>SJXQ01000103.1:233523-363384 GCA_006408695.1 Aepyceros melampus
GTACTGCGATTCATGGGGTCGCAGAGTCGGACATGACTGAGCGACTGAACTGAACTGATGTTTGTTTTTATACTCTTACTATACATTACAAACATGTCCATAAGCAACAGTATATACTTTTTTAGGTCTCGTGTGTCTGTGACTGTGTGGGTGTGTGTGTGTGTGTGTGTGTGTGTATCTGTCTTTTATACACATTTCTTATATGCAGAGTACATCATGAGAAATGCTGGACTGGAAGAAACACAAGCTGGAATCAAGATTGCTGGGAGAAATATCAATAACCTCAGATATGCAGATGACACCACCCTTATGGCAGAAAGTGAAGAGGAACTAAAGAGCCTCTTGTTGAAAGTGAAAGAGGAGAGTGAAAAAGTTGGCTTAAAGCTCAACATTCAGAAAACGAAGATCATGGCATCCGGTCCCATCACTTCATAGGAAATAGATGGGGAAACAGTGGAAACAGGTCAGACTTTATTTTTGGGGGGCTCCAAAATCACTGCAGATGGTGACTGCAAGCCGTGAAATTAAAAGACACTTACTCCTTGGAAGAAAAGTTATGACCAACCTAGATAGCTTATTCAAAAGCACAGACATTACTTTACCGACTAAGGTCTGTCTAGTCAAGGCTATGGTTTTTCCTGTGGTCATGTATGGATGTGAGAGTTGGACTGTGAAGAAGGCTGAGCACCGAAGAATTGATGCCTTTGAACTGTGGTGTGGGAGAAGACTCTTGAGAGTCCCTTGGACTGCAAAGAGATCCAACCAGTCCATTCTGAAGATCAGTCCTGGGATTTCTTTGGAAGGAATGATGCTAAAGCTGAAGCTCCAGTACTTTGGCCACCTTATGCGAAGAGTTGACTCATTGGAAAAGACTGTGATGCTGGGAGGGATTGGGGGCAGGAGAAGGGGACGACCGAGGATGAGATGGCTGGATGGCATCACTGACTCAATGAACGTGAGTCTGAGTGAGCTTGGGGAGTTGGTGATGGACAGGGAGGCCTAGCATGCTGCGATTCATGGGAGAGCGACTGAACTGAATCTTAGATAAAGTTAATAAATCTAATCTTACATAAAGCCAATGAAGTGCCATTAATTATATCACTTCTAATAGTAATTCTTTAGTCAACTTTTCCATAAAATTCACATTCTGGGAGTTTATTAGACCTTGCAGTTCTAAAAGACAAAATTATATTTTAAATTAAAACATAAATTATATTTAACATTTGAATTGCACATAAGATATTCAGAGTAGTACTTTTTGCTGTGAAATTAAAAATAATTTGGAATCACTCAAAAGGATGGTGCAATAGCAAAACTGGTTTTTCTAGAAATAACCTTGCAACAAACTCGACCTATGTGACTGGACAGGTTGCTTCATTTCTGTGAACTTTGGTCCTTTCTAACTTTTAAGACTCTTTGATTTGAGGGGAGTAAGTCATCCATTTCGTTTCTTCCTTCCCCCTTCTCTGTTTTTGGGCCATGTCAACAGCTCATGGGATCAGAGCTGCCCGACTGGGGATCAAACCCGCGGTCCCTGCAGTGGAAGCCCAGAACCCTAACCATTGGACAACCAGGTAATGCCCTCTACTTTAATATTAGGGCTCTGGCACGGTAATTGAGGGCCCATTTGAAGATGGAGTCATAATGTTTTAAAAAACCAACCCTAGCCACGTGTAACGGAAATGGCTAGTCACTAACGAAGTTTCGTGTTCTCCTTCCAGTGTAGAATTTTGGGAAGCGGCTGCACAGTCAGGACTCTACTGAGCAGTCCCTCTTAGTGTCAGGGTGGGACCATATGACTGGTTTTTATCAAAACACTGAAAGCAAAAATGATGTGGATACTCCAAACCAAGGTAAATTATCATGTGTGATTCTTTCTTATCCACTTGTCCCCACATGGAAGACACGGGGGCTACTTACAGTCACAGGACAGAGCCACATGTGAAAGAATCTGGTTACCTGAATTACCCATGGGAGGGGAGCTGCCCAGAGGAGCCAGGCAGAGACCCTGCAGTGTGAGAAATAAACCTACTGTGTTAAGACATTGATTAGCCAGGAGGGTGTTACAACAGCTAATTTTCCTAACATACCCTCCAGCTCTGTGGTGTTACGATCGAATTAGATTTTGCACAAAAGGAAACTCTCTCTAGGGGAGGATGTGTGTTTGAGGAGAGGCAGGGAAGATTAGTCCACTCATTTTTTGTGATTAGGAAGATAATTCTGTTCTGAAAACCATCTTATCAAGATTTCCTTTAAACTATTTTGTTACACAAAGGGAGCCTGGTGTGGACAGTCTCCTAGTTATTGATGGTTCCAAGCTCAGTCTTTGCGACCCCATGAACTGTAGCCTCCGTCCATAGAAGTCTCCAGGCAAGAGGACTAGAGTGGGCTGCCATTTCCTTCTCCAGGGGATCTTCTCAACCCAGGGATCGAACCCCGTCTCCCACACTGCAGGCAGATTCTTTACCATTTGAGCCACCAGGGAAGCCTATTGATGGTTAAAAAATCCATAATTACTCTTGCATTCTAACAGATGTTTTGAACACAAGAAAGTTCAGTAATCATTAATCTGGGTAAAATATTCTAAGCAGTTAACTTGCTTTCAGAACTATCCAGTTCATTTTGAGGATAACGGAGGAGGTGGGCAAGGAATCTTGATTATACCTGGTAACAAGTTATCAGTTATTAATTGATAAAGCTTGTTTTTGATAGAAGAAAAAATACAGAAGACAAAAGCAGGATTTTTAGTTTAGCTATAACTCTGCAAATACTAGAAGGCAATGGCAACCCACTCGTTACTCTTGCCTGGAAAATTCCATGGATGGAGGAGCCTGGTAGGCTGCAGTCCATGGGGTTGCTAGGAGCCGGACACGACTGAGTGACTTACTTTCACTTTTTGCTTTCATGCATTGGAGAAGGAAATGGCAACCCACTGCAGTGTTCTTGCCTGGAGAATCCCAGAGACGGGAGAGCCTGCTGGGCTGCCGTCTATGGGGTTGCATAGTCAGACACAACTGCAGTGACTTAGCAGCAGCAGCTGCGGCAAATCCTATTTTCTTTTAAGCTAGCATTCTACGGGAAGATAATTGGGAAGCAGTGATGTAGAAACACATCAGCAACAGTGAGAAAAACCATTATTACAGTACAAACAGTCTGTGGACAACCCTGTCTGGAGCCACAGACAGACTATGATGCTGGCCAACCAAAATTACAGCAAATGCTTGATTAGCAGGAATCCATTAACAGCTATACACAGGAATGAACGTCCGATGAAATGAATGCCTCATGGAATTAGAACTCCTAAGATTATACTTTGCCACCTAAATTATTTTCATTTAGGAGCCTGAATTCAAATTGGTTCTGTAAACAAGATAATGAACTGTACTAACAGAAAAACTCACTTGTAGAAATGGAAAATTTTCTATTACTAACAAAATAGAAATCTACTTATATTTATACCCAGATCTTCATCTAGCAGTGAAGTATCTAGGAATCTATACAGAGAAGTTTTAGAAGTGTGCAAACAAAATAATTTTTCATAGAAAAATGGGAACATCTGAAGTTCATCAGTTCAAAGCTGATAATGGCAAACTTGTACTATGGAGTGCTATGCAATGTTTGCAAAGAATGAGTAGATGTTTATGTGCTGAATGGAAAGAAGTCCTCAATAGGACAGACATTGAAGATATGGATGTACTGAATATACACGTCTAACCCTGTTGTTCAGTTTTTCAAATTGATAGGTTTTGCAGAAAGTAAGAACTGGGAAGCTAAGGACTAGTTAATGAGTTAATTCCGCAGTGAGACTTTTCTCTTAAACCCAAGACTCATTCTCTAACTCTCGTTCTTTACCTCCATGTCTATGCTCCAAGGTCACTTATCTCTGAAACATCTACCTGGAACATCTTCCTCAAATATCATTAAGGTTTAAAGGTGATCTCTTCCAGGCAATCAATCTCACTGCTTATATTCTAAAGAATTTCTCATTTATCTACACACCTCTTACCCTTGAAGTCTTACAGGCATCTATAATCAGTTCCAGTTTTTATCTTGGTGTGTTACCTACCCTATGTCAGGTTCTATATGCTTCTCATTTATCAGGTGGCAGGATTAGGTAGTAGGAGTCTTGTGGAACGGAACCAAGACCTTATTCACCTTTGTGTCCCTAAAATGCTCAACAAATATTTGCTGAATTAATGGGGGCATTGTTTGTAATCAGCGTGTATGCTGCTAATAATTTAGAGACCAAATGATTCACCACTTTATTTTCAAAATTTTATTTATAGAGAATCTTCAGAATGTTTCCCTTAAATTTTTATAAGATAAAACCCCAAAGTTTAAAACCAGTTATTTTATGTCACAATTTAAGTACAAGGAGGAGAATTCACTTATTTTGAGGAAAAGCTTTTCATAATTGTACAAACATTAATATTTACAATATTCTTTAATACAGATATACACAACATGGCATATTTAATTGTACAAAATGGTTTAAATTATATTTTGGTACAGAACATTCTAAGATTCAAACTAATAAAAGAAATTCCATGACACTGATATTAATAACATTTGGGGAAAACAACAGCAACAGGCTTATTAATAATCATGGAAAACTTGTATATAATACACAATTTATACATCAGATCCACAAATTTAAAGATATATATGACCCATCTATTTAAATCATGCTAGAATCTAAATATTATTTTATAATTCATATGAAACAAATGTTCTGTGGTAACCTATGAAACAGGAATACAAACTATAAGATCATAGTTAACATATTTCTTAATTCCTAAGAGAGTACTCCAGGAAACCTCAAAGATGGCAGATCATGCTTTTTTTTTTTTGGCAGAAATTAAGAGTTCTTATGAATATATTCATAAATATAGTCAAAGGAATAAAACAACCCACATATCATGAATTAATTTTACCTTCTCAAATTTAGTTTGGTATAGAGCCCCTGACATAATCACAGCTTCTCTGGGATATCTGACTTTCTCCTGACTTAGCTGGGATAACATACTTACTCTTTGCCTTGCTCTAGAAAGAATTTAAGGAAGCTTAAAAGAAAAGATTTAGAAAATAACAGATAGCCCAAATTATAGGTTAAATGAAAAAACAGAGTTTGAGGGAACAGCATGCTTAAAGCCATTTAAGAAAAGGTAAGGAATTATGCTAAAGCATATTACATTATTCTCCACAGTGGTTTTCTGGAAATATTGCAAAATATATTAATTTGTAAGAAAGCTATTAAACTACTGTAAACTGGAAATGATCACATTTCTTTGTTAAATGCTATAGTAACTCTGCTGGAACAGATGATGACACAAATGTGTATCTTTTTATCTTTGTGCTTGTGTGAAGTAAGTTTTCCTAAATGTCATAATGTGTGACTAGATTGAGCCTCTAGCTCTGGGTAGAGAAGAGTACAGCTAACACCAGCTGGGTGTCCCCTGAGATGGCAGCTACCTTCCACGTGGTGCAGGGACAGGACAGAGCATCAGTCCTAGGGCCTCCTGCCTGTACCTGCTTCTCCAGGTCCTCGAGCTCAGCTCATGAGGACCCAGCAAATAAACAAGAGGGTAAACTAAAGAGCAGGAGGCCCACTCAGGGTGGCATGCCGAGGCCACTGTCTCCTCGCTGCCCAAACAATCTGCACATCACAGCCCCTGCCCCACTCCTGTAGGGGAGGAAAGTTATGGAGAGAAGGCTGGGGCAGCATTCGTCAGCTTCTGGGAAACAAGAATGCTTCTGTTCAACTCTATTCTTCACGCCTTGCTTTCAACACATGACAATGAAAGGATCTCATACCTACACACCGACAGGTGACAAGCGAGGGAGTGGGGATGAAAGAAAAAGAGTTTGAGGGAAATGCAGGAGGAAAAGGTGGCAGGAGCTGTGACTCGTATTAAGAATCAGAACAAAATATCCACCTGGAAACTAAAATTAGCCACTGCAGCCCATCTTTCTTTGGGGGAGGAATGGTTCCAACTAAGTCCTGAATGTTGGTGGAATCAGTAAAGACCAAAGTTCCTATTTATGGATCTAAAGCCACAGGAACTGCAGTGTTTCTGATTGTGTGGCAAAGCTCCGCTAGGGTTTGTGAGGTCGGTTTATAGGGGAGGGATAACAGAATATAGCCAGGGCCCACTGAGCTATTAGACGCCAGGTCTCATGTTTATAACATTTAGAGGCCCTCCCAAATGTTTTCTTTTAAATTTATAACACAAAAAATACTTTCAGATGGAAGGATGTATGCATATACAATATTAAATTCATTTTATACAAATGCAGTTGTAACATTAATTTTTAGTAGTTTTTTTGTGGAAGAAGAGGGTCAAAAAGGCCAAAGTGTCTAAGGCCCACAGAAGTTACAGTGCAGCACTGAGGGCCAATGGGCCAAGGCTGAAATTACCCTGGGGCAGCCTCTGGTCTTGAGGATCTTATTCCACTGATTTTTCTTTTTTTTGAATGTTACTTTGGGATGAGACTGTAATAGAGAGCTAATACTAGTGAAGTAATTGTAATGTCAATTTCCAGTAGGCAAGCTGGAAAAAGAGAAAAAATAAAATGAAACAAAACTAAGCTCATTTCTTATTGTCATTGCACAAAAGTAAGGACCAAATCAGGATGAAGAGACTCTGATGTTTTCAAGTCCTATCTCCACTCTGTAAACATCGCTAGAGGTAGGTTTCCCTGTGAGACCTTGCCTCTTAAACTTCCACACTGCCACTCATTTCAAGACTTCCTGTGCTTCTCAAGGCTTGACTCCTACTGCCCTTGGCAGGCCAAGGTTGGCAGTGATAGGAATGTGGGCACCAAGAGCTGAAAAAATGTTTTAAGACCATCATAAGAAAAATATAAAGGAATGAATGAAGGAGGAGGGGAGGAAAATATCACAGACTGTAATCAAAATTACATGATGTTAAAAAAAAATGAAAGGTTTATACTACAATGTTAACTATGGTTTCTGTTTTTTAAAAATTATCTTCTAAAAAGATAAATATACTCTATCATCAGAAAAAAAGTCAGGAAGTATTACTTAAAAAAACTGTGCTCCCAAAGCACTCAACTCTGAACAGTACCATGTTTGAGTTCCTCATAGTATGGCTTAGGTCACTAAATGTAGTAACCTACAAGCATGCAAAGGACCCAGACTGAGAACAGAATTCTTAATTTTCACTATTTTCCAACCCCAGTTCATCAAAATAACAGGGAAATGTCAATTAAGAAAGCTAATTAATACCACTTTCTAGGGTCTGTTCCTGAGGTATAATGAAGAAAACACGTCAGAAGGAAGAGCACAAAGGAATGAATCACTTCCTTTTCCAGAAACACTTTCTGTGCTTGGGTGAGGAGCCTGAGGCACAGAAGGTTATATGACTGTCACACAACAAAGCTGCTAAGAGAATTCGGGTAAAATCTCAGGTTTCCTATTTTTGGTCTACAGTTCTAATATCCCTGGTCCCCAAAGTAACTGCTTTGTAAGTTATGTTTCACTGTTTATCCTAAATGCATATAGAAAAATGGAAAATACTACCACTTTCCTTAAAAAACATTTAAAATTAACTTTGGAACTGTACCATCTCAAAATATAAGCTCCAGGTGAATAAGCCAATGATGAGAATGAATCACAAGATTTTAGACCTTGTAGGATGCACGGAAGATGATTTAGACCTCAGTTACACATGAATTTAGGCCCAGAGAAGGTAGACTATATTCCCCCAATTCACAAGACTGAGTCAAGACCCAGATCATCCAAAACTGGCTCACTGCTCCTTCCAACACTGACTTATTTTCCTTGGATATTCATTAAACTAAAAAAAAAAAAGTAAAATTACAGAATCATACCCAGATTAGATGCAATAAAACTGATGAAGATGATGCAAGACCCTTCAGTGGCTCAGGCTCATGCACTTGAAAATAAATTCTAAATATTTGCAATCCTCTGGAGCAGGGTTTGGAAGACAACAGCCAGCAACCTGTCTTTTATGAGGCTCATGAATTTAAAATGGTTTTACATTTTGAAAGAGTTGTTAAAAATATAAAGAAGAATGACTGACAAGAGATGGTAGGTAGTCTGCCAAGCCTAAGTTATTAACTACCCCTTTCCATAAAAGGTCCACTGACCCCTGTTCTGGATTCAGCAAGTATACAAAACTGGGCTGAATACATATTATGTCCTGGAAGGATTTTCTGTTTTTAAAATCAAATCTGATTTATTTAAGCTTTATTGTAATTTGCCTCTTTCTCCTCATAGCAGGTAGTAGGAGGAAAAATAAAAAATCTGCTTTAAGGGTTATGGTTACCTGTGTTCTAGTTAACTGAGTTGTATCACAAACACTAGTGTAAGTGGCACCTATAGTTGAAGCTACTTATATTATGTATCTGAACGCCTGACAAAATGATACAGCTGATAAAATGGCATATCCTATAGCAGTGCAGTTATAAAGTAAAATGGAAGCAAATACCTGTAATTAAAAAGCTGATAATTTGATTTTCTCCTTTAGGTCTCTTCTCCAGGCCTCCCCTGGCCTCGCATAGCATGTTGTTAGATTCATTAAACCAGCAGTTCTCAACCATGTTCATTACTTCAGTGACCACCCACCCGTATCTCATCTGCAACCATAAACAAGCTCAAAAAAACACATGAAGAGAACGGAGCTGCTCCTAATGAGACACGAGACAGCAAAACTGGAACGACTAGTTCAGGGGAAGTAAAAATTCGAGACGCAACCCATTCATCAGCCTGAGACAGCAGGGAGGCCGCCCTCCAGCTCACGCCTTGACTGGCTGTGGAGGACTGAGCCTGCAGGCCAGCCCCACTGAGCACAACACTCTGAGTTACCACATGCGTAAACAAGTCCAGCTCTCCTTCCTGCCAGGTGGTGTATGTGGCGAAGTTTGGATTTCAGGAACTAGCAAAAAAAAAATCAAAGCCGTACCACAGTTAAACAATAATTTCAAGGTTATAACTCTCAAAGTAGGATCTACTGTGTCAAGATTAAAATATCTTACTTTAAGATAATTACATTAACAATTCCTTTTGCCCCACAGTACAGTTATCTTCAGCCACTCCATTCTCTGGCTTGCTTTGGTAACTGGAAAGGAATAAATTTTCTACTTGAGTCAAGAATTCTTCAGCAATGAAGCAATTGGTCACTTTGCTCAGAGTTTTCCTCAGACACTCCAAAAGCTAGTTGAAAAGAAAAGTTTTATACTTAAATACATAAAAGTATAAGAAGAGGGTTTGCATTACTATCATTTTATCTCTTTCCAAATCTATTTTATAGTGCTTAACTTAGAAAAATTCTAGTGCTTAAATTAGAAACACTCTCCTTAAAGAAGGTTGAGGATAAATTTGTGTTTAATAATCCTACAGCTGAAGTGTAGGAAACCATTGTTGAGGAACGCTTAAGTTAGTTCCTTCTGATTTTATATAAGGAGATAAACCTGAGACTGTATGTATCACGCTTTCTACGAACTTATGGATTTGCTTTAAGTAGTTTTATTTACAAAGCAAAGAATCCTATGAGATAAAAATCTATGTACATTAAAATACAAGATTGTACCATTTCAAATATAGGATGCTAGAGTCTAGTTCCTGGGAAATGTGTATATTAATCTTCCAATAGAACAAAGAGAAAGTGACTACAATGGAGAGGGTAAAAAATATTAAAGAAGAAACTTAATAAGTTTCTATTTCCAAACTGTTACCAAAAGAAAAAAAGACAAATCTTACCAATCTCTCAATACACTAATAGAAACAAAACTAGAAATGAAATAATTCAAGACTCTTATTTTCTACCAGAAGTTAAGCGAAATGACCATTTAAATTTGTTAGTTTTATACTACCACTTTTAAAAATGATCAATTGTTAAAGATAAATGGAAACATGGTGCTTCTGAATTTAATAAAATATGAAAAATGCTCTCCATTGTGTACAAAAATAACCAGCCAACATTGACAAATTTTGTTCTAAAACAATATTATTTCTATATGCAAGCGTGGGCAACAAAACACATTACTAATTATCTCCTAGAAATTAATTTTAGAAAGGAAAAAGCAATAAAAGAAACACACAGAAAATGTATCCACAAAGCATCAGGCATCATGGGAAAACACATCAAGATGAATAGCTTTAGAATCTATGAACAATGAAGCCAATTAAACTGAAGGAAGCTTACTTTCTGCAAACAAGTCAGGTCAGAATCTCGGTGAAAGATTTTATCCATGGGAACACTACTGTTGGAAGAAATACGAAAACAAACCAATGAAACAAATACTATGAACACATTAGTTTTGTAATAAACTATCACTGATGCCATACATCACAATTTTATATTTACCTGGGTTTTCCCTAAAACACAGTTTAATGAGAACACTGCAGATGTGCAACCCTCTCAAACCACAGCACATACCTCTGGGATAGCCTGTATTTTTCTATTATCCATCTTGTCTTTTCAAACACTAACTCCCACCGAGGTTCTTCTAACATCTGTTGTACTTCAAATTTATAAGGTAAACCTAGAAAAGCATAAAGAAGCACATTTTTACCAACTATTTCTTGAATCTCCAATCTCCTTTTAATTACTTACAATTCCCATCAATGTTCTCACAATTGCAACTTGGCAGACCAGCTAAGCAGCACTTTAAACATAGGAGGCATTCATTAATTATCATTGCCTGGATGAACTTGGTCCATCAAGCCTATTAATGCCAAGCAGTTAATAAAGAAAAGTAACAGTGCCATCTGCATGACAATTCTATGCAAAGAACTGTGACAGCTAAGATGACCATGTAAATCATCATCCAAACAAAAGGCTTCTGGAGTGAAAGCTGGCACTTAGATACACTTGCCAGAACCATACGCTCAAACAGGGACTGACTTAGGCAAACCAAGCTATGTTCTATCCCAATGACTATTTTTAAAACACAGGTTATCAACACAGTGCTATAAGACAGGTAGCATTATTCCTATTTAACACATAAAACTGAGGCTGAGATGGGTTGAACAAGCTGTTTCCACTAGTAAAGCAAAGAGTTTGGACTTCACACTCCAGCAGTCTTGTCTGACTTCTGAGCCTACATTCACTGCACCTCCCTCTGTGTGCTGACCTAAGACTAGGCAGGGAGGGACTAGATTTAATTCTGGAGAGGCAGTAACTACATTTGAGTCACTCTGGAGGAAACAAGTGCAAAGAGTAAATATCACTTACATAAGTTAGAAAGGCAAAAATACCAAAAGATGAGCCTACTTAGAAATTTCTCATATATCCCTCAAAATCCCCATGTAGTTATGTTTGTAGTATATTTTAAAAGCTCAGGTGATTCACTACCAAAGGCCACTACAATAATAATAATAGTAACACTAGTATAATGCTTACTATGTGCCAGGCTTTACATAAAGGTATTTTTCTTTAATTAATTAATTTGGCTGTACTGGGTCTTAGCTATGGCATCCAGGATACAGTTCCCTGACAAGGGATTGGAACTGAGCCCCCCGCATTAGGAGCATGGAGTCCTAGCCACTGGACCACCAGAAAAGTCCCTAGAGGGGACTTTCGTATGGATTTTTGTATGGATGTAAGGCCACTTACACAGCAGTGGCTACAGGACTAGAAAAGGTCAGTTTTCATTCCAATCCCAAAGAAAGGCAATGCCAAAGAATGTTTAAACAACTGTACAGTTGTGCCCATTTCCATGCTAGCAAGGTTATGCTCAAAATCCATCAAGCTAGACTTTAGCAGTACACAAACCGAGAACTTCCAGATATATAAACTGGGTTTCAAAGAGGCAGAGAATGAGAGATCAAATTGCCAACAAGCACTGGATCATGGAGAAAGCAAGGGAGTCCCAGAAAAACATCTACTTCTGCTTCAATGACTACACTAAAGTCTTTGCCTGTGTGGATCACAACAAATTGTGGAAAATTCTTAAAAGAGATGGGAGTACCAGACCACCCTACCTGCCTCCAGAGAAACTTTTATGTGGGTCAAGAAGGAACAGTTAAAACTGGACATGGAACAATGGACTGGTTCCAAACTAGAAAAGGAATATGACAAGGCTGAATACTGTCACCCTGCTCATTTTAGTTATATGCAGAGTATATCATGTGAAATGCTGGGCAGGATAAATCACAAGCTGGAATCAAGACTGCCAGAAGAAATTTCAACTACCTCAGATATGCAGATGATACCATACTAATGGCAGAAAGTGAAGAGGAACTAAAGAGCCTCTTGATGAAGGTGAAAGAGGGGAGTGCAAAAGCTGGCTTTAAACTTGACATTCAAACGAAAATCATGGCATCTGGTCCCATTACTTCATGGCAAATAGAAGGAGTGAAAGCAGTAACGGATTTCCTTTTCTTGAGCTCCCAAATCACTGCAAATGGTGACTGCAGCCATGAAATCAGAAGATGCCTGCTCCTTGGAAGGAAAGCTATGACAAACCTAGACAGCATATTCAAAAAGAGACATCACTTTGCCAACAAAGGTCCATCTAGTCAAAGCTGTGGTTTTTCCAGTAGTCATGTATGGAAATGAGAGCTAGACCATAAAGAAGGTTGAGCATCACAGAACTGATGCTTTCAAATTGTGGTGCTGGAGGAGGAGTCTCAAGAGGAGACTCCTGAGAGTCCCTTGGACTGCAAGGAGATCCAACCAGTCAATCGTAAAGGAAATAAGTCCTGAATATTCACTGGAAGGAGTGAGCTGAAATTGAACTCCAATACTTTGGCCACCTGATGCGAAGAACTGACTCACTGGAAAAGACCCTGATGCTGGGAAGGACTGAAGACAATAGGAGAAGGGGGTGGCAGAGTATGAGAAGGTTAGATAGCATTACTGACTCAATGGACAGGAATCTGAGCAAACTCTGAGAGACAATGGAGGACAGAGGAGCCTGGTGTACTCCAGTCCATAGGGTCCCAAAGAGCCAGACTTGACTTAGTGACTGAATAACAATAAATAAAGGCCATTTACGTGAATTAGCTTGGAGAAGGGAATGGCAACCCACTCCAGTATTCTTGTCTGGAGAATCCACGGACAGAGGAGCTACAGTCAATAGGACTGCAAAGAGTCGGACATGACTGAGCGACTAACACCAACACCACATGAACTAGCAACCAGCATTATCCCCCTCCCCTTTTTTTATGACACTGAGCCACAGAAAGGCTATATTAAATAATCTGTTCTTGGACTTATTAATACATAACCAGCAAGAGACAGAGCCAGGATTTGAAGTCAGGCAGTTTGGCTCAAGCTCACGTTCTTAACCTTTACATCACACTGCCTCTCAACGTGCATTTCTGCCATCATAAAGCTTTTCAAGTAAATAAAATGCCAGCAAATCAGAAGGTACTAGGGGAAAAAAAAAAGAATCATAACTATACTTCCATACAATGCAAACATAATTTGTCAATATGTTCTAAAAAGGCTTTTTCTCCCCACCTTTTTCTCAGGTGTATGGAAGAAGAGAAGGGAACAAATAGCACGATGACAGCCGATTTTTTTCATTTCTCAATTCTCTTCCATTTTGTTTTCCTCCTCCAAGAACTTAAGAAGAGTGACACATTATAGTACATAAGCTACTACACAAACTCCTTTTGTGATAACAATCATTTACTTGATATGTTTTGATTACCGAGTAAGCACAGGCTATAATTGTAATTGTAACTACCTACTTTAGACCTATTATTTACTAAGCACTTAGATGCATTACTGACAGTCTCTACAATGTCCCGTAGCAAGGTAATAATTTTTTCTCATTTTACAGAGGTGGCAAAGAATGAGTGATATTAAGTAACCTGCCCTAGGTAAAATAACAAAAGTATGTCAGAGCTGGGATCTGAATCCAGGTAAGCAACTCCTATTCTTAATGGAAGTGAAAAATGAGACTAAAATAGAGGTAAACAAATAAATGAATTTTCAGTCTGTGCTCATAAAAAAGAAAATACACACACACACACACACACACACACACACATTATACATCTCTATTTGGTAATGAGTATTTTATAAGTTAAAAAAAAGTACTAAACCAGTAAAAATTTCCTTTTGTACTGATTACTTTTGATAGGCTTATTATTTTTTTAAATTGAGGTATAATTAATTTATAATATGCTATTTTCAAGTATACAGCAAAATAATTCAATTACACATATATATGCACTGATTATTTTTATCCACAAGTGTCAGAATAAAACTAATCACTAAGTATATTTGCTGCCTATTACAAGTAGAGAAATGATTAGCCATTAGACATAAATTAATGAACAAACAAACCAATATGTCAAACACCCAGTTCAAAGTACTGTAATACAAGGTATCGCATGGCTTGTGAGAAATTTTAATAAATTCTTGAACCAGAAGGTTTCCAAGAGGAGCAAAGGACCAAGAATTAAGACCTAATAAGCAGTGTTAACAATGGAAGAGGCAGCTCTACTCAAGAGAACTTTTTGCAGTCATGTTCACACGGACACTTGTGTGCTGTCTGACAGTAGCTTATGTGAGCCTCCAGCACTGGGCCTGCTAATCTTTTGGGTGATTCCTTCTCATTTGGGGTAGTTTCTTCAAACACATGCATTGGTCTATATCTTGCTAAATACTAAATCTGAACCTTCTATACATCTCTGGAGTTTCTCCAGGTGGCATTCTGCTCTCTGGTACTCTGTCCCGCAAATTTAGTTGTCCTGGTCTCCTTGGTCTTATCTCCATCATGTCAACTCAAGAGTCAGCTAGATTCTGGGTGGGTTTCTCCTCCTTGTGCATACCTAGAAGTTTTTTTAAGTTAATAAGCCAGGGTAACTTGGGCTCGCTTTTATGTTTCCCATCTCTCAGCAATCATATCCTTCACTGCTTGATATTATAAATACCATTGTGTTCTATCTTTTGTCCAGTTTTTCGGTTGTATCAGACAGGTCCTTGTTACTTCATTTTGACCAGAAGTAGGATTCTAGGAACTAAATTTTAAATTTCATTTAATTCTAATTAACTTAAGCCATCATATGTAGCCACAGGTAAACGTATAGATAGCACAGTAGAGGTTCACTCCCCAAATCTAGCAGTATGTGATATTAAGACATGATTTAAACTGACAACAATTTTACTGTGATTCTTCCTTTTGTAACTTTTTGTAAAATTATACTAGGGTAAAGAATGATATATATATACACACAGATATATATATGTATGTGTGTGTGTTATGTTCAAAATGGGCATTTTAGAAAAAGTTAACGTCACTATTACTCATTCAGTAAAACTATATAGAGCATTGACCATTCCTTACATGTAAGGCAAGTGATTAGGTGCTACAGGAGATACAAAGATGTAGTTCCTGCTCTTTGGGGCTCACAGTTTAGTGAGACCAGCTAAATACATTATATTAAAAGATGAAAATAACCATGAAGGCAGGAAACAAGTGTTGCAGGTGCACAAAGAACAGAAACTAACAGTAAATGGATGGAGGAGGGTAGTGGTGCTGGGGTCTTTACCAGAGAGAGGGCATCTGAGCGACATCATTAAAACAAAGAAATTAATTTGTTAAATTTACATTACACCAGGCACTGGGCTAGAAACTGAGAGTAGAAAAATGAGTACAATATAGTATCTACGTTCAAGGGGCTCATGAGCTGATGGGAAAGAATATAATGTAGAGAGACAGCACCAGAAAGTATAGTCAGTCAGCCAGAGCAGTGGTATCAGGATGAAAAGAAAATAGCCTAGCGATGTTAACTGTTTCCTCTGATCTTTCACTTCTATCTGCATTCCCATCTTAAACATCCCTACTTTCTTAGTCTAATTCCCTATCCAGCCAGAGCTAAGTGGAACAGCAGTGGACATAAGTCCCAAAGGAACTGAGTCATGATGGGCTAAACCAACCCAAATTCTTTCTTGAGATAGATATAAAAATAAGCACTGTTGAGCCTAAACTGGGAGGTCATGGAGAGTGTGTGGTAGGGTGGTCACTGTTCTTTTTATCTTTTTACTCATTTGATGCCACTGCAGAGAAAAAACTGTATTTATCAAAAAACGTTCAAGAAAACAGAAGAGGTTTTGTCTGTTCTGCTTCCTGCAGTGTCTCCAGGAACTCATATACACACTAGCTAGCTGTAAGTTATCACTGCATTGTAATGTTTTTGCCCAGTAGCCGTGGTAACTGTGGGGGCTTTATTGGAGGAGGAAATCATAAAAGGAAAGAGGGTGGCTGTACTACATGGTATGTGAACAGTGATTCCCTAGTTGAGGACACAGACTTTTCCATCAAATTGCTCTGCCTAGGTATAAATTCTGTGATTTTTAAGATTCAAAAAAATGAAAGTACAAGTAGAACTGTTTTTGTTGAAAACTTACGATAAGAGCCATCTGGGCTAATTTCATCACTTATAACCAGGCAGGTAATCTGAGAATAAGGTAAAGGATTATTTCGATTATAAGGACTAACAATCATCCCAATGAACTTTGCACCGCCTCTGGAGAAGTAACTCTACAATTAAAAAAAAAAAAGTAAAATTAGTTCAACTACATAAACTTAAAAGTCAGTATTTATCCATACTAACATTTTATACACCTAATAGAGGACAAGGGAATGCAAAGGTGTGTTAGAAACTTCACTTCCAAACAGCAACTAGATTAAATTTATTCCATACCCTAAAATTTTCAGGCTAAGAGTTGTCCAACCCAACCTGAAAAGATCACCTGGCCTATATAATCTATATTTTCCATGAATACATTTATAAATTTTATTCACTACCCTTCAGCTGTAATCTTTACTAATATGGTAATAAGTTACAATCAGTTGCCAACAGTGAAACATCCAGATATCAAACATAAAACTGAAGAATAAAACAAAACTTTTTTTCCAGAGATGCAAAATACATGATATTTCCAATTATTTCAGTTGTACCCAGTCTCTGTCCTAGTCAGCCCATCATTTTTAAAGGCTCTGGGAAGAATTATCACCATACTGTAACGGCTTGTCTGTATTAAACAAAATACATATATTACTCTTGTAATTACTTTGCTAGAAATGTTATTTCTAAGCATATTTAATTAATAGAAGACAATGAGAGGGGAGAGAATGTGCAATTATTTACAGACTATATACACAAAGACCTACAAACACACCTGGTATTTGGCTTGAGTGTCAATATCTCGTAAGGAAGGATTAGGGTCAAAGGCAGGGTGAGAATGATACCATCCAATAACACTATAGCCCCTGACAGCCAAGGTTTCCGAGGCTTGTGTTTGTGAGACAGGATCCATCTCACACTGTAGTCCTGTACTCAGACTGTTACATGGTTCTGCTGCACAGACCTATAAAGGATTAATTCTTACATGAGTATACTGAAATCCTGTTAATTTTACACAGAATTCATACATAGGAACAGAAACTTTTTAAAGCCAAGTCTTTTATTTGTCTCTATCACAGGCAGCCTTTAACTTGCAAATGACGTACTCTCCAAAAGTGTGACTGTATGCTAGGAACTCAAAATCCATTTTTCTACTTAGTATTGGTCAGCCCATATTAATGTTTGTAAAAAGTCATTCAATAACCCCTATTTTTTATGGTAATTTCTAGCAAATAATGTATACCGAGTTTCTATTATAAGGTGACCTCTTAGGAGTTGAAGCTTTTATTGGTGAAGGCAATATGGAACAAAGGCCTGGCAATGTTCCCTCCTTCTCAGTGGAAAAGGGAAACAGGTGCTCAATACATGGAATGTTCAGTAACCTCCAGGAACACATAACTTTCTTTCTCCTTTTAAATAAATATTTACTTATTTGGCTGCATCGGGTCTTAGCTGTGGCATGCAGGCCCCTCGTGGCTGTGCGGGCGCAGCGCGTAGGCTTAGTTGCCCCGCGGCATGCGGGATCTCAATTTCCAGGCCAGGGATCAAATCTGCATCCCCTGCACTGCAAGGCAGATTCTTAACCACTGGGTCACCAGGGAAGTCCCAGGGAACAAATAACTTTCTACATTCGCATATTCTCATTTATATCATAAAGTTTATATGTTAATTATATGCACCGAAATCTATAAAAACACTTGGTATAGCAGCAAGACTAAATAATTGTTAAGATTTTAAGAGAAAACTTACCTCAACTATTTTATCAGCTTCTGAATATCTTCCTCCTAACAGACCAATCACTTCTGCCATAGAAACATGAGCATGCTAAAAGAAATACAAGATAGACTTAGTCCAAACATACAAACCAAATCCATCTGACAAAATACCAGAACAAATCTCACTTATCATAGGAGAGTCATTTACAAGTATGATAATTATACTTTTCTAAAATGAATTAACACAGTAGAGGAATCAGATGCTAGGCTCAGCATACACAGACTTAGGATTTAAGACCTATCTTTACTGCTGGCTGAGAAACTGAACCAAACATTTAAACACTCCAAGATGCCATTTTTTACACTTACAAAATGAAGATACTGTTTTGCTCTCCCTACACAGGAAAGGTATCATAAGGATACAAAGTAAAACTACTCTGGGTCCTCCTATAGAAAAATACCATGAACACACACACAACTATTGGAGATCTCAGTAGTTTAGTGCAAAACAAGGAGCCTCCAAATTATAAGAGTTGTGCTTTGTTGCAGTTATCTAGAAGGCAGCAGACAAGGATACTAGGAAATTAAAATAGGGTTAATGATGAGAAACAGTCTGCAAAAACTCACATTAATTTATTTTCTCTAAAATATGGAAACATGCAATTGTTTGGCTTTTCTCCAAAAGAAAAGACTTATTTTTAGATTCCTTGTAAAAGAGGATAGTTAAGATCCAAAATACACGTCTTCCATACTCTCTCTTATGCCTGCAATAAAAATACACAAGAATGGAATCAGAATAACTAAGTAAACACAATATAATATCCTTACCAAATCCATTATTAAAAGTGCTTCTGAAGCTACTTTCACCTGAAATGGCTCCTGAAATATAAAAAAAAAAAAAAAAAATGGGGGAGGATAAAAATAGAGATTTTATTCTAACTAGAATGTCCACCCTTTTCTCCTTTATCTATCACACCAAGTTCTCACTACCAACCAAGGCTCAGCACAAATCAGACTTTTAAAGAAATATATGTATAATTCAAAGCCCTAGCATGGAGAAATTCTTTCTCATTTTCCATCTGTATCACTCATCTAACCCTTAGTGAACCCTACCTTATCCAACCTTTTATATCCAACCCTGCCTTATCCAATCTTTCAGGCCTTGCACACATAGAAAAAGAGTATTTCATGTCAGAGAGGAGGGTATTATTTATGGTCATTCTGTGATGAATGAATAGTACCTGCTTTTCTTCACTGAAAAAATTACAAGGTATCAGTTGGAAGGGATCAAATGAGCTGGAAAAGGAAAAAGAAAAGAAAATCATTCCTAATATAATTTCAGTAACATAATTTATTCACAAATTTGAAAATATATACCAATAATCTAAACCTAAATTCTGTCCAAGTGGTAAAATAATAAACTAGGAGAATTTATGATATAACCCTTTGGAAAGAAGCATGGTTCTTTTGGACTTGACTAAAAATTTGAGAAACAACAGGACCTTTGAGAAAGTAATTTTGTTGTCTTAATTTCTTTTAACACCCAAAGAGAACATTATAAATGGCCAGACGTGTCCTACACTGAAAGCAGGTTTCAATGGAAACCTAACTGACATAAGATAGGAAAGGAAGTTCAACAAAGATAGACGTTTCTCAGAAACATTTCTGTCAGTACAATGTGTTCAGGATAAAGGAAGCACTCAGTAAATCTTTGCTGAATGAATAAATAACAAACAACTCTGTTAAAGAAATTAATGTATATACAAAGTTCTGTGGTAAACTCAGTTTTTAAAATGAAGTATAAAAGATGGAAGAGGGCCACCTAACCAAAGCTAGATACAAGAACATGTATAAATATGAGAGAAATATTAGAAAGGCTTTGACCAACAAAGAATTGAGGCTTGAGAAAAGTAAAAACTCTTAGGCTACACCCAGAGAAAGCAAATAAACAAGGAATATGCTCATGTTAACAACTGGAAGAGAGAAGAACTATTTAGTTCCTATTCTACCAGAGACTTAGTGCTAGGAGATGAGACACTTTGTTTTGCTGAATACTGTATTCCAAATACTGAGAACAGTAGGCATTTAAACAGTGTTTGCTGAATGAGGAAGATGTTCAAATTAGAAAGTGGTCAATCAACGCAAATAAAATGGAAAAAAAAAAAAAGTCAAGAGAGTTAAGAAAATAGAAACAAAGCATTTACATCCCAGAGCACTTTGAAGAACCATCATCCAAAACCACCATCAACACTTTTTGCAGCACTGTAGAGAATGGAAAATTATTGGAGGACTAAGAATAGTCCTGTTTTCAGGCCTGTTTTCACCAAAAAAGCAGCAGAAGAAAATTCTAGAAAAGGTTATTTAACAACTGTTTTGCAAGCCTTTAGCAAGTGAAGAGGTGACTAAGAATAATGGGCTCATGAAAATATAAGTCATGACAGATACACCTAAATTTCACTTTTGATAGCAATGATATGCTAGAAACTAGCAGACTCATAAAGACTCAAATATAGTTATTAAATGTAAGCAAGACATCTCCTATGATTATTCTTCTGCATAAGATGAAGAATGGGTTAACTGGGTTAACTGTAGTAATATATAGCTGATTCAACAATGATGTCTGAGGTTCACATTATTTCAGTTTAACATTTTAATCAGTGATCAATGGTGGACAAGGCAAGCTTATTGAAATGTTGATGATTCAAAGCTATGAAGACTAATATGAAAAAAGTGGATCCGGATTCAAAAAGATCCTACCTGGAAGAATGACTTGAAAATTACAGTATGTTTCACATTTAGATTCAGGAAATCAAATGTCTGGACATGAGATGAGGGTCCTAGTTTATGGATGACTGTAGCTTATCTATTTAATTTATTCTCAACAATTCTAAAGTTTGATTTTAATTTTAGAGAGGTGATATATAATGTAATGGTTAGGAGCACGGATTCTTACGCCTTAATGCCTGGGTTAAATGACACCACCACCATTAACAAGCATGGGCAAGTTATATAACCTCTTTGTGCCTCTCAGTCTCCTCATTTATAAAATGGGAATGATTATATTAACTACTTCATAGGGTTGTTATGAGGATTAAATGAGTTAATATATATGATATGCTTTATTATTTTATAAATGAGGACCTAAGGCTTATAAAGGCATTATGTAACTTACCCAGGACCATCTAACTGCTGAGTATTAGGGCTCTTTTCACTGAAAATAACCAAGAGGTGTTCCTGGATATCTTGTTTTAAAAGGGACACTGACAAAACTACAGACTATTTCATGGGTCATCTGCAAGAAGTGAGGGTCTAGAAAATCAAGACATTTAATTTATACAGTGACCCTTAATGTTACAAGCTACATATTTTGTATTATTTTAAAAAAAAAAAAAAAAAAGAGCCTAACATTCAGCACCAACCAAAGAGGGAACTAGTCATTTCATGAGGTTACTGGTTTATAATGTCTAAGGAGATAAATAACCACCTGTCATAAACAAGGCCCTCACAACATATGTTGGATCCTATATTTATTGAACAAGAACAAATTAAAACTTTTGCTATGGTCTTCCAAATTATCAGTGAAATAAAAAAAAATTTTAACTTTCAGCACTATTTTTAAACTTAATAAGTGAACAATATAAAGCTGCAACATCAGATATTCCTTCCATATGTTTTCTAAACATTTTTGATTATTAACAAAATCACACTTGCATAATGTCACATTATACCTTTTTGTTGGTCTTGGTACTTTTGAAGGTTTACCAAGTTTGCATTTTTCCTCTTTTCTTCTTGCCAACTCCTCAGCAGAGAGATGCTAAAAAAAAAAAAACCCCACCATTTGATCAAAGCATCCATCACCACTGAAGGGAGAATTAATAAAGAGACATCACAGCAGAAAGCTAACGTGCACAGCTTCTGCAGAGACAATGCCTGGCTCTGCCTCACACTAGCTGGGTGACTCTGGCCAAGTTACTGAAGCTTTCTGTGTTTGTTTTCCTCATCTTTAAAATGGGAACAATAATAATAACAATCCTATGATGTTACTGTGCAGACTAAATGAATTAATGTTTGTGAAATACTGACAGTAGTGTCTAACATAGTAAATCCTACATAAATATAAAATAACTCTCATTCTTAACTACTACCAGTCTTCTTGGGTTTCCCAGGTCACACTAGTGGTATAGAACCCGCCCACCAATGCAGGAGAGGAGTCATGGGTTTGATCTCTGGGTTGGGAAGATCCCCTGGAGCAGGTCATGGCAACCCATGGACAGAGGAGCCTGGTAGGCTACAGTCCATGGGGTCGCAAAGTCAGACACGACTGAAGTAACTAAAGTGCACACACTCACATATCAGTCTTATACTCCAGCCCATATGAACTACATACCTTTTCCAGACTATACCTGGTATTCTCCTATGCCTGGTACATATCTGTACCTTTACATATATGTCTCTTTCAGCTGAGAGTCCCTCATCTACATTTCCACATTGTGAGATTCTCTTGCTCATCCTTTAAGTCACAGATGAAACATCACATCTTCTGTGAAACCTACCCTAATCATACTTGTTAGGTCAATTTTTTATTTCTTGGAACCAATTTCATGGAACTCACCAAAGTTTTATCTTTCCTACTAGAAATGTAAATTCCTTCAAGGCAGGGACCATGTGTCACTAATTGCTGTGTCTAGAATAATACTCATGTGTGAGGCTGGGGGCAGGGAATGAGGAAGAGAGAAAGAAGAGAACACTTCTTGAACACCTGGTATATGCAAGACTTACTGAGTACCGAGTATTAGGATCTTCATACATTTTATTCAACCTTTGAGGGGATTATAATTAAAACCCTGAGATTCGATACAGCTACCCAGTATATCAAAGCAGTAGTACACATTCATACATTCTTCCCAGGTAACTTAACTGCACTGGTTGTTCACAGATTATATAGTCACAGAAGGTGTGTGTGTGGGCATGCATGTACATACATAATTCACTGCCTATGTGTCTTTATAGAACCATAATTTTTGTTAGTAGAAATAATACTTCAATATTTGTAATTCAATTTATGTCTAATGCTCAGAACAACATTTTAATCAGTATATCAGAACATCATTCAGGAACTGTTTACTGAAATGAACAGGGCACACCTTCCTGGCACGCTGACAGATATTCTGGAGCTAAAGACCAGAATATTGGGGCAGATAATCACAGTTCTGAAAATCAGTCAAACTTCTAGTTAACTGCATCCTCAATATCTTTTTCTTTGTTGTTTATTGATGACTTTTAGACAAATAAATTAACATGGGAAAGAGACCTACACATCTAGACATATTAAACAAGTATAATATATGCGACATTAAAGATACACAAACGTATACTGACAAAACAATTTTCACTTCTGAGTCATCTGAAGGGATCAAAGTTACCTCAAATGTCTGCCCCTCCAAATCTTTTGCATCACACCAATTTCCCCAAGGGTCTCGGACTCTGCGTCTCCTTGTGCGCTGTTATGAAATTAAAAATAAGGCAAAAGGTAACAAGATTAGCTTGGAGAAATCACAGCACATTAATATATAAAACCAAAATGATAATTTCCTAAACATCAATTTCTCCATTGCTGCTGCTGAGTCGCTTCAGTCGTGTCCGACTCTGTGCGACCCCATAGACGGCAGCCAACCAGGCTCCCCCGTCCCTGGGATTCTCCAGGCAAGAACAGTGGAGTGGGTTGCCATTTCCTTCTCCAATGCATGAAAGCGAAAAGTGAAAGTGAAGTCACTCAGTCATGTCCGACTCTTTGCAACCCCATGGACTGCAGCCTACCAGGATCCTCCGTCCATGGGATTTTCCAGGCAAGAGTACTGGAGTGGGGTGTCACTGCCTTCTCCAATTTCTACATTAAATTATGTAATCCCTGATCAGCAATGCCTGACTATATTTTATTAATTTAGGTCCAATAGTTAGCATTTGGCTCAAAAATAAGTAAGTAATGATATTTGAAATTTTATTCTGATTTCTCCTTTAATTTTCATTTTCTTTCATCATATGGGAGTCACAACTGTAGGAAAAGAATATTTTTTAGGGCCAAGAAGAACTACCATAAAAATGACTTCATGGTAGAAAACTAGAAACAGCACACAGCCAGAGGTATAATAATGAAAACTAGAAGCAAAATAATTGTTTCTCAGACTTACGAATATGTATTACTAGCATCAACTCCAAAAGGCAATGCCAAAGAATGCTCAAACTACCGCACAATTGCACTCATCTCACATGCTAGTAAAGTAATGCTCAAAATTCTCCAAGCCAGACTTCAGCAATATGTGAACCATGAACTCCCTGATGTTCAAGCTGGTTTTAGAAAAGGCAGAAGAACCAGAGATCAAATTGCCAACATCCGCGGGATCATGGAAATAGCAAGAGAGTTCCAGAAAAACATCTATTTCTGCTTTATTGACTATGCCAAAGCCTTTGACTGTGTGGATCACAATCAACTGTGGAAAATTTTGAAAGAGATGGGAATACCAGACCACCTGACCTGCCTCTTGAGAAACCTCTATGCAGGTCAGGAAGCAACAGTTAGAACTGGACATGGAACAACAGACTGGTTCCAAATAGGAAAAGGAGTACGTCAAAGCTGCATATTGTCACCCTGCTTATTTAACTTCTATGCAGAGTACATCATGAGAAATGCTGGACTGGAAGAAACACAAGCTGGAATCAAGACTGCCGGGAGAAATATCAATAACCTCAGATATGCAGATGACACCACCCTTATGGCAGAAAGTGAAGAGGAACTAAAAAGCCTCTTGTTGAAAGTGAGAGAGGAGAGTGAAAAAGTTGGCTTAAAGCTCAACATTCAGAAAACGAAGATCATGGCATCTGGTCCCATCACTTCATGGGAAATAGATGGGGAAACAGTAGAAACAGTGTCAGACTTTGTTTTTTTGGGCTCCAAAATCACTGCAGATGGTNACTTACATACAGAGTACATCATGAGAAACGCTGGACTGGAAGAAGCACAAGCTGGAATCAAGATTGCTGGGAGAAATATCAATCACCTCAGATATGCAGATGACAGCACCTTTATGGCAGAAAGTGAAGAGGAACTAAAAACCCTCTTGTTGAAAGTGAGAGAGGAGAGTGAAAAAGTTGGCTTAAAGCTCAACATTCAGAAAACGAAGATCATGGCATCTGGTCCCACACTTCATGGGAAATAGATGGGGAAACAGTGGAAACAACATCAGACTTTATTTTTTTGGGCTCCAAAATCACTGCAGATGGTGACTGCAGTCATGAAATTAAAAGACACTTACTCCTTGGAAGAAAAGTTATGACCAATCTAGATAGCATATTCAAAAGCAGAGATATTACCTTGCCAACAAACGTCCATCTAGTCAAGGCTATGGTTTTACCAGTGGTCATGTATAGATGTGAGAGTTGGACTATAAAGAAAGCTGAACACCAAATAATTGATGCTTTTGAACTGTGGTGCTGGAGAAGACTCTTGAGAGTCCCTTGGACTGCAAGGAGATACAACCAGTCCATTCTGAAGGAGATCAGCCCTGGGATTTCTTTAGCAGGAATGATACTGAAGCTGAAACTCCAGTACTTTGGCCACCTCATGAGAAGAGTTGACTCATTGGAAAAGACTCTGATGCTGGAAGGGATTGGGGGCAGGGGGAGAAGGGGACGACAGAGGATGAGATGGCTGGATGGCATCACTGACTCGATGGACATGAGTCTAAGTTAACTCTGGGAGTTGGTGATGGACAGGGAGGCCTGGCATGCTGCGATTCATGGAGTCGCAGAGTCAGACACGACTGAGCGACTGAACTGAACTGAACTGAATATTCCATTGTGTTTATGTGCCACAGCTTTCTCATCCATTCTTCTGCCGATGGACAGTTAGGCTACTTCCATGTCCTGGCTATTGTAAACAGTGCTGCGATGCACATTGGGGTACACGTGTCTCTTTCAATTCTGCTTTCCTCAGTGTGTATGCCCAGCAGTGGGCAGTTCCACTTCCAGTTTTTAAGGAATCTCCACTTTGTTCTCCATAGTGGCTGTACTAGTTTGTATTCCTACCAACAGTGTAAGAGGGTTCCTTTTTCTCCGCACCCTCTCCAGCGTTTATTGTTTGTAGACTTTTTGATAGCAGCCATTCTGACTGGCATGAGATGGTATCTCATTGTGGTTTTGATTTGCATTTCTCTGATAATGAGGACGTTGAGCATCTTTTCATGTTTGTTAGCCATCTGCATGTCTTCTTTGGATAAATGTCTGTTTAGTTCTTTGGCCCGTTTTTTGATTGAGTGGTGACCATTCTTAATTAGCAATGAGGCTTTCAAATTTTGAATGAAAGCTCTATAATATCTGTGCTTGTAAAGCACTCCTCACTCTTGCAGAATAGGCCTGAATGATAGCCAGTCAGCCTCCAAATTTCAATGCAGGAAAGTCTTTCTTGGGAATCTTTCCTACAAAAAAAATTCTCTGCTTTTCTGCCTGTAGCCTGACCGTTGGGTTCTATTAGTCTGTGCAGGGTGGGGAAGAGGTCTTACAGTCACACTGTCATGTATACTGTGGGTCAACAATTACTCTTTCTTTCAAGTATGTGCCTCTTTCTTGCTCTACTATGTGCCTTTTATTCCAGTGATTTTATCTTCACCTGTTATCAATGATTCAATCTTCAGTTTCTGGCCTCAGAGATTACTTGTATTCAGTGTGTGGGAGTTGGAGGAGGAGAAGAGAAGGTGCTGAACATAGAGTTTCAAACTACCTTCCATCTCCTTTCTCCACCCACTCCCTCCTCACACTTTATTTTTCCTCCATAATTTTCCATCCTCCTCTATCAAATCCTTCCAAATCTTGTGCTCTGCTGGGGTACTGAAATGACTGGTGGTGGAGACCAGCTCACTTTTTATTAACATCTCCCTCTGCATGGCAGGAGCCTGCGATTCTAACTACCAATGTCATTTTGCTGCTGTATCTGTTAAAATTTTTCTGAGATCTCTTTTTTTAATCTTGGAGCTGATAAACATGTGTTCAATATGGTATTCTCAACTTGAAGCTGTCTTATGTAAGATAAACTATATATATATATGGATATCATTTATTGACTACTTAACAGACATTGTACTAAGCACTTTATTTCATGTAACATTCATAATTTCCACTTTACACATGAGGAATCTGACCATCAGAGAGATAATAAAGGATGGTATAATAATAAGATGTCCAATGAAAATTTGATTCCAGTGAAAATTGTATTTAACTTCAAAAAAGTTTAATTAACTATAGGAAAATAGACTTATATGAGTGAGGGTGTGTTTCATTCCACTAGACAAGCCTGAGCTAATGTCAAGAGTATATGAATGCTTTCTTATGATAAGTTTCTATCTCAGGCAATTTATATCTAATGAATGACAGAAAATGTCATTTCTAATAAACATTGAAAAGTTGGAAAAGAGTAGATAATTCATCATTTTGGATTTTTTTTCTAAGAGTTACTGAGAGCTTATCTGAAATATATATCCTTCAATGTGGCTGTCATAAATATTACCTTCAAGGACTGAATTCTAACCAGAGTTAATTAGTGAGTGAAAAATTTGCTATAATTTAACAGATAAAGGCTGTAGACCACAAGATATAAATAAATAGAACAAACTTTCTAGCAAGGAAAAGGATGCAAATGTCCTGGGATTGCACTCCTAGCAAACCCAGTCTATTTTCTTCTCAAGCAAAAAGAATCTTGATCTCATTAAACAGAATGTTTAAACCTGACACAGATAGCGATAGAAAGTGCTCAAACTGCTGTATGTGTTTCGAGTCTTCAGAATAGCTGTAGGCTTACAAATATCCAGCTACTTTAGAAAAAGTTTTCTTTATCATTTATAAAAAATGCATCAAAAAATTTTCACCAACAATAAAATATTTTTTCCCTAAGGTAAAAGAATAATCAGCGTGATTCTTGCTTCCTTACTACTATTCTTACAATCAAACAAGAGAACCAAACTTGAGATGAAGTCGTGTATTACCTTTGAGAACTTTTCCTAGTAGAGTGAAATTGGAGCTCTTCTCCAACCTGTGTTTTGGAGCTATACTTCAAAGATCCTGGAGCTAGAAACACTGGAATTTTGCAGTATTTTTTTTTTTGACTCAATACTCTCCAGGGGACAACTCTTTTGGAGAGTGAGTGGGAAGAGGGCCTGATATATATTTATAAATTTGTTTGTAACTTTTTATTTTGTTATGCTTTTCAACTCACAGAAGTTTTCAGGAATAGTACAAGGAACTAGGAATACCCACATAACCTATATTATACCCGGATTCAGCTCTTTACTTTTTGTCCCATTGGTTTCTCTCTATATATTTGCATATTATTATTATTTTTGTGAATTATTTGAAGGTAAACCAGAGAGATGAATTTTAATCCCTAAATAATGCCCTGTTTCCTAAGAACATGTTTATTCTCTTACCTATGGTTAACGTAGTAATCAAAATAAATTATATTTTCTCTCTTCCAAGATCCAAACCAGGAACATCAGTTCAGTTCAGTTCAGTTCAGTTCAGTCCCTCAGTCATGTCTGACTCTTTGTGACTCCATGGACTGCAGCATGCCAGGCTTCCCTGTCCATCACCAACTCCTGGAGCTTACTCAAACTCATGTCCATCCAGTTGGTGATGCCATCCAACCATCTCATTCTCTGTTGTTCCCTTCTCCTCCTGCCTTCAATCTTTCCCAGCATCAGGCTCTTTTAAAATGACTCAGTTCTTCACATGAAGTGGCCAAAGTATTGAAGTTTGAACTTCAGCTTCAGTCCTTCCAATGAATATTTAGGAATGATTTCCTTTAGGATGGACTGGTTGGATCTCCTTGCAGTCCAAGGGACTCTCAGGAGTCTTCTCCAGCACCACAGTTCAAATGCATCAGTTCTTCAGTGTTCAGCTTTCTTTATAGTCCAGCTGTAACATCCATACATGACTACTGGAAAAACCATAGCTTTGACTAGATGGACCTTTTTTGGCAAAGTAATGTCTCTGCTTTTTAATATGCTGTTTAGGTTGGTAATAGCTTTTCTTCCAAGGAGCAAGTGTCTTTTAATTTCATGGCTACAGTCCATCTGCAGTGATTTTGGAGCCCAAGAAAATAAAGTCTCTCACTGTCTGATGTTCACCAGGAACATGGATCATATTTATATTTTTATGTCTCTTTGAAAGTGAAAGTGTTATTTGCTCAGTTATATCTGACTCTTTGTGACCCCATGGACTGTAACCTGCCAGGCTCCTCTTCCATGGAATTCTCCAAACAAGAATACTGGAGTGGGTAGCCATTCCTTTCTCCAGGAGATCTTCCTGACCCAGGGATCGAATCCAGGTCTCCTGCATTGCAGGCAGATTGTTTATCATCAGTCAGTCAGTCAGTTATTTCAGTTGCTCAGTTGTGTCCGACTCTTTGCAACCCCATGAATTGCAGCACGCCAGGCCTCCCTTTCCATCACCATCTCCCGGAATTCACTCAGACTCACGTCCATCATTTGGGACAGATCCTGAGCCATACATAGCGATTTTAGCCTCAAATTTTTAAATGATATAGATTATTATTATTATTATTTCTGCAGAATACCTCTCAACTTGAATTTACCTGATGATTCATTGTTGTTAGTTTTAGGTTATACATTTTTGTCTGGAGATCCACTGAAATGATATTTTACCCTTCTTAGTGAATTGTATTGGTGCACATGATTCAGACTGCACTAATATTAGTGATATTAGTTTTGATTGCTTGGGTAAAATGGTGTCAACCAGGTTTCTCCATGATAAAGTCAATATTTTCCCTTCCCAATCAATAGGTAATTTCGAAGAGGTACTCTGAGATTAATATCCGTTAATCAAACTTTTATCCACTAGATTTGCTGTCTGCTCATGGTTTTCTAACTCCATCATTCTTTCTTCATTTATTGATCTCCATTCTACCATAAAAAGCTCATTTCCTTTCCCCTTCATTTATTTTATTTTTAATTTATTCATTTATTTATGTCAGTGTGTAGTTATAGATGTTTATTTCAACTACCACAGGGTTCTCAAGGCAAGAATACTGAAGTGGTTTGCCATTCCCTTCTCTAGTGGACCACATTTTGTCAGAACTCTCCACCATGACCTGTCTGTCTTGGGTGGCCCTACATGGCATGGCTCATAGTTTCACTCAGTTAGACAAGGCTGTGGTCCATCTGATCAGAATGGTTAGTTTCCTGTGATTGTGCTTTTCAGACTGTCTGCCTGCTGATGGAGAAGGATAAGAGGCTTATGAAAGTTCCTGATGGGAGAGACAGACTGAGGGGGAAATTGGGTCTTGTTCTGATGGGAGGGGCCATGTTCAGTAAATCTTTAATCAAATTTTCTGTTGATGGGTGGGGCTGTGTTCCCTCCCTGCTATTTACGTGGGCCAAACTATGGTGGAGGTAATGAAGATAATGGGGACCTCCTTCAAATGGTCCCATGCATGCACCGCTACACTCAGTGCTCCCAGCCTTGCAGCAGGCCACCAGAGACCAATGCCTCTGCCAGAGACTCCTGGACACTTATGGGCAAGTCTGTGGCAGTCTCTTGTGGAGTCACTGCTCCTTTCTCCTGGGTCCTGGTGCACACACGTTTCTGTTTGTGCCTGCCAAGAGTCTGTTTTCCAGTCCTGTGTAAGTTCTGATGGCTCTATGTTGGGGTTAATGGCAACCTCCTCCAAGAGGGCTTATGCCGTACCCAGGTCTGCTGCACCCAGAGGCCCTGCCCCTGCAGCAGGCCACTGCTGACCTGTACCTCCATAGGAGACACTCAAAGGCTTCAACAGTATGTGAACCGTGAACTTCCAGATGTCCAAGCTGGATTTAGAAAAGGCAGAGGAAACAGAGATCAAATTCCCAACATCCGCTGGATCATCGAAAAAGCAAGAGAGTTCCAGAAAAACATCTACTTCTGCTTTATTGACTATGTCAAAGCCTTTGACTGTGTGGACCACAACAAACTGTGGAAAATTCTGAAAGAAATGGGAATACCAGACCACCTGACCTGCTCCTGAGAAATATGTATGCAGGTCAAGAAGCAATAGTTAGAACTGGACATGGAACAACACACTGGTTCCAAATAGGGAAACGAGTATGTCAAGGCTGTATATTGTCACCCTACGTATTTAACTTATATGCAGAGTACACCATGAGAAACACTGGGCTGGATGAAGCACAAGCTGGAGTCAAGATTGCCAGGAGAAATATCAGTAACCTCAGATATGCTGATGATACCATCGTTAAGGCAGAAAGCAAAGAACTAAAAAGCCTCCTGATGAAATGAAAGAGGGGAGTGAAAAAATTGGCTTAAAACCCAGCATTAAGAAAACGAAGATCATGGCATCTGGTCCTATCACTTCATGGTAAATAGATGAAGAAACAGTGGAAACAGTGAGAAACTTTATTTTCTTGAGCTACAAAATCACTGCAGATGGTGACCTCCAACATGAAATTAGAAGACGCTTGCTCCTTGGAAGAAAAGTTATGACCAACCTAGATAGCATATTAAAAAGCAGAGCCATAATTTGCCAACAAAAGTCTGTTTAGTCAAAGCTATGGTTTTTCCAGTAGTCATGTATGGATATGAGAGCTGGACTATAAAGAAAGCTGAGTGTCAAAGAATTGATGCTTTTGAACTGTAGTGTTGGAGAAGACACTTTTGAGTCCCTCCAAATGCAAGGAGATTCAATCAGTCTATCCTAAAGGAAATCATTCCTGAACATTCATTGGAAGGACTGATGCTGAAGCTGAAACTCCAATACTTTGGACACCTGATGCAAAGAACTAACTCATTTGAAAAGATCCTGATGCTGGGAAAGATTGAAGGCAGGAGGAGAAGGCGATGACAGAGGATGAGATGGTTGGATGGCATCACCGACTCAATGGTCATGAGTTTGAGTAAACTCTGGGAGTTGGTGATAGACAGGGAGGCCTGCAGTGCTCCAGTCCATGCAGTTGCAAAGAATCAGACACAACTGAATGACTGAACTGAACTGAACTGAATTGAACTGATTTCACTCACCAGCTTATATATAATCCATTACTACCAATATTTATTTTGGTGGTCAAATTGCCCCAGATTTAGCCAGGAGGAGTCTTTTTGAGCTGAATTGTGTATTTGTTTGACATGTCCCTTTTTTCTTTACTCCTTACTTTTTGTCACAATAGGCTTATCTTGTACTTTTCATGCCTTAGCACTGGTATTGTCTATTTCTCCTAGGATTCCTGGTTCTCTTTAGCGGAGAACAGAATTTATAAACAAGATCTGAAAATGACAAGAGATGGATCCTAATTCTTACCACAAATCACTGTTTTCATCATTAATATTAGAAGCAGAGAATTATTAACAACATGGGTCTTTCTATTTCTTTCATAGGATGGTATAATATTAAAAACACTCTAATAATTCTATCAGAAAATAATGCTACATGTTAAGAAAATATATATATTGGTCTTCTGGAAAAAATAGCTCAGCCTATGATTGACTGGTGGCTCAGATGGTAAAGAATCTGCCTTCAATACTGGAGACACAAGATTGATCCCTGGGTTGGGAAGAGCCCCTGGAGAAGGGAATGGCAAACCACTCTAGTATTCTTGCCTAGAGAATTCCAGGGACAGAGGAGCCTGGTAAGCTAGAGTCCATGGGGTCATGAAGAGTGGGACATGACTGAACATCTAACACACACACACACACACATGTGTATATAAAAATTCCTCTCTCTCTCTCTCTCTACACACACACACACACACACACACACACACAACTTGGAGTTGTACAGTGTCAGTCTAGTGGTTATGGCCCTCTGCAACCACAGCAAACTGCTGATGCTGTTAAGTCACTTCAGTCATGTCCGACTCTGTGTGATCCCATAGACGGCAGCCCACCAGGCTCCCCGTCCCTGGGATTCTCCAGGCAAGAACCCTGGAGTGGGTTGCCATTTCCTTCTCCAATGCATGAAAGTGAAAAGTGAAAGTGAAGTTGCTCAGTCGTGTCCAACTCTTCTCGACCCCATGGACTGCAGCCTTCCAGGCTCCTCCATCCATGGGATTTTCCAGGCAGGAGTACTGGAGTGGGGTGCCATTGCTTTCTCTGAAAGCAAACTGGCTGGATGCTAATAGTAAGAGCTACCATTTGCTTTACTACTTCAGTTCAGTTCAGTTCAGTTCAGTTCAGTCGCTCAGTCGTGTCCGACTCTTTGCAATCCCATGAATCGGAGCATGCCAGGCTTCCCTGTCCATCACCGACTCCCGGAGTTCATTCAGACTCACATCCATTGAGTCGGTGATGCCATCCAGCCATCTCATCATCTGTCGTCCCCTTTCCTCCTGCCCCCAATTCCTCCCAGCATCAGAGTCTTTTCCAATCAGTCAACTCTTCGCATGAGGTGGCCAAAGTACTGGAGTTTCAGCTTCAGCCTCAATCCTTCCAAAGAACACCTAGGGCTAATCTCCTTTAGAATGGACTGGTTGGATCTCCTTGCAGTCCAAGGGACTTTCAACAGTCTTCTCCAACACCACAGTTTAAAAGCATCAATTCTTTGGCGCTCCGCCTTCTTCACAGTTCAACTCTCACATCCATACATGACCACTGGAAAAACCATAGTCTTGACTAGACAGACCTTTGTTGGCAAACTCATGTCTCTGCTTTTCAATATGCTATCTAGGTTGATCATAATTTTCCTTCCAAGGAGTAAGCGTCTTTTAATTTCATGGGTGCAGTCACCATCTGCAGTGGCATACTTCCACAAAATGTAGACTATTTTTATGAACATTACTTGCCTCTTCAGCTTTTTTAGTACATTATTAAGTTACAGCATAGAATGGAAGGGTGGAGTAACATGTAACTAGAGAAGAACAGGTATTGGGAAAAGCAATCAGGAATAAATAACATTAAATCCTGTGCTTGGACTTCCCTAGTGGTGCAGTGGATAAGAATCAGCCTGCTAATGCAGGGGACACTTGTTTGATCCCTGGTCCAGGAACATTTCACTTGCTGTGGAGCAGCTAAGCCAGTGTGCCACAACTACTGAGCCAGCGCTCTCGGGCCCAGGAGCTGCAACTACTGAGTCTATATGCTGCAAATACTGAAGCCCACACACCTAGATCCTGTGCTCTGCAACAAGAGAAGCCACAGCAATAAGAAGCCTGAGCACCACAGCAAAGAGTAGCCCCTGTTCATTGCAACTAGAGAAAACCCATACACAGCAATGAAGATCCAAGCCCAGCCAAAACAAAACAAAACAAAAACAAAGCACTCCTTATTTTTTCTACAGTATTTTAACTAGTCTTTCAAAGTCAGTCTCCCAGAAAATAACAGTAAGACAGTTCTAAAACTTTTAAAAATTAAGTTAACTTAACTCATGGGCACATACTGATGTTGTTTCATACATAATTGACTTAGACGGGAAATCAAGATTACAGCTGTGATGGAGAAGGGAGGTTCGAGTAGTAAATCAGTGATTTAAATAAGTTGCCCAGGTACTTCGAATGTACAGCCAAGGTTAAGGACTTGTGTGCTAACCTATGGCCTCAAGGTCTCACTTTCAACCCTAAATTGCTTTTCGCCAAAAGAATTATATTGCTAGCTTTTTAAAGAAAAAAAGCCATCTTCCATTTTTAACTTTGTAAATGAAGACTATTTTAAAAAAGCTATTTAATAATATATAATTACAGAAACACTCAACTGTCCTTGAAGAGCAAAGAATCTGCTTAAACATTTAATTACTTAAGAACAGCTGGTTGACCAAATACATCACATTTTGACACATAATACATTTTCTGGGAAGTTTTACTTCTAAGATAAGGTTAGATGAATAATGTCAGTGAAAATCCTCATAATCATTCCTGAGAAGGTGAAAGCCATAAACTTGGGGTCAGATATATTTTCAACTTAAAGCAAAATTACATTCCTTCTATCTTCTTTGACCCAAGTCTTTAGTAATTGATTTGACCTCTGGGAGAAGTATTAGGAGTGCTTATAAGCTGTTCCCTGTTTCTTTTTGGCTATTTGACACCTCTTCACCTTCATTGACCAAAGTCTTCTGGATGATGCTATAGCTACTGACAATCACAAAAGACTGCCTTGGGGAAGTCACTTTGAGAATAAAAATGTATTTCCTCTTTAATTCTGGAGGTGGAATGGGGGAGGTGTGTACACACACACACACACACACTTTTCCCGGCTTAGTAGTAGAAAATCACACACTCACACACCCACACCCCACACTCCCCCCTCAACCCTTCCCCGGCTTAGCGGTAGAAAATCTGCCTGCAGTGCAGGAGGTGAGTTCAGTCCCTGTGTCAGGAAGATTCCCTGGAAGAGGAAATGGTAGCCCACTCCAGTATTCTTGCCTGGAAAATCCTAAGACAGAGGAGCCTAGCAGGTTATAGTCCGTAGGGTTGCAAAGAGTTGGAAAAGATTGAGAACACGCACTGTGCTGTATTTCATGAACATCTCATTTTTTTTTTCCATTAGATTTGCTTTCTGATAAAACTAAGACTAATAAGTTTATACACAATTTAGGAATACATATAAAAAATATTCTGTTTTTACATCGAAGTGGGGGTGGAATAAAGAAAAAAGTGATTTTCTTTCTCGTGCATACAAAGTCCGAACACCGAGCTTGCAGCCTGCTCTATCCGGAATGGCACCCAGAGGAGGGGGAGGAGAGAAAAAAGCTCCCCTGATTACTTAGGCATTAGAAACCCCACTTCAAATGATTTGGCAAAGAAAGTGAAGCTACAGAAAGGTTTCTCAAGCCCCTGTTTCTCAAGGGGGACTTTGGGCCTTTCGAGGTAACTCTTTCACAGATTTCGCTTTAACGAAGCAGGTGAAAGGCCATTTGGCACCAGCCGGTTCCTTTTACCCCAGCTGCCTGTGATGAGCGCGGTTGCTGGGCAACCAAGTCTCAGGCTCTCTTTGTGCCTACATCAGGCTAGGAAATTTGGAGGTTTTCAAAGCTGTTGTCTGCTGCAGACAAGTTACGCTGAAATGCCTTTAGGTTTTTAGGACTATTTTTTTAAATTCCTTACAGTAAAACTACATTATCTTTTCTAATTTTCTCTCCTTTGTAGAAGAGATTATTTAAAGTGTATATGGCTATATTTCCACAGGAAAATAGATAGATCTTGACTTCAAAATCAGAAGTAATTTACATTTTAAAAGAAGAGCAAACGAGCATCACAGCTGCATCTCATATGTTCCTTCCTGTCAGCTTAATTTCTTTCATTTTCTTTCTTCTCCTCTTCTTTGCTTTAAATATTTTTATTGGCTTTCCTCTCTTTTTTTCTTCACTCACCCCACTTCAACATGTTTCTTTTATCTCTCTCTTATGCTCTCCAGTGACATGACCTCTGTGTTGTTAATGCATTCATCTTTAATCAATTGCAATCCCATGAATTTGAAGCGAATCAAGCTTTTCTTTACAAACTTACTGCTTTATATTTCCTTCTTACTTCTGAACTCCTTTTATTATTATTATTCTTATTACTATTAATGTTATATCTGTAGCTGGGGAGACTTAAGGGGAAAGAGCTGATAAAGTATTCCCAGTTGTTATTTGGACTTGTTCCTGACAGAGAAACCTGCACCATTGCTCTTTGAGCCTCGCAGTGTGGCCTCTCTGTTTCTCTGGTGGCCTTCTTGGCACCTTCCAGTAGCCTTGAACCCATGGAGTTGTCCAAGTATTTTGGTACTACATTAATGTGAGACATTCTCTTATGTACTTAATATTATAAAGATATTTCATTGAGTGCCATTCAATTGAAAAAGATGTGCTTCCTTTTGTTCTTTACTTCTGAGTCTGGCAATGATTCATGGAATAAATGAGAGTGAATTGATCTGGATATGCTTTAACTATCAGTGATGACTCTACTGCTGCAAGGGGAGAAAAACCTGGTAATATGACCAGAAAAAGGCCAAAGTACTCCTAGGAAGATGTACACTCAAGACAGTAATGTATTTCAAACTTGGGTGCATTTTGGTGACCCCTACCCCCATAAAAAATATCCTGTTACTTATTTATCATCATGAGATAACAAGTAGTACAAGGAGTTTGATTTACTTGTTCACTAAGAATTTGGTATAATATGGAAGTCGACCTGCTGAACATCTTTGCCTGAAAATCCACTGTTGCTGATAAACTCATCTGTTAAAACTACTAAAATGATAAATGGGCTAAGTGGTTAATATTCTTATGGTTTTGATTTTGAGTTAGTAGGTATGCAACCAATCACATATATTTCTGAAATTTGTAAGTAAAAACTGTTCTCCCTCTATGACTCAATATTATGATCTCTTAATAAGAGTTATGTCCTTTTATATATAATAAAATGAAACTACTATATTACAGAAAACAGGAAGTGTGGATTTTAATCTGAGTCCAATCCCTAGCTAGCTTTTTGACTTTGGCAGTTCTCTTAATCTTGGTCTCAGCTGCCTCTTCCACAAAGTTGTAAGGTGGTAGTAAGTATTCTCTGAGATATATTCTGCTATTAAAATTCTATTATTGAATTTGAAAACCACTAACCTTTTCAGTGAGTCTGATTTAGGAAAGGGGTGATATAACTTTTTTTTTTAAGCTGGTAAAATTAAGTGAAAAAAGTATTTAAACCTCCTTGTATTTGTTAATTGAGCTATTTTTTAAACCAGACATGCAACTTCAAAATTTATGTCTCTTCTCAACTCTATAGCCAGTGGTTAAAAAGTACAATTTCTAGAGATGGCCTGTGCTTCAATTTGCCTCATCATTTGCTAGCTGTGGGTCATGGGCATGCCCCTTAACATCTTTGTGCTCAGTTTACTCATCTGTCACTTGGGAATAATAACAATACCCATCACATAGGGATATTGTGAAGATTAAATGCTGTAACTCACTCAAGCCCTGAACAAATGACTAGAGCATTAACATATTCTTGATATGTGTCAGCTTTTACTGTCACCAGCTATCCGACTCTATTGTCACTCTCTTCTTTATTAGTGTAACAATAACCTCCTAGTTTTCAAGTCTCTTTCTTAAAGTCCATTCTATACATTTCTTCCAGTTTAAACTGCCTAAAACACAATTGTTATAATTTCACTCCCCTGCTAAGAACTATGGCAATAGATTTCAATGAACCTATACCCAGTAGAATTGAATATAAATTAGCCTGGCATTTAAAGCTTTCATTAATATATTGGTTCAATTTATCTTATAAGCTTCATTCTATTTCTTTTTCATATAGAAATGCTCTGCCTGAATGCAACTCAGCAAATGTCCCTGAGAACAAGTGCTCTGCTCACCCGTGTTAAGCAATTAAGGGCAGGGGCTGTGATGAGTGTTTATACCCCATCAATCCAGGACCTGGCACACAGTGGGCATGCAACTGTTGTTGAAATAAACTGCTTCTAGTCATACTATTTTCTCCCAAAGATACTCCTTATCTTTACCTATACTCTTATCCTTTCTTATCTTTACATATATCTACCCTCTGAGGTCCTATCCAAATATCATGTTACCACAATTCATAAGCTACCTACTTCTTCTCATAGTACTGTCATGTATCTATCTGGTAACACTTATATTCTGCTGTGATTCTAATGATTTTTGTCATGATTTTATGTCCTAATTTTTAAATAGATTTCAGAGCAGTATACTATATCTTACTCAATTTTATTTCCTACAGTGCCTAGCATTTGCTTTGTTAGCTGCCTGTAGCTAGTTGTTGAATACATGAATATGACTAACAGACTAATATTATCCATTGTTTTGTTATGATTCTTTTTTAAAAAAAGAACTATCCTATTTCCATAGAAGCAAATCTGCATTGCTTAAGAAGCTTCTCAGTCTGTGCAATGACAATCACATTCTCTCTATCTTACATAACTTTAGGTAGTTGCTGAAGCCATATAGGCCTTTTCATTATTCCATGGACAAGCCATGCAATCTTACCCCATCCTTCCATTGATGTTTTCTCTGCCTGAGTGCAGTCTCGTCTTCTTTGTGACCCAAACCTTATTTAAAATTCCATCTCAGTTCCTAAACTACAGATTCACTATAGAAATTCTGACATGGAAACTTTAGAATGACTGTTTCCATATTAATTAACCCTTTGAAATTTCATTTTTATTCTTCCAGGGTTACCCTTATATGCAGATATCATTCGTGACTACTTGTTTGCAGGATATTTAAGTGACTGAATCACTGTCTAAATAGTATGACTTTTCACTTGGTAAGTGCTGATGAAATTCAGACTGAAATTGAAGAAAGTGGAGAAAACCACTAGACCATTCAGGTATGACCTAAATCAAATCCCTTATGATTATACAGTTGAAGTGAGAAATAGGTTTAAGGGAATAGATCTGATAGAGAACCTGATGAACTATGGACAGAAGTTCATGACATTGTACAGGAGACAGGAATCAAGACCATCCCCATGGAAAAGAAATGCAAAAGACAAAATGGCTGTCTGAGGAGCTTTACAAATAGCTGTGAAAAGAAGGGAAGTGAAAAGCAAAGGAGAAAAGGAAAGATATATGCATCTGAATGCAGAGGTCCAAAGAACAGCAAGAAGAGATAAGAAAGCCTTCCTCAGTGATCAATGCAAAGAAATAGAGGAAAACAACAGACTGGGAAAGACTAGAGATCTCTTCAAGAATATTAGAGATGCAAAGATGGGCTCGTTAAAGGACAGAAATGGTATGGGCCTAACAGAAGCAGAAGATATTAAGAAGAGGTGACAAGGATACACAGAAGAACTGTACAAAAAAGATCTTCACGACCCAGATAATCACGATGGTGTGATCGATCACTCACCTAGAGGCAGACATCCTGGAATGTGAAGTCAAGTGGGCCTTAGGAAGCATCACTACGAACAAAGCTAGTGGAGGTAATGGAATTCCAGTTGAGCTGTTTCAAATCCTGAAAGATGATGCTGTGAAAGTGCTGCACTCAATATGCCAGCAAATTTGGAAAACTCAGCAGTGGCTACAGGACTAGAAAAGGTCAGTTTTCATTCCAATCCCAAAGAAAAGCAATGCCAAAGAATGCTCAAGCTACTGCACAATTGCACTCATCTCACACGCTAATAAAGTAATGCTCAAAATTCTCCAAGCCAGGCTTCCACAATACATGAACTGTGAACTTCCAGATGTTCAAGCTGGTTTTAGAAAAAGCAGAGGAATCAGAGACCAAATTGCCAACATCCGCTGGATCATGAAAAAAGCAAGAGAATTCCAGAAAAACATCTACTTCTTTTTCATTGACTATGCCAAAACCTTTGACTGTGTGGCACAATAAACTGTGGAAAATTCTGAAAGAGATGGGAATACCAGACCACCTGACCTGCCTCCTGAGAAACCTATATGCAGGTCAGGAAGCAACAGTTAGAACTGGACATGGAACAACAGACTGGTTCCAAATAGGAAAAGGAGTACGTCAAGGCTGTATATTGTCACCCTGCTTGTTTAACTTATATGCAGAGTACATCATGAGAAATGTGGGTTGGATGAAGCACAAGCTGGAATTAAGATTGCCAGGAGAAATATAAATAACCTCAGATACGCAGAGGTTACCACCCTTATGGCAGAAAGCAATAAAGAACTAAAGGGCCTCTTAATAAAAGTGAAAGGGGAGAGTGAAAAAGTTGGCTTAAAGCTCAACATTCAGAAAACTAAGATCATGGCATCCAGTCCCATCACTTCATGGCAAATAGATGGGGAAACAGTGGAAACAGTGTCAGACTTTATTTTTCTGGCTCCAAAATCACTGCAGATGGTGATTGCAGCCATAAAATTAAAAGAAGCTTACTCCTTGGAAGGAAAGTTAAGACCAACCTAGAGAGCATATTAAAAAGCAGATACGTTACTTTGCTGAAAAAGGTCCATCTAGTCAAGGCTATGGTTTTTCCAGTGGTCATATATGGATGTGAGAGTTGGACTATAAAGAAAGCTGAGTGCTGAAGAATTGATGCTTTTGAACTGTGGTGTTGGAGAAGACTCTTGAGAGTCCCTTGGATTGCAAGGAGATCCAACCAGCCCATCCTAAAGGAGATCAGTCCTGGGTGTTCATTGGCAGGACTGATGTTGAAGCTGAAACTCCAGTACTTTCGCCACCTCATGTGAAGAGATGACTAATTTAAAAGACTCTGATGCTGGGAGGGATTGGGGGCAGGAGGAGAAGGGGATGGCACAGGGTGAGATGGTTGGATAGCATCACTGACTCAATGGACATGAGTTTGGGTGGACTCCGGGAGTTGGTGATGGACAGGGAGGTTTGGCGTGCTGTGGTTTATGGGGTCACAAAGAGTCGGACATGACTGAGTGACTGATCTGAACTGAACTGGTGATGTTTTAATTCAATAGAAAAATACAATTTAAATTTGTGTCTTAATTTTTAATGTGTGTTAGTCTTTCAACCCATTAGATACTAAACATTTCAGAGCAGAGGTCAACTCTGGAACTTCGTTTGAATTTCTCACATTAGCAAGCATAGTGCTAATCACATTGGACATTTTTATCATTGAACAGTATTCATTGTTAAATGAGACCTATCTGCCAAAATGGTCTAGTTCACTTTATATTTATTTCACAATACATGACACTCTAACTTCATTCCATTTTTTCCTGGGCTATTGGTTCTAAGTTACTGCATACTTAAAAGTTTTTTTCATGGTATCTTGCTTTCCAAATTACTGTGACACTTACTGGACTTCTCACCAAGTAAGGCAACTAAAGCTGTAACTTTGTAGATTTAGATATATCTTAAAGGGAAAGTACACAGGGTAGGATAAAACTTGCTCTCTCTACTGCATTTATATTATTTTTCATCTTTTGACTGAGAATGTAAATGAAATGTATTATAAATATTTGTTGAGTGGCCTATATGAAGAACTTTATATTAGACCCTTTATGTATACCACCTAATTTTATCTTCTCAACAAGCCCATGTAGTCAGTGCTACTAAGCTATATTTATAGTTATGAAAGCTAAAGCTAAGAAAGTTGAAACTAAGCTGTCTTTATCCTTAAACTTGATCTAAAGCCTTTTTGGTTCTAAGGTCCAACAGAAGAGGATGAGATAGTGGATCTCCAACTTTAATTAGCAGAAAAGTTACCCAAGGGACTCTTTAAAATACATATTACTGAGATAAACCCTAAAGGGTCTATTTTGTTAGGTTTGGGGTAAGACTCAGGAATATATATTTTAAGAAACACACACAAAAAGCATTCATTTGGAAACATTTTGAGATAAGGAATAGTCAAGATAATAATAGTAACAGTGATAATAATAATAATACCACAACGATACAACATATGGATCAACATCACACTGTCTCCCAGTTACTGCACCACCTTACTATTTGTCAGGTATTGTGTGTTAAGCACTTATGACATATTTTGTCACTTGAGTCTCACAACCACCTAATGAAATATATATAATTATCACCTCCCTTTTATATGAGGAGGGAACTAGAATCAGAGAGGTTGCATAGTTGGTAAGTGCTGGAAACAGCATATGTCCACAATGCATGAAAGAGGCAGACAATAAAAGGAAAGCCAAGGAGACTGCTTTCATAGAGCCTACAGGAAGAGAGCACATCAAGAGCAGATGATGTCAATTCCTCAAAATTAAGTGAGCTAGATTGTGAGCAGTGTTCCCTGATTTGTAAATGAGGAGGTCATTGTTGACCTTAGCAAGATCAACTTGAGTGAGCAGATGGGAGTAGTAAGGATATTGGGAGTTAAAGAGTGAATGGAAGATGTAAAAAAATAGAGAGTTAAATCCCCATTTATTGAATTTCCAACAAAAAATAGACAAATAAAGAAGATTGTTTTAGGGGCTGATAAAAATTTAGTAAACATTTGAAAAAATATAGGATAGTCATGAAAATATTCAGGGGAATGTACAATGAAGAACGAGGTAGATCAAAATGAAAATAAATAAAAGTAATGAGACAGTCTTCGAGAAGATGGGATAGATCTGTTAGCTTTGTACAGAAGCACTTATTTTTCTGGGAAACGTGAAGGCAGCTGTGGATGTAGATACAGGTATTTGACTAGTGGTTCAGTCATAGGCATTTATGTGCAGGAAGATGGGAAGTTAAAGTAGTTCCCATGTGATGGATTTTATTTTTTGTGTTGAGAAAATTAATAGGATCTTCCTTGGTGGCTCAGAGGTTAAAGCGTCTGCCTCCAATGCCGGAGACCTGGGTTCGATCCCTGGGTCAGGAAGATCCCCTGGAGAAGGAAATGGCAATCCACTCCAGTATTCTTGCCTGGAGAATCCCATGGACAGAGAAGCCTAGTAGGTTACAGTCCACAGGGTCGCAAAGAGTCGGACACGACTGAGCGACTTCACCTTCAAATGAACTAATAAAGATTTAGGATAGCTACTGTGAGGAAATAGAGGCAGAATTCTAGAAATACATATAAAGGATTGCTGTGGGGTTAAACATCCAGCTGAGAGAAAAGATCATATATTATAATAGTATCATTGTATGGCTTCTATTCAGTGGTGTTCAGTGATAGAAGAACCTGGGTTGGGGTCAGTTTAGCTTAGGGATTTGTAAAGCAAGTGGTATGTTCAACAGTGAAACATGCTTAAAAGTGTTGACAGTAGGCTTTGTGAAATGAAGGTCTCCAGAACTGGAAGTTTAGGGAAAACAATAAGGCTAGCAGAGGCCTACAGACACGGAGAAAAGGGCTAAAAATTGAGTGTTAAAGAGATGGTAAGTAAATCACAGCAGGATCCTCTATGACCCATCTCCCAGAATAATGGAAATAAAAGCAAAAATAAATGAATGGGACCTAATTAAACTTGGAAGCTTCTGCACAACAAAGGAAACTATAAGCAAGGTGAAAAGACAGCCTTCAGAATGGGAGAAAATAATAGCAAATGAAGCAACTGACAAAGAATTAATCTCAAAAATATACAAGCAACCCCTGAAGCTCAATTCCAGAAAAATAAACGACCCAGTCAAAAAATGGGCCAAAGACCTAAACAGACATTTATTCAAAGAAGACATACAGATGGCTAACAAATACATGAAAAGATGCTCGATATCACTCATTATCAGAGAAATGCAAATCAAGACCACAATGAGGTACCATCTCACACCAGTCAGAATGGCTGCGATCCAAAAGTCTACAAGTGATAAATGCTGGAGAAGGTGCATTCCTACACTGTTGGTAGGTATGCAAACTAGTACAGTCACTATGGAGAACAGTCTGGAGATTCCTTAAAAAACTGAAAATAGAACTGCCATACGACCCAGCAATCGCACTGCTGGGCATACACATAGAGGAAACCAGAATTGAAAGAGATGCTTGTACCCCAATGTTCGCAGCACTGTTTATAATAGCCAGGACATGGAAGCAACCTAGATGTCCATCAGCAGATGAATGGATAAGAAAGCCATGATACATATACACAGCGGAGTATTACTCAGCCATTAAAAAGAATACATTTGAATCAGTTCTAATGAGGTGGGTGAAACTGGAGCCTATTATACAGAATGAAGTAAGCCAAAAAGAAAAACACCAATACAGTATACTAACGCATATATATGGAATTTAGAAAGATGGTAAGATAACCCTGTATACGAGACAGCAAAAGAGACACAGATGTATAGAACAGAATTTTGGACTCTGTGTGAGAGAGCGAAGGTGGGATGATTTGGGAGAATGGCATTGAAACATATATAATATAATATGTAAAATGAATCACCAGTCCAGGTTCGATGCATGATACAGTATGCTTTGGGCTGGTGCACTGGGATGATCCAGAGAGATGGTATGGGGAGGGAGGTGGGAAATGTACAGGATGGGAAACACGTGTATACCCATGGTGGATTCATGTTGATGTATGGCAAAACCAATACAATATTGTAAAGTAATTAGCTTCCAATTAAAATAAATAAATTTATATTAAAAAAAGAAAGAGATGGTAAAGTAGTAAATGGTAAAAGAGATGGAAGAACTGGAAAAGTAGGCAGTTGTGGGATGAAAATGGGAATGAATGGGGTCTAGTGTGTTTTAGTTACACAGCAACAACCTAAAAGGAATGTGAAATGTTTTAGGTCACATGATTTAATTTATTTTCTTCTCTTATGTTTTAGGACATCTGAGATCCTAATGTCTTAAGGAAGAGACAGTCTTCTCAAAGACTGTCTCATTACTTTTATTTATTTATTTCTTATCTATCTCTTTCTTCATTGTACATTCCCCTGAATATTTTCATGACTATCATATTTTTTCAAATGTTCACTAAATTTGCATCAACTCCTAAAGCAATCTTAACTGTAAGTTTGGCCTTGTGTTTCCTCTCAGGTCCTATGAATTTTCTGATTACTTCAACTTTCTTTCCTTGTGTCTACATCACTATCAATTCTTCTATCACTAACTCTTAGATTAGAACAGAGAAGTATTTATTTCTTTAATTTCTAGAATAATGTGTGCAGGGCCATGCATCAGAATCACCCAGAGAGCATGTTGAAAATTTTTATTTCTGGCTTTTACACCAGACTCATTTAATCAGGATCTCTGTGGGAGTGGATTCTGAGGAATCTGAAGTTTTAAGAAACTCTACAGGAGATTCTGACTCATGTGACATTTTAGGAAATGACAGTTTCAACAAGACAGATTCTTTTCCTTTACTTTATCAATTCATATTCAGTATGTTTTTGCTGTTAACTCCTATTTACTGGACAATAATGCTGAAGCTTGTGGGTTTTGACATTGGGATGGAGAGGCAAAGAAAGCAACAATTTAATCTTGAAATTAGTACCTTTTCTAAATTTCCTCCTTACATACAACCTGGCTCTCTCAACACGTGCATCATATTGCCATCCACTGTTGACACCAACACCTAACGTGTTTGGAAAAGCAAAGCCAAAGTACCAGTGAAAGTGGAAAAGATTGATAAAATTAAGAAGCTTGACAAAAAGACTCCAAACAATAGAGATGATTCCAAGTAAAAGGTGAATAGCGATTGGGTAGATGTAAAGAATAGACAGGCAAGAAAGAGTTTCAGTTCAGAAAGAGACAGAGAGGTGCTGATGATGACTAGAAAGGTAGTGTACTGCTTGTGATCGAATTAGACATATGATTGATGCCCACATATTTGAAACCTACTGACTGAGCGACTTCATTTTCACTTTTCACTTTCATGCAATGGAGAAGGAAAGGGCAACCCACTCCAGTATTCTTGCCTGGAGAATCTCAGGGATGGGGGAGCCTGGTGGGCTGCTGTCTATGGGGTCACACAGAGTCAGACACAACAGAAGCGACTTAGCAGCAGCAGCAGCAGCCATAGTTAACTTGTGTGTGTGTGTGTGGTTTTTTTTTGGTAGTTCTGTGATCCATTAGTAATCAGTGAATTCTCCTGGCACTGAACTCTTGTGCTGTTACATTTCCCACATTGAAATTCCAGTTCACAAAGAAAAAGAAATCTTGTTTTTGGAATCTTGGTACCTGGAGGTAAGTAGAGAATATATTATTTTCTTCAGTATCTGCTGACAGTTTTCAAGGAACAAAGGCACAGTGTTGCATCTAAAATCTCCCCTTTGTGACACAGAAGTCAGGCTTCTGTATATTGGAGTTATGAATCATACAACAAATGAACACACTCATGATGAAAAAAATCATCACCTGATAATATTTACATAGTGATATACTAATCCATAAACAATGAAAATATTTTTAAAGTTTCCTTTTGAGAATAAACTATATCTTAGATATATTTTTATATTTACAAAATGTGCTTCTATTATATCATTATTAATGATTTCTGTTTAACCTAACACAAAGGCTCTCTCTCTCTCCCTCTCCTTCTTCTCCTCTCTCTCTTTCTCCTGTACCACCTTAGCACTCTTTTTTGTTTCTCTGTGTGTATAGGCTCTTTAGCATCCTTAATCCTTTATGATAGAGATCTCACTACAGAAAAAACTAGAAGGAACAAACTCAGAACTGGATAACCCAAATAAAATTTAGAACATGGAACATGCCTTTGTTTGATGAAGAATAAATGACTGGATGTAAAAATCATGCAAGTTATTCTTTACTTGATGAAAATACATGAATTAAGTTTCAACATGGGCCATGCAAGTTTCACCTCCCTGAAGGGAATCACCATCATCTCATCCCTTCTGCTTCTAGTCCTTGTGTCCAGGTACATGAACTGCTCTTGTTCAGGCTGGACTGAATGGCAACGACAAACATGACCATTCAGTCACTCTGACAAGTATTATTTTGAATTGTTCTCAGTGAGAGAAATTTCTCTTAGGTTTGAGTCAGAATACTCAACATTAGCTCAATTGATTCACTTAATAAATTCTGTCCAAAATTGGTTTTAAGTGAATGTATGGCCTGTCTCTTATAAAATCCAAAATCTAGATGCTCTGCTCAGTTTGAACTCTGGCTAATGATGCTAATACCCTGCCCCTGAGCTATGTCTCTTGCCTACACTGCTACTTTAGGAATCATGCCCATCTCTGGAGTAACTAACCCTTGCCCTTGTTTCTATTTTCTGATTCTGAGCTTTAGCACAACTTGTGCTTTCAGTACTCTGACCCCAGCAGTCTCTGATCTGAATTCTGGGAACATGAAGGAAACCATGGCCAAGTTACTGCTCTTTGTTTTAGTCCCAAGGCCATCGACTTTATACTTACTATGTAATCCATTCTCACACTGTAGCTATCTACCTTCATTTAGATGTAATTACCTCATACTTTGTTAATGGGAACATTCTTCTAAATTGCCTCTATGGTACTCCTCCTCAAATTGGTTGTTTATAATATTACCAAATTAATAATCCTAAATATATATTTCTCATACTTTGATAACGGAAACATTCTTCTAAATTGCCTCTATGGTACTCCTCCTCAAGTTGGTTGTTTATAATATAACAAATTAATAATCCTAAATATATATTTCTCTGTGATGCATTTCCTAGTGAAAAACTTCAGTGACTCTACAATGCTTACAAAATCAAATTGCCATTCCTTAGTTCATCATTTTATGCCTTCATCCACAATTTATTCTGTATTTTCCCAGCCTTGTCTCTAGTTATTTTCCTATGTATAGATTTTAGTGCCACTTTCTTGAAATTGGATGAAAAAGTTGGATGAGACTTTTTACTTTCTAATTTATTGGATTTTTTCTCCCAGGTGGCACAGTGGTAAAGAATCTGACTGCCAATGCAGGAGATGCAAGAGATGTGGGTTTGAACCCTGGGTAAGGAAGATCCCCTGGAGAAGGAAACAGTAACCCACTCCAGTATTCCTGCCTGGAAAATTCCATGGACAGAGGAGCCTGGCAGGCTACAGTCCATGGAGTAGCAAAGAGTCAGACATAACTGTGTGCACACACACACACACACACACACACACACACACATTCTCCCTGAAATACTCTCCCTCTCTAATTCAGTTATGAAAATCCTACTCAGTTTTTAAGTTTCCATTAAATTCTTTCTCTTCTGTGAGATTTTCTATCATTTTTGTATAAAGTTATCTCCTTTATCTGAATTTCTATAGGTTTATGTTTTATTCATTTGATGCTCACAGATATTACTGGAGCTATTTTGGAACATAGCCTATCTCCTCAACCAGAAAGCAAATCCTGAACAAAGGAAACTCTTTCTTATGTATCTTTGTATTTCAAACAGAGGCTTGGGTTAATAGTACATGGGAAATATTTTTAATATAAAATAATGGCTAATACATTGAAATAAGATACTATCTTGGAGATAGTAAATATTAAATTTTAAGACAATGATGATCACCCTTAAAGCATGAGGGTTGAAATTTACTGGTCTATTAGAACATTTCCATGGTGCCCATATAATTTCAATAGTGTATATTTGTCTTTCAAAACTATTTCCAACCAGCATACCATAGATTTAATTGCATTTACAAAAGAGAGTAATTAGTTTCTTAATTTATATGAAAAGAGATATTAGAGCACTGTAGGATTTACCAGTTACTAGATATCAACCTTAGCTTTATTGTTTGTAAAAAACAACAAAAAGCACTTCACAAACAAGCAAACAAAAGAACAAGCTATATAATATTTGTCTTATGGATTCATTAATTTATTTTTTCATTTATCTAAAAATGGTTTTTGAGAATTGACTATGTAAAAGTCACTGAACTCAGAACTAGGGCTAGGATGGTAAACCATTCCTGGCCCATGAATTGGTGAAAATTAAAGTATTAAGGTAGTATTATCCTACAGAGGGAAAAGAACATTTGTATTGCAAAGATAAACAAGAGAACATGGACTGTTTGGGGAAGATGAATGACATGTTATCAAATTTTATGAATTCCTCAAAAAAAAAAAAAAAACCCACACCTAAACATCTACTATGTGCCATTGACTGTGTTATGCAGTGAATGTAAGGCTGCTGTTATAGCATTTATTACTGTTTGGTAATTCATTGTCCCCTCCCCCAACACATCGGCAGCCTATACCTCCCCCTTCCATTGATTTTGGTCCTGTCCATGTCATTGCTTTGACCAGTGCAATATGAGGCTTAAGGATCATAGTTTCTATTCCCTGTTGCACTATTGACATTTGACATACATGATCCATGTAGTCACAGTTTCTTGGTTCTGGTTTGGTTCCAGAATAAGAGCAGATACAAACCCAGACAGCAGCCTAGAGTTATGCGTAGGCAAGCTCAGAAGAGTCTAGGTGGCCAAGCTGCCATCACAAAATCATAAAGGAGAAATAGATTTGTTGTTCTAATACTCTAAATTTGGTTGTTAATGCAGCAAAAATTAAATGATGCAAGTATTATGTCTAGTGGGAAAAAAAGATATTGCCAAACAGATAGTTATCAATTTTTTGTGTGTTTTGGGAAAATGAAGTGTTCCTATACATGTGTATAGCAAGTGGACTTACATTATTCTGGGGGAAAAGGGATATCTTCTGGGTTGGCTACCCCTTATATATAATTCAATTTAATTTAGCTTCTAGTCATTACTTAGTATATCCCACACCAACTGCTGCTGGTAAACAGATGCATCTTTGGGAAATAATTTTCCAGAAAAATCAGATGCAATATCCACAACAGAAAGTTATTGTCCCTTTTACCTCATATAGTAGTTCTTCATAGTTATGAATTATTTTAATGAAGGACTAAAAGGATCCAGTTCTGTATTTTCACTTAAGATCAATATTCTTGTGGCTTCTAGATGAAAAGTAACCTCTATAGGGACAAGCTTATTCTAGTAATGGAGACTATTTCTCTTAAATTATAGACCATAGACTATGTAGACTGGTGTAGGCCTTGAGATGACCTGGCAAACAACTTCATTTTGCATGCCAAGCAACTGGGGTCCACAGACGCAAAATTACTTTCATAAGGCTCCCACTGGAGTTTGGGAAGGCTCAGATGTTAAGGTCAGGAGCTCTGAAATGTGGATCACAACACTTTAACTTTGAAAAAAATGTTTCTCCATATCATTGTCTTTGGATGAATTTTAAGGAAAAATTGATTATAAATATTGCAAATTTCTGTGGTGATTCAACTTAGAGACAAGAGGTAAATTTTAGAGGGTGAAAATTTGGTTTAACTGTAGGCCAATGGGATCCAGCTGAGCTGGATGATGTTCCTCCTAAAAGATGATGCTGTTACAGTGCTACACTCAATATGTCAGCACATTTGGAAAACTCAGCAGAGGTCACAGAACAGGAAAATGTCAGTTTTCACTCCAACTCAAGGAAGGGCCATGCCAAAAAAAAAATGTTCAAACTGCCAAATAATTGCACTCATTTTTCATGCTAATAAGGTTATGTTCAAAATCCTTCAAGCTAGGGTTCATCAGTATGTGAACCGAGAACTTCCAGATGTACAAGCTGGGTTTAGAAGAGGCAGAGGAATCAGGATCAAATTGCCAACATCTGTTGGACATAGAAAAAGCAAAGGAATTCCAGAAAAACATTTACTTCTGCTTCATTAACTATACTAAAGCCTTTGACTGTGTGCATCACAACAAACTGTGGAAAATTCTTTAAGAGATAGGAATACCAGACCTCCTTACCTGTCTCCTGAGAAACTTGTATGAAGGCCAAGGAGAAAAAGTTAGAACCAGACATAGAACAATGGACTGGTTCAAAATTGTGAAAATACAAGGCTGCATATTGTCACTCTGTTTATTTAACTACTATGCAGAGTACATCATGTGAAATGCCAGGCTGGATGAAACTCAAGCTGGAATCAAGTTTGCTGAGGGAAATATCAACAACCTCAGGTATGTAGATGATGCCACTCTAACGGCAAAAAATGAAGAGGAACTAAAAAACCTCTTGGTGAGTGTGAAAGAGGAAAGTGAGAAAGTTGGCTCAAACCTCAACATTCAAAAAACTAACATCATGACATACAGTCCCACACTTCATGGCAAATAGATGGGGAAACAATGGAAACAGTAATAGATTTTATTTTCTTGGGTTCCAAAATCACTGTGGATGGTGACTGCAGCTATGAAATTAAAACATGCTTGCTCCTTGGAAGAAAAACTATGATCAACTTAGACAGCATATTAAAAAGCAGAGACATCACTTTGCTAACAAATGTCTGTATAGTCAAAGCTATGATTTTTCCAGTAGTCATGTATGGATATGAGAGTTGGACAATAAAGAAGGCTGAGTGCCAAAGGATTGATGCTTTTGAACTGTGGAGTTGGAGAAGACTCTTGAGAGTCCCTTGGACAGCAAGGAGATCAACTCAGTCAATCCTAAGGAAATCAGCCCTGAATATTCATTGGACAGACTGATGCTGAAGCTGAAGCTCCATTAGTTTGGCCAACTGATAAAAAGAGCTGACTAATCAGAAAAGACCCTAATGTTGGGAAAGAGGCAAAAGAAGAGGTGACAGGGGATGAGATAGTTGGATAGAATCAATGGACATGACTTTGAGCAAACTCTGGGAGATAGTAAAGGACAGGGAAGACTGGTGTGCTGCAGTCCACGGGGCCTCAAAGAGTCAGACACAACTCAGTGACTGAATAGCAAAAATGGGATCCTTAAGCTATCTACAAATTTTCCTACATTTCCCTGCCAACTCTGGTCATATACATTTTTATGTTTGGCATTTTTCATAGTTGTTCATAATTATTGGTGTGGTCATGCCATTAATGTCTGTCATTTGTATCATTATCCTTTTAGGCCTACTAAGACAGAGACAATATATCCTCATTAACTAGCACAGTATCTGATACATGCTAAGTACTCAATACACTTTTGTTTGATTAATGAACAATCTTTCATTGATCTCACACAAGTACAATGATCATACTTTGTCATGTGGTGTGAAGTATGTCCCATGATCAATAATCTCTTGTTGCTACACAGTCTACATAATACATTTTTCATAAAGTCTGAAGGAAATGAATTAATGGGCTACTTTCATCAGATTTTTATTAATAGATCACACAATGAATATAATTTTAAAATATAGCATTATTAATAACAAAGTATAAATTTGCATAGAATGATTGCATTAAAATATTTCATTTAGAAGAAAATAAGGGTGTACAGTGACTCATTAAATGAAGATCTATTCAAGTGGAATTAATAGAATTACTAATAAAAGATTTCAAAATTATTTAAATGACTAATGCTTAAGATATGGGAAACTAAAAAGGCAACAGTGATCTAATTTACTATCTTGATATTTAGAAGAAATATCTGTTAGATTAAGGTAGCCTCATTGCCTAACTCTTAAATGAAGCATTACTGAGTCATATAAAAAAATAAAGTTTAAGGAGAATAATTTAGGTCCTGAATAGTTATTTTGCGAGCACTTTTGGAACTCTAGGGCTAAAAGGATAAGAGAAAAGAGAAAACCAATATATAGCTCAGTAACTGCTTTCATAGTCCTGATGTGTGGGAGGAACCAGCTCCCCAAATGATTTCTACTCTGCTTCCTTTGCTGTTAGACTTGCTGCATTCTCAAGAGATTACCATGGCCAGTTTAAGAATGATATGAGGCCCTGGTATCCAAAATTATGACAACATAGAGCAAAACTTGAACCAAACAGAACATCTATCTTGTTATGTAAATGTTAAACATACGCACTTATCACTGCAACTTCATTGATGAAATTTTTGAGGATAATATTCTTTACAGTTGACATGCATACATCTTTTCTACATGATCACTAAATGATGTGAGAAATAAACAAACAAATATGTGAGCTGAAATAGCACGTTTATCATTGTTGGAGATAAAGATGCAGATTGTGGCATTAGGTCCGTTAGTCAAATGGGCCTGGTACGGGGATCCTAGAATTAGGGGACTTCATTCATTTACAGAAAGCATGGACTGAGGAAGATCTTCTTTCATGACACTCCCCAGACTCAGCTCCTACCTGACTTCTAGCATGAAAGTGCAAACTAATAGTCTCTGAGTGAAGCTGGCTCTAAGAGAAAACTGGAGGGTGGAGCATGTCTAGTTATTCTTTCTATGTTTTCATGCAGAAAAAGCACTCCATCTTCCAAAGAAGAAAGTGACTAACAAGTACAAAAATGCCAGAAGTATTTTAGTTGATCTCTCTCAACACAAGGAAAACTAAGAGTAGGTGAAGCTTGCCCAATAAATGTGAAGATGTCTTTAGTGGCAATATACTTACATTTCTGTCTCAAAAAAAGGAGGAATAAAATATTCTTGAGGTCTTTCAAGAAAAAGACCTCAATTGAAAGTGAAAATTTGTAGAAATTTCTGGCCAGATATTTATTTTGATGTAGACAATACATCTAGGAAATGTTCTGTGAAAAAAATATGAACTATTGAAAATCAATTGAAAGTTGTAAAAAATGCAGCTTAATTTATATTTTAAAATAAGGAGTATATTTAAAATATATTTATCTAATTTTTAGAGTTGTTAGGAATTACTTTTACTGTAAATTATTTAGAAAATAAAAAATAGAAGGAAAAGTATCTTATTGATACTTCTCAAAAGCAATTACTCTTCATGTCTATGTGTTTCATTACAAGTTTTTCTCTATGTTTTCTCATTAGATCATGTAGACTATGCAGTTTTGTGACAAAAGAAATTCATGTGCATCTCTGGATGTGGAGATGGTTCGGTCAGTAAAGAATCTGCCTGCAATACAGGAGACCCAGGTTCAATCCCTGGGTCAGGAAGATCCCCTGGAGAAAGATGTGGCAACCACTCCATATTCCTGCCTGGAGAATCCCATGAACAGTGGAGCGTGGAGGGTTACAGTCCACAGTATCTCAAAGAATGGGACATGAGTGAGGAAACTTAGCATGCATGCAAGAAGGTTTAAATGAAGAGAGTTTTATGAAGCAACTCCAGACAGAAGTGTGACTAGAATTAAGAAACAAAACAAGTGATGCTGGATCATCAGACACTTGCAATAAAGGAAGTTATGGGGCTCAATGGGCAAAATGAAGACACGTTTTTTTCTGGAGCTCAGTGGGAACTTAAATTAACTGTGTGATGCAGTCTTAACAGTTGATGTCTCAAAGGCGGATCAGGGAACAAAATGGAAGAGAATGGATCTGGCAGAGTAGGGAGCCAAGTGGACAATAATCAGCATCCCAGTTGTTAAAAATTTCTTATTAACAGATTTTTATGGCCACATAATATTCCAGTATAATCATACCATGTATTACAACTACTACCTTTTGATTAACTACTTAGATTGTACCAGGTGTTTTTGCTACTATAAACAGCATGGAAATTCATGTATTTCTTTACTTCTATAATTTTCTTAGAGAAATTCTTGGGTGTTGAATTATTACATTAAAAAGTACAAATGTTCTTAGGCCTCTTAAACTTGATAGTAGTGTTTTAAAGTCATACATATTATTCTTTCACCAGCAATGTAAGAATGTCCTTATTTTACTGCACACCATGGAGCATTGCATTTTCCCATAAAAATGATTTCTTATTTTGAGGAGAGTTGTCCACAAAAATAACATCTGTGTATTTTTCAAAAGAAATCTTTAGAACTGCATCTCTTTAATTTAATAAAACTGTTTTTTTCTGTGTGCTTTTTGAATCACATCAGCAGGAGGTAATAAAGTACATAGTTACTCCTTGCTGCTGTTGCTGGGCCAGCATCACTGATTTAACTATCCTGTCTCCCCAGTGCTGATTTGAGTTGCTTCCTTACTCGTTTAGTACATTATTACATACATTGATATATGTTTTCTGAGCTATCTGAAGTATAAATCTTTAAGTCTATTTTGGGGGGTAATGTGACTGAAATAAAGCAGCTTTGGCATGCCAAGCTGTCTGTAAAATAACTTGACATTGGAAGATGACAAAAGATAGGGTCCCTGTTCCCTATGAGGCCCACCACCTCCTTCTTTACCTTTCAGCCTTGTTCATCAACGTTAATAATAGGACAAGAACAATACAAGAATCTGTTGAGTGTTTACAATAGGACAGGAACTGTGAAAAATTTACCATTACCATATATCATCTTAAACCACAGTGCCTCTCTTTTGGGTCAGGAATGTATTTTTTGGAGGCTTATGTACCAAATCTTGTTAATTCGACTTTCTAAATACTTCTTAAGTTTCTCCACTTTCTACTCCTATTGCTAAAACCCTATTCAAGCAGTCATCTTTTTTTCTTATTTTTGCTGGATTAATGAAGCAGATATTTTCCATTCTTAAGTGGTTTGATTTTTAGTAGCCTGATGTTTAAGATATCTATTTATTTATTTATTTATTTTTAACATTTCAATGACTATCTTATTTCCAGAATCTCCATTTTGTTCCTTTTCAAAAACATCTGAGTTTTTTCCTTCATAAAATCTTTATTCCTTGTGAATTCTCTTGCTGCCTTGACTCTCTGAATATTTTAAATATGCTTATTTTAAAACATCTAATTTCTTTGATCTCTATTTCCTTAGTATGAATGATCTCATTATGGCTTTTCCTGAACTTGTCTCCAGTGCGAAGTTTTTTTTTTTTCCCCTTAAAAGGCCTGGACATTTCTTAGATTTTTCAAGAGTCTCTATGTTGCACTTTCAATGTTAACCAGGGTCTTTTGGGTCACCATCTGAGGACTATGCTTATATAGTAGTTCTTAGGTGAGGTTTCTGTACCTTAGGGATCTTGTGAATTTGGGTCTCATCCCCATGCATATAAACATCCAAGTGTTCCAGCACTGTTTGTTGAAAATACCATCCTTTGTCCATTGATACGCTTTTGTACCTTTGTTGAGAAGAAATGTACTGTATTTGTAGATCTACTTTTTGTCACTCTATTATATCCTTGATCTATGGGTCTGCTCTTTAGCTAATACTGCATCTTTCAAAAAATTCTTTACTTTTATTTTTTGTTGTACTGATTCTTCATTGTTTTGCACAGGCTTTCTCTGGTTGCGGCAAGTAGGGGCTATTCTTGCAGTGTGGGAGCTTCTCACTGCAGGGGCTTCTCTTGTTGCAGAGAGTGGGCTGTAGGTGGCGAGCTTCGGCAGTTGCGGCTCATGGACCCTAGAGGGCGCAGGCTTCAGCAGTAGTGGCACGCGGGCTCAGCAGTTGTTCCAGGCTCTAGAGTGTGGGCTCAGTAGCTGTGGCTAAAGGGCTTAGTTGCAAGTGGAATCGTCCCAGACCAGAGATCAAACCCATGTCCCCTGAATTGGCAGGCGGATTCTTATCCACTGCAACACCAGAGGAGTCGGCTAATATTGTGCCTTGATTACTGTAGATTTATAGTAAATCTTGAAGTAGGGTGAGTTCTACATAATTTTTTTTTTGCTTCTTCAGTATTGTCTTAGCTATTCTAAGGGTTTTGCCTTTCTATATGAATGCTAGAATCAATTTCTCTGTATTTAAAAAATGGCTTGCTGGGATTTTGAGTGGGATACATTTAATCTATAGAACAAGTTGGGAGGACTCGACATCTTAACAATATTGAAACCTCCAATTTATGAACACAGAATATTTCCCTATCCATTACCTAAGGGTGGAAAAATTCTTGTATAGCCTAAACTTAAAAAAAAAAAAATTCTGAAAAGCCAAGTTCTAGGTCTCTAAGTCTGAGTTAAGGCTTTGGGTCTGACCCACATGCTGTATAAAATCCATCTCAAAGGTGTATATCATGTCTTTCCCACTTTCTAAACCACAGTTTCCTTCAACTAGAACTCACTGATTTATCTCTGAATGCTTCAACAGACTAGATTTATTTACCTGATTGAAGTACTTTAAAGACTTTTCCTATAGGCTTTTAAAATGCTAATCATTTTTCCCTGAGACCTCTGCCTTTTGCTGGACCCTCATCTTTAAACATGAGTTTTGACACCTTAATCTCAGTGAAGTGTCTTTGGACTCCTGATTAAGTTGAGGTCCTCCAGTCGTGTACCTGGTCCTTTTATATTTACCTTCTTAAAAACCATGCAGGAGAACGGAAGTAATTTGAAAAGAATACAAAAACCTTTCACTTGCATTTATTAAACATCTGAAAGGTACACAAAATCATCAAAATTCTTTCTTAAAATCCTTTTGTATTCCTCTTCCATCTTCTACCAACACAAACCTCAGCTTTTTAATATGCCTCTGTTCTCAAAACCATGGTGTGGGGGAACCCTCCTTTGACTCCCAAGAAACATCAGTCCTCTCTAGTTTCCACATCTTTTTATGTTCTAGATGTTTAGGTTTTCCTTGCGTTTAGTAGCATATATATAATTATTGTAGTTTGCTTGTATTAACTTAAGATACTTTCACTTTCTTTCTTTCTTTTTCTTTTTTTGATGCTAACCATTCTTGACTTACTCAAACCTTATGCTTCAGTAGTTCAGAACTGATTTTACTCACTGTTTTCTATCTCTGGGATTCAAACTATACTGCTCAATTCTTAGCCTTTTTTGTAAATATTGAATTTTTAAGGCCAATTTATGATTTTATCTCTAGTGATTTCACTGCACTTCACTCATACTTTTAGAACCAATACTCCCACTGGATGGTAATCATTTATGTATATTTTTTCCCTATTTTGACCAAACACAGACAGAATGAACATCACTGATAATTACACACAGTGGCATTGTATGAGAAATGAATCTTCATCCTATGACCTATTAAGTTGTAATTGATTTTTATAATTGTACTCAAAAGAGTCAGTCCTAGGGGATAGAATGCAATTCAGCTTCTGCTCAGAATAGATGGGAAACTAATATTTAAGTTATATCATGTTTCAAACAGGGCTTCCCTGGTGGCTCAGAGTAAAGAATCTGCCTGCCAATGCAGGAGATGCAAAAGACTCGGATTGGATTCTCAGGCTTGGGAAGATCCCCTGGAAGAGGAAATGGCAACCCACTCCAGTATTCTCACCTGAAAAATTCCAGGGATAAGGGAGTCTAGCAGGCTGTAGTCCATGGAGTCTCAAAGAGTTGGACATGACTAAGCATCCATGTTTCAGATATACTTGAATCCACCTCTGTCCTAAAAGGAAGCTGAATGAAAAGCCAATTTGAAGAAAATGGCAACCCACTCCAGTATTCTTGCCTGGAGAATCCCATGGACGGAGGAGCCTGGTAGGCTACAGTCCACGGGGTCGCAAAGAGTCAGACACCACTGAGCGACTTCACTTCACTCCACCCGATAACAACAAAGGCAGACCAAATGGTGTGATACTGATGGGTGGGCCATGCCATAACCAGATTAACCATTTCAAGGAAGGAGAATGGTTAACTTCAATTGCTGCATATAATTATTTACAATCCCAATTTCTAAATATTTGCAAATTGTGCACCAACATTTAGTTACTTCCAGTAGTTACTATAGAAATGCCTATTTTATACATTTTAAAATACAGAGAGTTGTAAGATGATAAATGCTGCCGTGATACTGAGAATTATTAAATGTCTTCCTAAAAAACAAAACAGACAAGACATAAATTCATAAAGTTTACGATGACAGACAGCTATCATCTATTCTTCACTGGAAGGAGAAGAAAAGTGAGTCTCATACAGAAGAATGAGCAGAGTTTATAAAATGAGTAAAATGTAATGAAATATCCATGAAGAGTGAAACACCTAGGAGGAGAAAGGAGTATATTAACATTAAATAGCAAAGAATATTATATTTCAGGGAGCATAAAAATAAGCAAGTTTCATAGTTAAGGGGAAGTTAGGAGAGCATGCATAATGGGAAATAGAATGGAAATAAAATTTAACTTGGAGTAGGTTTTCCGAAACATCAAACTATGAACCAGCTAGGTGACAGTTCCTTTCCATTCTACAGTGAAAATGACACAGCAGGAGATACAACTTTTCACTTCCCCTAGGATTTTTGCCATTTAGGAAAGGAATATGTGAGGAAATTTATTCTATTTGAAACAAAAATAGAATTTTAAATATGGGATCATGAAGCTAGATTTGAAATATTAATAACCTGATTTACAGTCTACCTTTATGGAGAAATGGCAGCAATCGAATTTTCCAAGAAACTCCAGGGATTTGAAATTAGCTTAGAAAGCTAGTAGGGCATGGTACATTACTACAAAATATTTGAAGGTTGTAAGCACCAAAATGGGAAGGAGAATGCTGTCTGATCTGAAAGAGAATAATGAAAAGAAATAGGAGGAAATTGAGCAAAGTCACTTTATATTACTATCCAAAAAATTGCTCAACAATGATAGGGAAGCAGAGCCCCAAAGATGTGCTAAAAGCTTGATGAATGCATAACTGCAAAGTCTGCATTTCATTGAATAATCTTTTTGAAAATTATGCAAAAAATAACTATATAGGCTTGATGAAAGAGGCACCATGTAGCCAGCATTATTTTTCTCTAATTTATGGCATCCTTAATAGATTAGGCTCACATATATTGTCCACTTATTACTATCGTATCGGGAAAATGTGAATGTATGGCACATAGGGAAAAGCCAAAAAGAATCAATTATTTAAAAATTATAGAGCTGGAGGAGTCTAAGAGACAACTTTACAACTCAACTTGTCACTTTGGATTAAAGAACAACCTAACAAACCAACCAAATAAACAATAACAACAAAAACAACAAACAGAAAAAAATCCAAAAACCTAATGCCTGAGAATAAGTGACTCATTGAAGGTCATATGATTAGACTGGCAAAGCCAAGACTAGGACCAATATTTCTTGATAGACAATCTAGTTTTCTTTCTTCTGGGAGTTGGTGATGGACAGGGAAGCCTAGCATGCTGCAGTCCATGGGGTTGCAAAGAGCAGGACACGACTGAGTGACTGAACTGAACTGAAGTTTTCTTTCTAAGCATACTCGTTAGCTGATTAAGAGTGTCCATCAACTGCTTAGTACCCGGATGCTAGGCACAGATGAGGCCTCAGATCTTCCTTATTTTAATCTACCTAATACAGCATGTCTTCATGGCCTAAGCTCCTTAGAATGGCTTAGAGCAGAAGCGTAAAAATCAGATGCTGCTGGGTCTAGACTAGTAATATAAATTAACAAAGAAGATAGACATTTCAATATCAAGTGAATAGAAACAATTCTTTTTTATTTTAAATAAATATATATCTTATTTTCTTAAAATATATCATGATCATTATTTTCTTTTGCTTTTCTACTTTATATTGAACATTCAATTATTCAACAAATATTTAAGGCAGAAACAAGCTTGATGTTTTTAAATGAGAACAGAAGGCCAATGTGGCTAGAGTAGAATGATTAAGGCTAAGAGAAATGGGAGATGATGGCAGAGGCAATCTTGTGTAGTTGACCTGCTGCATAGTAGGGGTTTTAATTTTATCTGATTTTATTTTATTCTGTATATAATAGGATGACCTGCTTACCTCAAATTTCCTAGGACCAAAGGAGTTCCTGGGACATAGGAATTTCATGTTAAATCTAGGAGTGGCCCAGGTAAATGAAAATGATCTGGTCAAGCTAGTGATGGGAAACAATCTGGTATTTTTAAGCAAGGGCCGTAACATGACATGATTTAACTGTTGTAAAGATACTATGGTGAGGAACTGACTAGGAAGGTGAGAGTAGAAGCAGGGAAACTTGTTAGGTAAAAATTGCTATAATCTAAGTGAAAGATGACTGTAGTCTTTACTAAAATTTTAGCGATGATCCACAGTGAGATGAGGTCAGATTCAGGCAAATATCTTGAAAGAAATGTGAGTAGATGTTGATAGATTACATACCAGGTAAGAAGAAAAGAGAATAGATAAGCATGAATATTTGGATAATTGTGGTTCCTTTTAGTGAGGTGGGGAAAGTTGAGGCAAGGGCAGCTTTGAAGAAGAAATTTAAGAGTTTGGGTTCAGACATATACACTTGAGAGCCTAATCTGTATTCAAGTGGAGATGTTGAATTGCTCTGGGTCATGATTATAACTAGAGAATTCTGAGAGTCATCCATATATAGAGAAATAGTTAAGGCCTATAACATGGGTAAGGTCAAGGAAGAGAAGAGATGTGAAGAATTAGATGTGAGACGTTAAATATAGATGGAAAAATAAGCAATAGGGTACAATTAAGTTGGAGACAGCCTTTCAAAGAAGCCTGAAAAGCATGTGAGGCAGGAGGAAAGCAGGACAGTGTAGTGTTATGGAAACCAACCAACAAAAGTATTTAAACAAGGATTTTTGGAGAACTTTCCAAATGCCAATGAGATATCTAGTTAAAGTAACAACAAAGAGTTGGGGTTTAGCAAGATGGAGGTTACTGATGTCTTTAACAAGTGAGGTTTCAGAGGAGTAGAGGTAATAAATGCGTGACTGAAGTGGCTTTGAAAAGAGAGTAAGAGAGGGAGGAGATATAACTCATGCATCAACTAGTTGCAGTTTTGTTATGAAATGGAAATGAGGCAGTGGTTTGATGTGGGATGTGAAAAAAAATGGAGTATTTTAAAGATAGATGATATTACTTCATTTTTGCAATGTGATAAGAATAAGCAAGTTTAGAGGGAAAAACTGAGAGTGCAAAACCTTTGAATATACAAAAAGAAAATGGGATTCAGAGCACAAGTGATAGTGACCACTGGAAGCCTCACATTTTATCCCTTTTAACACCAAGGAAGGCAGATGGGCACAGATACAGGTAGATCAAGTACAGGAAGTATATCTTTACTAAAAGAAGTGAAAGAACATAGACATAGATGTGAACCCCTTGACCTTGTGGTGGGGAGTCCATACACAGTGGAAACTTGTGGAAAAACGGGAAGGACAGGCCCTTGGTGTGGGGGCAGCTGCTACTGGGTTCTACACAGTTTTTTTTGGTTGTTTGTTTGTTGCCTTATCTTGGGATAGTTCACTGAAATGTGGGTTTTAATGGAATATCTCTCAATTATAAAATGTTGACTTAATTCTATAAAATGAGGCAAATAAGAGCAATGACTTCTTTTTACTCATAAATGGGTAAATGGGAAAAATAAATATAGGAACCAAGAAAGAATTGATATAAACAAAACAAACAAACAAAACCCCCACAAACAAAACTGGAGCAGGATTCTGAGAACTCAGAAAAAAAAATAATGCCCCAAAGAACTACAAACTAGAAGTCAAAGAATTTGTTTAAATCTGCTTATAATCCCAGTAAATAGTAATCATTATAAAATGGTAATAGCAATAGTAGCAGCAGCTGCTATCAGAATTTATTGAACTTCAGTGTATGCCAGACACTGTTCTAGATGCTTAATAGGTATTAACTTATTTATAACTCACATCAATCCTGTAAGGAAGTTGCTACCATTGTTTTCATTTTATAGATGTAAACTGAGGCATGGAGAGGGTATATAACTATTTCTAGGATGCAAAGAGTTAAATGTAAAATAATCTAGCAAATATAATGCTAAGTCGCTTCAGTCATGTCTGACTGTTTGTGACCCCATGGACTGTGGCAGGCTCCTCTGTCCACGGGATTCTCCAGGCAAGCATATTGGAGTGGGTTGCCATGTCCCCGTCAAGGGGGTCTTCCTGACTCAGAGGTTGAACCCTTGTCTCTCATATCTCCTGCACCTGCAGGCAGATTCTTTACCACTAGTGCCATCTGGGAAGCAGCAAATACAATACATTGCTTTAATTTACTTTAAAATGTTTCAGTATTAAAACTGTTGTGTATGTGAGCTTTGATTTCTATACACCCCAAAATGGTTAACATGAGGTGGGTGGGTGAGTGGGTAGGAGAGTAATCATAATTTGAAAGACTTTCTTTAAAGTCACCGTTCATGACTCCAAGGGCTTCCCAGGTGGTGCTAGTGGTAAAGAACCTGCCTGCCAATGCAGGAGATGTAAGAGACATGAGTTTGATCCCTGCGTCAGGAAGATCCCCTGGAGGAGGAAATGGCAGCCCACTCCAATATTCTGGCCTGGGAAATCACATGGGCAGAGGAACCTGGCAGGCTACATTCCATAGGGTCACACAGAATTGGACACAACTGAAGCAACTTAGCACAGGCACGACTCCAAAGGCACTGGTTACAAGTAAATCAACTCTGTCTTTGGATAGAGCTAGATCGTCTACTAATCACTAAAAAGGGGTGTGAGAAATCATTTTCATTTGTGAAATTATTGATGTTTAAGATATGTGGATTCGCCAGAGATATTAATCAAGCACCTTTGCATAAATAAGGTTTAAAATAAAGAAGCTCATTCCCTTGAAGCAGTATCCAAAGGCCTACGTTCAGCCTAGGCCTGAGATGACCACACACACACACACACACACACACACACACACGGATTTTGTCCCTTGATTCTGAATAAAATCTGGCTGGATTCCACCACTAGAAAACTGTCACATCTGCCTCATGTGACTCACTGCCAGAGTGATGCAAAGGACAGGAGCTGGGGCTTCATCAAGCTTCCTAGGAACAGGCTCTTCTTATGACTGTTCTTATGCCACTTGCTGTTAATTCGGGCCTTCACTGAAATATCCAGCCTGTTACTGAGTAGTGAGGTAGGGCCCTGGTCCTCTTCAGTCTTGAAATAATTCAGGTCATTTGAAATAGTGCTATCTGAAGAATCTAATAATCATAGAGGACCAAACTGACTTAGTTCACAGCAAAAACGTACATTTAACAAAGAGAAACCAAAGTTTAGAATTTTTCTAGAGAAAGGTATTTTAAACAGAAAGGTAGAATTGAAGGTATAACCTATTCAATAATAATTCTAATAATAATAAACACAATGTACTATATTCTATATACTGGCTACTGTGCTGAGCCTTTCAGGAATATAATCTCACTTTAAATTCACAATTATTCTGTGAGGATAGAAATTTTTGTTGCACCCCTTTTCCAGATGAGGAAACTAAGCCTTAGAAATATTAAGTAACTTCCTTAGAGGAAATATCTCTATGCAAAATGGCAGAGAGAGACTAAAAAATTTCTCTCTCCATAGTCTATACTATTAAGCACTATATTGTGCTGTTATGAAATATTTGTTGAAGGTCTCCTAGTTCTCAGATTTTGAAACTGGTAATGAAGATACACTTTCACTTTTCACTTTCATGCTTTGGAGAAGGAAATGGCAACCCACTCCAGTGCTCTTGCCTGGAGAATCCCAGGGATGGAAGAGCCTGGTGGGCTGCTGTCTACGGGGTCGCACAGAGTCAGACATGACTGAAGCGACTTAGCAGCAGCAGCAGCAGCAGCAATGAAGATACAACATGTAAATAAGACAGGCATAGTCCATGTTTTATGGAGCCTGCATTCTGACTTTAGTTAATTCCATGAATAACTGCAAATGTACAATTCTGGCCTTGAAAAGTGCTGAGGACAAAAGCCAAGAGCTATGAAAACATGAAACATGCAACTCTGAGTTGTGGAGGATAGAGGGATGATAAATGAAACCTCCTGGGGGGAAAACTAAAGATTAGGTGGCTGGCCTGACATTCTCCAGAAAATACAGATGTGGTGAACCCTGGAGATTGCTGATCATATTATCAAACAGAATGCTTAATGCAACTTAAACACTTTTCTGATTAGCATATAAATTAGCAGGTAAAACTATTCATATCAACAGTAAATTCCTCACACCACAAATTATCATAGGTTCCTTTTGTGTAGCACCTGATCAAGTGTTAGTTACATATCATTAAATTTTGCAGAGAGAGACTCAAAAAGCTGAAGGATCCCACAGTCACTTTATGCATAAGCATAAACCAGAAATTTAAATAAAACCAATCTCAATCATTATGAAAAAGGTCTATAACTCATGAGGTGGTTTTCTTTTCATTTTAGCCAAAAGGAAGTTGAAATATTGAATACTGTGTTTCAATTCCACATATGCTTTGTATGTGTCAAATCACTCAAAACAAACTGAAAAGATGTGTACTATTACTTACCCTCTCCTACTGCTAGAAAACCTGATGCATAAAGAAGTAAACTTACTTGCTAAATCCTGCATATTCAGTGGTAGAGCTGGAATTGAAGTTCTGGGATTCAAACCCAGGTACGTGACTCAGGTAGGCTCTTAACACCAAGCTACACTGAATAGGCTATGTTCTGTGCTTAGAAAATACTTAGAAAATATCTGTGTGTCTTATGTCTTAGCCTTAGCCTACACGTGCATGTGTGCTCAGTTGCTCTGACATGCAAAGTCATGTCCAGCTCTTTGCAACTCAATAGACTGTAGCCCACCAGGCTCCTTTGCCCATGGGATTTCCCAGGCAAGAATACTGGGATTGAATCCACATCTTCTGCAATGGCAGGCAGATTCTTTACCTATAAAATACATTTATGTATATATAGTGTCCAGAATTTTCTTACATAGGTAGTAGAAAGTAGGTAAAACTTGAAAAATCATCCGGAAACTCTGCTGAATACTCTGGAATCAGAATATCTAATTGGTGAACTCTTTTTGCCCTAGGTAATTTGTATGCACATCTAACATTCCTAGTCTGTGTGTAGGTGGAGTATGCTCCCATCTTGTTTCACAGAATTAACCCAATCCTGAAACCCAATCTGGTAAAAATGTCACAAAATAGTAAGTCATATCCATCTTACTTTTCAATATAGATGTAAAAATGTTAAAAAGCATTTTAGGGAATAGTTTAAATATATAAATAAAATATCACAGACAAATATGGTTTATCCTAGATTGCAAACAAGAGCTAAATATTACATATTAATGAATGACTATATTGGTATCATATAATTAAATTGGCATTAAAATAAGAGAACACTGTCCAGAGTATGGCCCCTACTTGCTTCACGGAGATCACAGCTACCAGTTTTGTACAGTGATATTTCCCAAGATGGGCTTCCCAGGTGACCGTACGGGTAGAGAACCCACCTGCCAATGCAAGAGACATAAGAGATGCAGGTTTGATCCCTGGATTAGGAAGATCCCCTGGGGGAGGGCATGACAACCCACTCCAGTATTCTTGCCTCAGAGGAGCATGATGGGCTACGGTCCATAGTGTCAGAAAGACTTGCACATGCCTGAAGCGATTTAGCATGTACACACACATTTCCCAAGCTGATCTTTCTCAGTGCTCTCTTCCAAAGATGCTACTAGGAATTAATGAGTGTGCTATGAAAAGATAGTTCCATGCTCTTTGACACTCTGTTCTTGTACTTATCCTTCAAGGTTTAGCTCAAATGTCACTTCCTTCAGGGCTGTCTTTCCTGACCCTGCCCTTACCAAGCAGAAAGGAGCCCCTGCACCTTCATTGCTCTTCACAGGATTCCCAATTTATGGCTGCTTTTAACTTTCATCTTGTGTTGGAGTTATTTGATGACATTTTATCTTTACTCTTAGATTCTAGGCTTTTTGACATCAGTGTCTCGATATCCTCCACACACAAAATAAAGCATAATTCCACTTGTTAATATAAATAACATGATTAGTTTATTCATGCTGAAAGCTAGAGATGAAAGTACAATAGTTGTCTAATCCTATCCTGTTATTTCTCTTTCTAGATAAATCCAACCCTGAAAGAAGTTATGAAAGCTGCTTAGATCTTTGTGAATGATTTTTAAAGATTATTATTAAAGACTAGTTCAGGTATTGCAAATCTAATGCAATACTTTATTGACTGATTTTAATTGACTTTAAAAACATGCCATTATGTACAGTAATATATGTTTTCTAATGCACAAGCTAACGATATAGAGCAGATTTTTTTTCCTTAAAAATTACCCGTGGAACATAAAAATGAAGCTTTATAGAGATATAAAATGATAAGCATAAAATATTATAAATGAGGTATCTGATGTATAGCCTACTATTAGTTTTCTATTAGCAAGGGTATAAAAGAGTTCCATTTATTTTAGAAAGATACATTATATAAGGGACTGAAATCCCAGACAGAAGAAAATGTACATTGATTTCCTTGAAAATGATTTATGATTCAAGCTCTGGTGGGAAATAATTTTTTCCTCATTTTACATCTCACTTGGAAATACTCACCTAATTCAGTCCAAAATGTTCTTTTTACTCCTAAAACTCTCCTCTGTTAAAGGAAAATTTCTAGAAAAAATTTACATTTTCTGTTTGTTTTAGAGTTCAGGGTTTTTTAAATCTATTTTTAAACTTTTATTTTTTTATTTTAAATTAATTTTTATTTTTTAGTTTGTTTTGCTTTACAATACTGTATTCGTTTTGCTATACATTGACATGAATCAGCCACGAGTGTACATGAACTCCCAATCCCTCCGCCCCACTCCTGCCCCACACCATCTCTCTGGATTATCCCCATGCATCAGTCCCAAGCATCCTGCATCCTGCATCGAACCTAGACCGGCGATTCGTTTCACTTATGATATCATACATGTTACACTGCCACTCTCCCAAATCATCCCACCCTCTCCCTCTCCCACAGAGTCCAAAAGGCTGTTCTATACATCTGTGTCTCTTTTGCTGTCTCGCGTACAGGTTTATCATTACCATCTTTCTAAATTCCATATATATGTGTAAGTATACTGTATTGGTGTTTTTCTTTCTGGCTTACTTCACTCTGTATAATCAGCTCCAGCTTCATCCACCTCATTAGAACTGATTCAAATGTATTCTTTTTAATAGCTGAGTAATACTCCATTGTGTATATGCACCACAGCTTTCTTATCCATTCATCTGCTGATGGACATCTAGGTTGCTTCCATGTCCTGGCTATTATAAACAGTGCCGTAATGAACATTGGGGTACACGTGTCTCTTTCAATTCTTTTCAAATGTATTCTTTTTAATGGCTGAGTAATACTCCATTGTGTATATGTACCAGAGCTTTCTTATCCACTCATCTGCTAGAACAAAGCTTGTAAAAAATGATGTTCTTTTAAAATCTTTTAATTTTCTTATTTACTTTCTAATTTTTAAATCTCTAGAAGAACACTAATAGGAATATATTGTGAAGGTAAAAGCATTATTATTTATTTCCCCTCAGTGCTGTTATAAAACCTGTTACATAAGCAGTTGAAACAATAGTATAATAAATACCCATATATTCTTTATTTAGATTCAACAATATTAATGAGTTGCTCTATTTGCTCTCTGTGTCTTTCTCGCACCATAAAATTTTCGGCACCCTTTAAAAGTACATTGTAGACATCATGGCATTTCATCTCGAAATATTCAGCAAACATCTCCTAAATATAAGGACAATTTGCTGCATACTTATTATGAATCATAAGAAAATTAGCAATAATTTCATATCCAATACTCAGGCCAGATTTAAATCTTCCTAGTTGTCTCAAATAACTTCTTTGTGGAGCCTTAAACAATGTTTTTGGAAACAGGAGCCAATCTAGGATCATATAGTGCCTTTGGTTGTTATCTCTCTTAGACCCTTTTAATCTGAAATAATCACAACCCACTTTAGTATTCTTGCCTTGAGAACCCTATGAACAGTATGAAAAAGCAGAAAGATAGGACACTGAAAGATGAACTCAGCAGATCAGTAGGTGCCCAATATGCTACTGGAGATCAGTGGAGAAATAACTCCAAAAAGAATGAAGAGATGGAGCCAAAGCAAAAACACCCAGTTGTGGATGTGATTGGTGATAGAGGCAAAGTGCGATACTGTAAAAAGCAATATTGCATAGAAACCTGGAATGTTAGGTCCATGAATTAAGGCAGATTGGAAGTGGTCAAACAGGAGATGGCAAGAGTGACCATCAACATTTTAGGAATCAGTGATAGGACACTGAAAGATGAACTCAGCAGATCAGTAGGTGCCCAATATGCTACTGGAGATCAGTGGAGAAATAACTCCAAAAAGAATGAAGAGATGGAGCCAAAGCAAAAACACCCAGTTGTGGATGTGATTGGTGATAGAGGCAAAGTGCGATACTGTAAAAAGCAATATTGCATAGAAACCTGGAATGTTAGGTCCATGAATTAAGGCAGATTGGAAGTGGTCAAACAGGAGATGGCAAGAGTGACCATCAACATTTTAGGAATCAGCGAACTAAAATGGACTGGAATGCATGAATTTAACTCCAATGACCATTATATCTACTACTGTAGGCAGGAATCCCTTAGAAGAAATGGAGTAGCCGTCACAGTCAACAAAAGAGTCCAAAAAGCAGTACTTGGATGCAATCTAAAAAATGACAGATTGATCGCTGTTTGTTTCTGAGGCAAACCACTCAATATCATGGTAATCCAAGTCTATGTCCTGACCAGTAATGCTAAAGAAGCTGAATGGTTCTATGAAGACTTACAAGATCTTCTAGAACTAACACTCAAAAAAGATGTCCTTTTAATTATCAGTTCAGTTCAGTTCAGTCGCGCAGTTGTGTCCGACTCTCTGCGACCCCATGAATCGCAGCACGCCAGGCCTCCCTGTATTATAAATAGTGCTGCGATGAACATTGGGGTACACGTGTCTCTTTCAATTCTGGTTTCCTCGGTGTGTATGCCCAGCAGTGGGATTGCTGGGTCATAAGGCAGTTCTATTTGCAATTTTTAAAGGAATCTCCACACTGTTCTCCATTAAACTTTTAAATTGAAGTATAGTTGATTTATAATATTGTGTAAGCTTCAGTTGTACACAATGATTCAGTTATACATACATATATGCACACACACACACACACACACACACACATATGTTTATGCTTATTCAGATTCTTTTCCCTTATGGGTTTTTACACAGTTCTGAGTATAGTTCCCTATGGTGTACAGGACCTTGTTGTTTATCTATTTTATATACAGCAGTTAGTGTCTGCTAATCCCAAATCTTAATTTATCCTTCCCCTACCCTCTTCCCCTTTGGTAACCATAAGTTTGTTTTCTATATCTGTGAGTCTGATTCTGTCTTGTAAATAAGTTCATTTGTGTCTTATTTTAGATTCCATATATAAATGATGTCATACAATGACTGTCTTTCTGATTTACTTCACTTAGTATTATAATCTCTAGATCCATCCATATTGTTGCAAATGGCATTATTTCATTCTTTTTTATGGCTGAGTAGTATTACAAGTGAAACTGTTAGTTGCTCAGTCATGTCTGACTCTTTGTGACCTCATGGTCTGTATGTAGCCTGCCAGACTTCTTTGTCCATGGAATTCTCCAAGCAAGAATACTGGGTGGGTTGCCATTTCCTACTCTAGGGGATCTTCCCAACTCAGGGATCGAATCCAGGTGTCCTGCATTGCAGGCAGATTCTTTATAGTCTGAGCCACTAGGGAAGCCTGTATTAGGAAGCTTTTTTATCCATTTCTCTGTCATTGGTCATTTAGGTTGCTCCCATGTCTTGGTTATTATAAATAGTACTGCTGTGAACATTAGGGTGCATGTATCTTTTCAAATTAGAGTTTTCTTCAGATAGATGCCCAAGAGTTGGACTGCTGGATCATATGGCAACTGTATTTTTAATTTTAAAGGAACCTCCACACTATTTATTATAGTACCTGGACCGTTTACATTTCCACTAACAGTGTAAGAGTGTTCCATTTTCTCCACACCTTCTCCAGCATTTGCTATTTGTAGATATTTTAATGATGGCCATTATGATCGGCATGAGATGATATCCCATTGTAGTTTTGATCTGCATTTCTCTAAAATTTAGCAATAATTTTGTTTAACATCATAGCCTTAGGATTATTTCTACTTGATAGCAATCAGATTGATTGAGGACCAATTTCTGAAAGATCTGCAAACATAAGAGTTTAGTTTTGATAGTTCAATTTTTTGCAAACATGAAATAATATTATAGAAGACTTTAGTGCACAAAATTTCCCATTCAATATGTAACTGTGGAACAAGTTAGGAAATTAGGTTCAATTGCCCATATAAGTTTCCTATGAAATAAAGCAGAAAACAAAACCCGAAATAGAGCCTTGAAAATTCAATTTAAATAATCTATTCTGTTTATGGTGATCTCAGCATCATATCAGACCATTTTAGACTAATGTTTCTATAATGAAACTTATCTTTCCCTGTCTTTCTCTAGATTTTCAACACTGCAAAATACCAGTATTTTCCATTCCACTTAGAGAACAAATACACTACTCTTCATTAAAATCATGTTAATTTTAGCATGTGATTTCTTTGTCTGAGGTACTACTGTTAGTAACACTTAGAGCTTTGTGAAAACTAGTATGAGGGAATGAGCTACATGAATATTATTATTCATCACCTCAAGCAGCTCATGAAGATGTCTATTCAAGCTCATGTACAAGGTCAGTTTTTGGACTAAGTCATGAAAAGAGTCACAGTGCTCTGCAATAAAGATAAACTTTTCACAAATGTTTATTTTTTACAAAGGAAAATTCTATTAATATATGTGTACTTGGAATAATGTACAGTAAAAATACTGCAGTGCTTTTGATACATGAGTTTTAAGACTTAATGAAAATGTTTTCCTTTCTCAAATTAAATTAATTATTTTCCTTGAATTGCTTGCTTCTATATCTCCCTTCCCCTTAACTTTTGCTTAAACCTATTTGTCGAACTCTGCATTCTTGAATGCCAGATCATCCCAACCTTGACCCTGCCAATCAAAATTCAAAATAGAAATTGCAAAATAAATTACTACATTTTGCTCTGTCTCTATATTATAAATTAAATATGAAATTAATTTTTATCCTCTAGAGTGTAAATTGAAACATGTTCCTTCGACTAGACTTACTTAAATGGCAGAAAAAAGCAAGTCATGAGTAGTTAGGAGAAGATAACTAAAGGTTAAAAGAAATCATGTTTAATCATTATAAAGTTTGGAATTTTTAACCTTTTGGGTTTCATTTAACGGAAAAAAGAGAAATCAGTAAGTCAGGGAAGGAGTTAATTGACTGCATTTATGTAGATTGCCACTAATAAAACTGCAACTTTAAGACTAATTCTATAGAGAACACCTGAAAGAGTAAATTAATAGGTGAAAAGGACTGGTTAGTTTCTCAGCTTTACCACAATCATATTTTTAGGTGTATTAAGGAGGGCATTCATCACACAGTTATGATTTAAAACTTTAAATTGTATATAATTATAGTTGGGTGACAGCTCTAGAGTTTCTCTTTGTTTGCTTTATCAGTCATGTTAACGGATATTTCAGCTTGGATGCTGATTTCTTAATGCTCAAAAGACAGATGTATGAATATCATAGGTTAAAGGTGGGAAATGCAACATCAGTTCGATTAATATTTGGAGCTAATGGGAAAAGAATGGTTGATTTTAATCTCCTTCACTAAAACAACCACGCTGGTGCAACAATCTGAAAAATTATCAAGTAGAGAATTGTGTGGTGCTTGTAGAGGCAGTCCTATCACAAAGGCCAGGAGCCTAGGCTCTGCAGTCTGACACCCCACATTCTAATGCTAGTTGGACATTTCTTACTGCCTCAGTTTTCATATGAGCTTATTAGAGATTCAGTAGGTATTACCAGTAAAGCACCTAAAATAACACTTGGCATCACAATGTTATATACCACTAGAAACCTATCAGAATGACCAAAACAAAAAATTCAAATAATATTGTACAGGAAAAAAATGTGAAACACCTGTAACTCAGTTTGCTGGGTGCAAATAATATAGCTTCAATATATAAATAAGTGAAACATTAGAAAATCTGTTAAAAAAAAAAGAAAATCTGTTAACATTCGTAACTCAAAAAGGTGAGTTGGTAATACCAAGGCTGTCTAAATTCACCTTAGAATAAATTATTTTCATTTTCAGTGTTGGTGTTGATGCCTAACCAGGGCTGCATTTCTCTCTATTGCTGGAAGAAACCTTACTTCCAAGAAATTGTCATTGTTTAGAATGTAAGAAAGAAAATAAAAATTTGGAGCAAATATTATAGCTTTCTTTTTCTTTTAATTGATTAAGATAATGAGATCTGTCAACAGGGAAATGACATAACTCAGGAAAGCAGGAGATATACATGAGCCTTCTTCAGTATGTCCTCTTCTGCCCTAAAAATACTTTATTTCTCATATGACTATTATAAAAATAAAGCGACTAGAAAAAATTTCCCTCTACATTTCACCTAATTAAAAAAACTGCTTTTAATGTTATCATGTCTCCTTCTGTTGCATATGTGCATACATATGTATATGCTGACCTTATATTTTATTTTCTGTGTCACTATTTTCAGTATTTAAAATTGTTGCATGGCTGTTCATCGGTCTACTTCATAATTTACCTCTCTGTCTATATTTTAAAAGTTTTTAGGATAGGTTTTTTTTTTTTTCCTTTTAATTGACATCTAACCTAAATATAATACAAAATACTGGCTGTATTTCCCTGTGGTATACAATATAGATCCTTGTTCTCATCTATTTTATACATAGCAGTTTATTTCTCTTAGGACCTAAAGACTTTATGCTTAGTGAAATAAGTCAGAGAAAGACAATTCTATATTATCACTTATATAGGCAATCTAAAAATTTTTTAAATGAATGTATATGATAAATTTTTTAAAAAACTATAATTTCCTTAGGATTATTAGGTCAAACAGTAAACACTTGGTTGTGATAGTGGGTAAATACTGTCATTTTGTTTTCAAAAAAGTACCAATGTAAAGTTTTTTTCTCACTGTACATCTTGGTGATGAGATGACATCCTGGTTAGTATGAGATAGTATCACTAACTTTTAGGAACTTATCAGATAATAAATAAACTTTAATTATTTTGGTCAACATGTGGTTATACATTTCCTTGGATTTCCCCTTCTTGTGAATAAACTTTAATGTTCTTTGTCCTTTTAACTATTTGAATATTTTTTGTTGTATGATTGATATAATAATCTGTATAATGTTGGCATTAGTCCTTATTTACCATCTGTTAGATTCCATTTCATTTAACTTATTTCATAATAGTCAAAGTTATAATGTTTTATTCCTTTGGTCAATGTATTTTTGAACCAATGATGTAACTTTTTCTAATTCTGTTCATTAATGCCATTCTCTTTAGGTTAATTTTAATCTTTTACATTTAATTCTTTAACTACCCTAAAGTTAAATAAATCTCTTTAATTTCCATCAAGTTTTTTTGTAAATGTCATTAGGTGTGATCTAAATAATTTTCCTAAACATTTTAGCTTCATTGGCTATCACCAAAACAAACGAACAAACTAATCTAAACAGAATTAAGCCTTGCCTAGAGATAGGAGTTGGAGAAGGCAATGGCACCCCACTCCAGTACTCTTGCCTGGAAAATCCCGTGGATGGAGGAGCCTGGTAGGCTGCAGTCCATGGTGTCACTGAGGGTCGGACACGACTGAGCGACTTCACTTTCAATTTTCACTTTCCACTTTCATGCATTGGAGAAGGAAATGGCAACCTATTCCAGTGTTCTTGCCTGGAGAATCCCAGGGACAGCGGAGCCTGGTGGGCTGCCATCTATGGGGTCGCCCAGAGTCAGACACGACTGGAGCGACTTAGCAGCAGAGATAGGAGTCATCTTTGATTTTGATAAGTGCCAAATACAATGTGACAATAAAAGTGAGGGGCAAGAATTCTCTAGTGTTAGGCTTGCATTTTTATTTTTACACTTATGATTTATACCAGTACAACCCAGATGTCAACTGGGGCCATGACATTTCTTGAGAATTAAATGCAAATTGAGTTAAACTTCTACCACAAAAAATGATGAGGTCAATGTTTCTCTTAATGTGTCAAGACCGCCTGGAGGAGATGGACTTTTATGTTGGAGTTCTGCAACCTCATTTTTTCCTAGCAAGCTTTTGTTACCATTGAATTCAGTCTTAACTTACTTTTTTCCTCCTAGAGCTGCTATTCTTTTTTGCCTCAGGCATAAATTATATAAGCCACATAACTCTTCTTTTTCATGATACCATTTATCCAGAAATTTTATTTGTTCAACACACTTTGGTATTTCCCCTCTCAATTGGGTACTCAGTAATGATTTATCTTGTTAGTACATAAACTAAATTAAACATTGTTCTTATTATTGTTCAGTCTCTAAGTCCTGTCCAACTCTTTGCAACCCCATGGACTGCATCACTCCAGGCTTCCCTGTCCTTCACTATCTCTAACTCATGGCAATTGAGTTAGAGACCATCTCATCCTCTGTTGCCCACTTCTCCTCCAGCCTTCAATCTTTCCCAGCATCAGAGTCTTTTCCAATGAATCAGCTCTTCATATTAAGGGATTAAAGTATTAGAGCTTCAGCTTCAGCATCAATCCTTTCAATGAATATTCAGGGTTGATTTCCTTTAGGATTGATGGGTTTGATCTCCTTGCTGTCCAAGGGACTCTTAAGAGTTTTCTCCAGCACCAGTTCAAAAGCATCAGTCCTTCATCACTCAGGTTTTATGATCCAATTCTCACATCTGTACATGAATATTGGAAATGTCATAGCTTTGATTAGATGGACCATTGTTGGCAGAGTGATGTCTCTGCTTTTTAATATGCTGTCTTGGTTAGTCATAGCTTTCCTTCCAAGGACCTAGCCTCTTTTAATTTCATGGCTGCATTCACTGTCTACAGTAATTTTTGAGGCCAAGAAAATAAAATCTCTGACTGTTTCCACTCCCCCCCCATTTATTTGCCATGAAGTGATGGGACAGGTCTTAGTTTTTCATGATCTTAGTTTTTCAAATGTTGAGTTTTAAGCCAGCTTTTTCACTCTCCTCTTTCACCTTCATCAAGAGAGTCTTTAGTTCCTCTTCACTTTCTGCCATAAGGGTAGTATCATCTGCATATCTGAGCCTGCTGATATTTCTCCCAGCAATCTTTATTCTAGCTTGTGATTCATCAAGTAATTTTTGAGGCCAAGAAAATAAAATCTCTGACTGTTTCCACTTTCCCCCCATTTATTTGCCATGAAGTGATGGGACAGGTCTTAGTTTTTCATGATCTTAGTTTTTCAAATGTTGAGTTTTAAGCCAGCTTTTTCACTCTCCTCTTTCACCTTCATCAAGAGAGTCTTTAGTTCCTCTTCACTTTCTGCCATAAGGGTAGTATCATCTGCATATCTGAGCCTGCTGATATTTCTCCCAGCAATCTTTATTCTAGCTTGTGATTCATCTAGCCTGATAGTTCATGTGATGTACTCTGCATATGAGTTATATAAGCAGGTGACAACACACAGCCTTGATGTACTCCTTTCCATATTTGGAACCATTCTGTTGTTCCATGTCCAGTTCTAACTTGCTTCTTGACCTGCATACAGGTTTCTCAGGAGACAGGTAAGGTGGTTTGATATTCCCATCTCTTTAAGAATTTTCCACAGTTTGTTTTGATCCACACAATCAAAGGCTTTAGTGGTATTGAAGAAGACTCTTGAGAGTCCCTTGGACTGCAAGGAGATCCAACCAGTCCATCCTAAAGGAAATCAGTCCTGAATATTCATTGGAAGGATTGATGCTGAAGCTGAAACTCCAATACTTTGGCCACCTGATGTGAAGAACCAACTCATTAGAAAAGACCCTGATCCTGAGAAAGATTGAAGGCAGGAGGAGAACGGGATGACAGAGGATGAGATGGTTGGATGGCATCATCAATGAGATGGACGTGAGTTTGAGTAGGCTCCAGGAGTTGGTGATGGCCAGGGAAACCTGGTGTGCTGCCGTCTATGGGGTTGCAAAGAGTCAGAGACGACTGAGCAACTGAACTAATAGTCAGTGAAGCAGAAGTATTTGTTTTTTTTTTTTTCTGGAATTCCCTTACTTTTTCTATGGATGTTAGCAATTTAATCTCTGTTCCTCTGCCTTGTCTAAATCCAATTTGTATATCTGGAAGTTCTTGGTTCACATACTGCTGAAGCCTAGCTTGATGGATTTTGAGGATTAGCTTGCTAGCATGTGAAATGATCACACTTGTGTGGTAGTTTGAAGATACTTTGGCATTGCCTTTCTTTGGGACTGGAATGAAAACTGATATTTTCCAGTCCTGTGGCCACTGTTGAGTTTTCCAAATTTGCTAACATGGTAAGTGCAGCATTTTAACAGCATCATCTTTTAGGATTTTAAAAGCACTAATTTTCCCAAAAGATTTTAGAGACTCTACTATCAACATTCTCATTTATATCCACACTGTCCAGTATGCTGCTATGCAGTTTAGACTAATTTCTTTCTTATCCATGAGCTTTCCCCCCAGTTCCAAATTCCTGTTAAATGGCTACCTATTTCCCTAGATTTTAGGTGTTGTGTTTATTTATTTATTTATTTTCACTCTGCTATGTCTCTGAAGAACACACTCAGGCTTTGCTGTTTGCCTCCTATTAAGGAGAATGCTATTAAGGTATTTCCTATGCAAAGGCACTTCTCTCTGGGAATCTGGAGCCAGCTGTTAAAATATACCTTTATTTCTCAATGCACAACAAATACCTCCTTATCTGGCCAAAATAAAATGATACTTCCCTCTTTTCCCATTTCCTTATGTATAATGAGGGAATTTAATTGTGTGGGATGGGCCAGGATTTCAGCTTTATGAGCTTATTTTTTTCCTCTAGATTTGACACTTGTTAATATGAATAAATGGAAAAGATGATGACATTAGGTATCTTTAGGAAAGACCACAAGTCATTTTGTACTAAAGAGTTTAAATTCCTGTGGTAAAGTAAAAATCACAGACAGTATTGAGGGTCAGAAGACCTACGTTCTGTTTCTGGGCATTCCACTCTATTTGTGATTTGGGGAAAGTCATTTTGCCTTTCCAGTGTTTTTTGTAAAATGAAGAAATTTGACTAGCTATTTCTTTCTAAAGTGATAATTTTGGCCTTTTAAAAGATCCTACTTTAAAATACATTGATTTTTGCTTCCAAGCTTCTGACCTTTCTGGTTTACCTAAGATAGTATACCTCTCTACATATTCAATAGCTTCTTGGCTATTTTAAAAATAACACTTCATTTTTCAAATTATAGAACAGCTAGGCTATGTGGGAGGAAAATCCTTCTAACTATAGAAAATAAATATCTGTCACATAGAACCTAATTGTGGAAAAAACAAACTTTTCTTAGTTTATTTATTTCACACAACTTGGAAAGAACTGGAAAAATACCAAACCAAAAAAAATTGTGGAGTGAAAATTATAGGTAACTCACAGCAGAGAGATAACAATGGAATATTGTTATATAGTTTTATACATTTTTTTCTGTTCTGAAATTTTTCTGGGGTATTGTTAACACAGTTTTCTATTTGTTTACAATTAGGGAAAATGTGAAGTTTAATACTTAAAGAAATTTAATGGCCTATCATTAAAAAAACTAAGATCGTGGCATCTGATCACATCACTTCATGCCAAATAAAAGGGGATAAAATAGAAGACAGTGAACATCACAGTAATCCAAATCTATTATGCCCCTACCACTGATGCCAAAGAAGCTGAAGCTGATCAGTTCTATGAAAACCTAGAAGATCTCCTAGAATTAACACCTAAAAAGGATGTTCTATCCATCATCAGGGATTGGAATGCAAAAATAAGAGGTCAAGATATACCTGGAGTAACAGGCAAGTTTGGCCTTGGAGAACATAATGAAGCAGGGCAGGTTAACTGAATTCTGCCAAGAGAATGCACTAGTCATAGCAAATACCCTTTTCAACAACTCCAAACTTAAAATGCTACCACCAACCACAGCTTTCTCCTCCTCACCTTATCAGACAAGAGGTGGCAGAGGATGAAATTATTAGATAGCATCACTGACTCAATGGACATGAATCTGGGAAAACTCTGGGAGACAGTGAAGGAAAGGAAAGCCTGGTGTGCTGCAGTCCATGGGGTGGCAACAAGTAATATACGACTTGCAACTGAACAACAAACAGTCTTTTTCAGTGTTAAATAGCATGGCTCAAAGTCCTTGTTTCCAGGTTTTTTAAAGCAACTTGTTAAGTACTTCATGTTCACAAAAAAGTGTTCTTTCTTTATCAAAGAACCTTTTCAGTCTTTTTATGTATACAACTAACAAGAATGTTGAAAATACACCAGTGCCCAAGTCTTATAACCCTGTGTGTTTGTGGATGGGTTGTTTCAGCTGAGGTAATAAGGTGAGGAGGAGAAAGCTGTGGTTGGTGGTATCATTTTAGGTTTGGAGTCAGAAACCTGAGTTTTCTGAGGATAGTAGTACACATTTCACTGGGTTAGTTTTTGAGAAAAATGAGATCTTCACACACACAAAATCACAAAGTGTTGCAAATAATGTCAGGAACCAGTGCCAGTGGCTTGCTGTGATGATTTTTCATGAAACATTTAGTTCCATAGGTCCTGGGTCCTCATGTTTTCTTTGGGAGTTCTGTGGTTCATATGCTTGAAGCTGCAAGGATGGAGGAACAAGCTGATTCTTTTTATTTTTCCATTGGAATTATTATAAACACAGCATCAAGTACATTCTTCTGATTTCCCAGATGAGTGATATACTCTAGGAACATGGAGGGTGATGTAACTCCAGTGTTACAAAGAATGAGACACTTAGGGAGGCCGATGGCTGCTGGCAAACACAGGGGATGTGGGGAGTGTCTTATTTCAGGAACTGTGAAAATCCTAAGTGACTTTCAAGTCTTTGCTGAGTTCTGTGTCATACAGTAGGATGGAAAAAGGTAAAGGAACTTTCATTCTTAAAAAAAAAAGTTTTTTTTTTGTTTTATATTGGAATATAGTTGATTAACAATGTTGTGTTAGTTTCAGGTGTAGAGCAAAGTGACTCAGTTATACATATACGTGTATTTACTTCAAATCTTTTTTAAGTCCCTTTTGACCGACTCTTGCTTCTGGACAGTCTTTTATCTTTGCCCTGGGGTTGATCCAAATGTGGAAACATCTTCTGCACTGGATCAGAACATTCCAAAGCACCACAGATCAAAGGAAATTACATGAAGCAGCTTTTTAAACTAAAGCTTTACTAAAGGGTCAGCTTACTCACCTCACAATAATTTAAAATCACACAGTTTATTTCCCACTTAGAGACCCTGTAGCTGTTCCTAACCAAGTAGCACCCTGGCTGACTGCCAACTTCCTTGCTCTTCTCCTGACTTTCCCATCCCTTCTCCTCACTGCTGCTACTACTGCTAAGTCACTTCAGTCGTGTCTGACTCTGTGTGACCGCATAGACGGCAGCCCACCAGGCTCCCCTGTCCCTGGGATTCTCCAGGCAAGAACACTGGAGTGGGTTGCCATTGCCTTCTCCAATGCATGAAAGTGAAAAGTGAAAGTGAAGTCGCTCAGTTGTGTCCGACCCTCAGCAACCCCATGGACTGCAGCCTTCCTGGCTCCTCTGTCCATGGGATTTTCCAGGCAGGAGTACTGGAGTGGGTTGCCATTGCCTTCTCACTGCCCTATCACTATTACGTAGAACAATGTTGATCTATAGTTCCTGGCAAAACTTGCCGTTCTATATCTATAAAAATGCATGGAGTACAAATAACAACACCCTTGCTCCTTCTAAGGCACTTGGAATTATATATAAAATTATTACTTTTCTCTGAGGCCAAGGTAGCATATTCTATCTGTAAATATTTGTGTAATATTGTGCACTGGCTTATACAAAGCTGAGATGTAAATGACTATTGGAATTACCTTGTAAACATAAGTGCATCCAGACTTTCTGTGAAAATGGCAATTAAAGTGAGATTCTTCCCTGGCTTTGCCTTAAACGGTGTTTGAAGGTCATCTCTTGAACACTTCACTTTCTTCTGGAATTTCTTTGCCATTTTTTTCCTGAGTGCCAAGTCCACACTCTGGATATTTTTTCTTGTCAACTTGTATATTAACACTACTTGTAAATACCATGCTATCTATATTTTTTTTCTTGTAGAACTGTTGATATAAGTCTAATGAAATTCATTACTTGTGTTTTGATTTTTATTCTATAAAAGTATATTTTAGCATTAGAACAGCTAAGCCATTAACATTTGCAAAACATCTGTTGCAGCATTTGATTAAATTAAATTTTGAGTTTTTAAAATCATCCTTATACACTGATGTCATGGTTATTGCCAACCTATATATTGGTAGCATAAGGACTCACTTATTTCCATATTGGTGGCATCACAGCAAATCATGATGCTCTTTGAGCTGAGTAAAGATAGTCTAATCCTAGCAATATCATCAAGCATATTTAAAGGAACTTTTAAAATGTCAGCTGAGAGCACAAAGATGTAGAGAGCTGGAAACAACATCACTCCCACCCTTGTAACATGAAAAAAGGCGGACTGACTGCAAATTAAAGAATTTTCAGAGCAAGTAACTACTTCCAAAAAATGGTGAGACACAGGGAAAAATGGAACTCTGAAATTTGATTATTTGAACAGATGCTACCAAAAAACCAATGTGACCAATATGAATATGTAGCCAAAATTCCTTTGAAAGCATGTTAAATGCTTCATATGAGCTACTTTGAAAACTTTGGGATCACAGGCATAGGTAGTTTATATCCTTTTGTAGGTTTTCCTCTATGGCAGCCATCAAATGCTCACATGGAAGATCATGAAAAATTCTGAGAATGGTTTCCTATGGTTCTGACTGGACAAGGGGAACAACAGTCCCTGACAAAGGTCACCCAGATCAATGTTCTCTATTTCACTTGCAGAGCAAAAGTCTTGATGGACTTTTGCACATGGAAAAACTGCCAAAGCAGCAGCAACGACAACAAAACACAAAAAACTGGTGCATTAGAGCACTGGGTTTTTGCAGAAGTGGGAAGAAAATGAGAAGGGAATAAAAAAGCTCCAACTCTGGGAAAGGGGCAAGAGTACACGCCAGACCCAGAATTATAGCTCGAGGGGGAACAGGAATATTGGTGAAAGCGCAACATGCAGACGCAACTTGATAGTGCTGCCAAGAATGAGGTTACACAGAACATCAGAGAAGGCCTCCTTCCCAGACCACTACCTTCCCGGCTAACAAACATCAATTAAAAAGCAAAAAATAGCGAAATACATCTGAGTCAGATTCTCTCTTGAGAAGATGGCAAGAAGGGGACCCAAAGCCAAGAGGGGAGCAAACATTAAGGAAAATTCGCTAACCACTGGACCACACTCTAAACACAAAATATCAGCAGAGGAATTTGAAGTCTTTGGTGCTTTGTGGGTAACTGTAGCAATAACAAACTTCAAACACAGTCCCTTCCTAACCAGATTAACAAAACCCTTCTCTGAAGGCCTAGCAAAGGAGAAAGTTTATTCACCTTCAAGAATAAAATATATTATCCTGGTATCAACAGATCTATACATATGTATAGCTTCAACAAAAGTTATGCAGTACATGACATGGCAAGAAAAAAAAGTCTGAAGTGAAAAAACAATCTTTAGGAAAAAATGCAGGTGATACACATGTTGCAACTACCAGAGGGGAAATCTCATTATTTATATGCTTACATTTATAATGTTGATCAGCTTCTTTCAAGACTGACCAAGAAACATAAAGAGAAGACACATAATAATATCAGAAATAAAATTAGGGCATTACTATAAACCTACAGCTACTAAATGAATAGTAAGGGATTATTAAAAATATCCTTGTGCTTATATATTCAACAACTAAGACTAACAGACTAAGTCTTTGAAAGACACAAACTACTAAAATTCACTCCAGAAGAAATAGATCATATGGTAGCTCTATTTTTAGTTTTTTAGGGAAGCTCCATACTGTTCCTCATAGCAACTATACCAGTTTACGTTCCCACCAACAGTGTAGGAAGGTTCCTTTTTCTCCACATCCTCTCCAGCACTTATTGTTTGTAGACAGCCAGGTGGCAATTCTGGCAGTGTGAGGTGATGCCTCATTATAGTTTTGATTTTCATTTCTCTAATTATTAGTTATTTTGAGCATCTTCTCATGCACTTTTAAACCACCTGTATACCTACTTTGGATAAACATGTAATTAGATCTTCAACCCATTTTTGATTGGGTTGTTTGTTTGCTTAATTTGAGCTGCTTGATCTGTTTGCATATTTTGGAAATTAATCCCTCATTGGTTTCTTTTGCAAATATTTTCCTCCAAGTGTTGTCTTTTCATTTTGTTTATGGTTTCCTTTGCTGTGTAAAGGCTTTGTAATTGCTGTGTAATTAGGTCACATTTTTTTTTCTAACTTTCAGTACTGTATGAGGTGGATCATAAAAGATCTTGCTGCGATTTATGTCAGAGTGTTCTCCCTATGTTATTCTCTAAGAGTTTTGTAGCATTTGGCCTTACATTTAGGTCTTTAATCCATATTGATTTTATTTTTGTATAGACATATATCTGAAGAAAGCCATAATTCGAAAAGATACATGTACTCCGATGTTAATTGCAGCAGTATTTACAATAACCAGGACAGGGAAGTAACTTAAATGCCCACCACCAGAGAAATGGATAAAGAAGATGTGGTATGTATATATACAATGGAATATTACTCGGCCATAAAAAAGAATGACATAAAGCCATTTGCAGAAACAGGGATGGAACCTAGAGATTGTCAGATTAAGTGAAGTAAGACAGACAAAGACAAATATCATATATTGCTTGTATGTGGAATCTATAAAAGGATACAAGTGAACTTCTATGTAAAACAGAAATAGAGTTACAGATCTAGAAAACAAATTTATGGTTACCAGGGAGTAAGGAGGGAATAAATTGGAAGATTGGGACTGACATATATACACTACTCTATATAAAATAGATAACCAATAAGGACCTACTGTAGAGCACAGGGAACTCTGCTCAATACTTTATAGTGGCCTATATGGGAAAAGAACCTAAAAAAGAGTGGATGTATGTATATGTAAAACAGGTTCACTTTGCTATACAACTAAAACTAGCACAGCATTGTAAATCAACTATACCTCAATAAAAATTTTTAAAAAAGAAAAATTTGAAAACCTAAATAGTTCTAAATCTACAAAAGAATTTAACCATAGTTAAAACTTTCCAAATAATAAAATATAGGCCTATATTTTTTAATTGGCAATTTCTATCAATATAAATAAAGAAATAATACCAATTCTATACAGTCTTTTCCAGAATATAGAAGTAATAGTTCCATACTCATTTTATGAGGCCAGATCTACATTAATACCAAAATTTGAGAAAGACATTATACAAAAATAAAACTGCAGACCAATATCCCTCATGAACCTAGACATAAATATTCTCAACAAGTATATGTACATCAAATTTGCAATATCTATTATATTAAAGAAGAACAGTATATAGAAATCTAGTGGGATTTATTCAGAGGATGAAAGACTGCATCAAAAATTTGAAAAATAAATGTAATTCACTATATGGACAGATTGAATAAGAAGAAACATGATCATATCAATAAGTGTAGAAAATATTCAACAAAATTCAATTTACATTTGTGATTAAAAAATCTCTCAGCCAACTAAGAATAAGGGAAACTTTCTTTACTTAATAAAGAGCATCTGCAGAAAACTTACAACAAACATCACACTCAATGTTGACATTTTAAATGTTTTTCTTTTAAGATGTGAACAAAGCAAGGATGTTGTCTCTGACCAATCCTATTTAACAATGTACTGGAAGTCATTGCCAGTGAAATAAGACAAGAGTAGGAGATAAAAGGCATATTGATTGCATAGGTGAAAATAAAATGATCTATATTTGCAGACAACAGGATTTTCTGCTTAGAAAAATCCCATGAACTCTACAAAAGACATCTGAGAGTAGACAAGTAAGTTTATCAGGTTTGTAGATTAAATGGTCAAAATTCAAGTGAGTCATTCTTACATACCACCAATGAACAATTGGAATTTGAAATTGAAAAACAACATTTACAACTGCTGCAAAATAGGTATAAATTAAACAAAAATATGCAGATTCTGAATACTAAAATCTTTAAAACTCTGATAAAAGAAATAAAAAAAATCTAAGTGAGGAAATACAGTGTGTATTGATTAGAAGAATCAATATTGCTAAGATGTAAATTATTCCCAAATTTTAATATATATATATATTTAATATAATTTCAAAGCCTGAGCAAAATAATACTTTTAGATATCAATAAGCTGATTCTGTAACTTATATGGGCTTCCCTGGTGGCTCAGAGTAAAGTGTCTGCCTGAAATGTGGGAAACCCGGGTTCAATCCCCAGGTTGGGAAGATCCCCTGAAGAAGGAAATGACAACCCACTCCAGTACTCTTGCCTGAAAATCCCACGGATAGAGGAGCCTGGTAAGCTACAGCCCATGGAATTGCCAAGAGTGGCACACGACTGAGCAACTTCACTTCATAAAAAAGCAAAGGAACGAGGATAGTCAAATTAATTTTGAAAAAGAAAGATAAATTTTGAAGGCTCATTATCTGATTTCAAGTCTTAAACTAAAGCTAAAGTGATAATTTTGTATCATAATAGTGAAAGGGGAGATATGTAGATCAGTGAAACTTAATAAAGAGCACATAAATAAACCCATACAAAATATAGACAGCTATATTCAATTCATTTTGAAAAAGATGCAAAGACAAATCAATGGAGAAAGAACAGTCTTTTCAAATAATGGCGCTTCAACATTTGAACTATCATATACATAAACATATACATAAACAAAATAAAATAAAAAATAGCCTCAATACAACCTCAAACCATAAGCAACACTAACTAAAAATAGATCATAGTACTAAATGTAAAATCAAAAGTTATAAAACTTCTATAATAATACAGAGGAGCAAATTTGAATTAACTTGGGTTTGACTATGTGTTTTTAGGTATGATACCACAAGCATGATCCATGATAGAAAAAATTGGTCAGTATTAAATTTATTGACATTAAAATTTTTGTTCTGTAAAAGACTATGTTAAGAAAATGAAAAGACAAGCCACAGACGGAGAGAAAATATTTAAGTATCACATATCTAAGAAAAGAGTTGTTTTAAGGAACTTAAAACAATAAGATAAAAATAGAAAATGATTCTTAAAAACAACAAAAATATAACTTATAGTTCTGGACATTGGGAATCCATGGCACTGCCACTCGAAGATCCCATGTCTGGTGAGAGCCCACTTCCTGGTTCTTAGAGGATTGTTTTCTTGCTGTGTCCTTATAGTTCAGTCATAAAGAATCTGCCTGCAATGCGGGAGACCTGGGTTCGATTCCTGGGTCGGGAAGATCCCCTAGAGAAGGGAAATGGCAACCCACTCCAGTATTCTTGCCTGGAGAATCCCAGGGACGGGGGAGCCTGGTGGGCTGCCATCTATGGGGTCACACAGGGTCGGACAGGACTGAAGTGACTTAGCAGCAGCAGCAGCAGCAGCAATGGTGAGGATGTCCAAGGATGCTTTAACTATAGTGGCAGAGTTGAATAATTTTGATAGAGCCATCTCATTCACAAAGCCTAAAATATTTACTATATGACTCTTTACAGAAAAAGCCTACAGGTCACTAGCACATGAAAATATCTGTGTACTATATTTTTGTACAGTTTTCTGTAGGTCTAAGATAACTTCAATATAAAATTTTTTAAGGTCACATGATTTACACCATCTGTCCATTTTAAGCTACTGTTGTTTGAGAGCTTGCTATTTGTGAAACACTTTGCAAAATGTTTTCATGTGTTACCCTAGTTAATTCTCTCAGCAGCCTTTTATAGTTTCTCCTATTGTTATCTTCCTTTTACACCTGAGGAAAACCAAGGTTAATTAAGTCAATGGCTTGCTGAAAGACACAGTTCACATGGTTAAAAATGCAAAAGTGTTAGTTGCTCAGTCATGTCTGACTTTTTGCGACCCCAAAAATGCAAAGTTAGAGTTTAACCAGTCTGCCCGAGAGCAAAGTCCATATTATTCTATTCTATCATCCATATGTATGGGTGAACTGAGGATATTCAGGGTCATCTTCGTCTAAAGTTCAGAATTCATTTAGTCAATGTATTGAGCATGTACCATGCCCAACACAATTTTCTGAGATCCACAGAATGACCGTTCCTTTACCCACAGCACCTCTTGAACTCATCTTTGCTCCTTCAATGCTCTGATTAGATTTATAATTATTAAATAGCCCTCCTTCCAGCTAGTTTCCTCTCTTATCTTTCCAGTTATAGTGCCTCAAATAATAAAACGCATACCAAAGGATAAATCTACATCACCTTTCCCTTACTCTTTTCACATAATTTTCTATTCTGTTGGTGGCATGTTCTTTGCTATTATCCTTGATGTTCTTTTACTTTTTTTTGTATTCAGTAGACACACATACCTGGTCTTTATTTGAAACTCATTTAAAGACCAATATTCTTATAAATTCTAGAAATGACAGGTTGACTTTTCTTAGGCCACTGAAAATATCTAAAACACCAAGTTACCTGAGTTTATTTTCTGTTTGCATTCCCAATAGATAGTAGGGTTTAGATAGTTTGGTGGTTTACTATATTTCTTTATTCTAATTATTAAATATTAAACCCAGTTATAAACACATCTTTTGAAAACAAACCCTTAAGAACAAATCCATTAGATATTTACTCATGCTGAAGAGGATTTCTGAGTACTGCACTTTCCATTACTTGAAAAAGGAAAGGAGAAAAATCTCTTTGGTCTCTGTGGATATTTCATGGTTAGGGAAGGGGGCAATTTCCCTCTGGAGGTTTGTAATTCATTTTACTAGAAGTCTACTTCTGGTTGACAGGATATTTTCAATGTGCAGATAAATGACTGACAAACATTAAGCCCCACTGAACACAGTTAAGTATTCTCACTATCTGAGTCCTGCTTTGACATAAGCAGAGAATGATTTTATTTGAGCCACACTTAGAATTCATGACAGGTTCACTTTCAAACACCACCACTCTGATGGCATTGCTGTCTTTACACAATGCTTCAATTCCCTTTTAAGAGGATACAATGCCTGTCTGGGTTTGACAAGTAAAACTAAAGTTTTAATAACTCCAAGGTTGTGCCATTGCTGGAAAAGAACTGATGAAAGGTTTAAAAGAATTATTTCAAAAGTGCCTTATTACTTTCATATCAGAATGCATTTAAATAAAAAGCAGACAGTTTCATTACTGTCAAGAAGCACATTGCAACTATACATTTCTATAGGAACATCTCTATCTATAGCAACACTCCATTGTTTAATTTGAGATATAGACTACGTGATGAACATGTTTCATTGGCTTATTCTGTAGGCAGTTCTTAAACCTGCTTAGGAGTGATACCAACATACAGACATTGATGAGTGGAGGAGAAAGAATTGTGATTCAAAAATAGTAATGTTAAGGTTTACTACTAAGAAATAATCCTAAGTCCGGTATTTAAATTCTTTCTCAAGGATGTCCACTTATAAATGATCCTCCAAATCCCTTGGGCTACTTTGTTGTCAGCATCTCTCTGATCCTCAAAATCTACTTTCCACCCTTGCAGATCACAATGTCTTTCTGAACATTTTTTGTGATTTCCTAGAGGGTGGAATTCGAAGTCACTCAGTTGTGTCTGACTCTTTGTGATCCCATGGACTGTCCATGGAATTCTCCAGGCCAGAATACTGGAGTGGGTAGCCTTTTCCTTCTCCAGGGGATCTTCCCAACCCAGGGATCAAACCCAGGTCTCTCGCATTTCAGGCAGATTCTTTACCAACTGAGCCACAAGGGTAGATGTCTTTTTTTTGTTTGTTTGTTCTGTTCTCTAGTTCCATTTGCTGCTTTTGTTCTTTTTAAAGGTTGCTCTTCCCTCTTCGTTATGTGGTCCCTGGTTCATACCATGTTGATCTAAATGTGAAATTCCATACTTTTTCTTAAATTTTGCCAAATAAACCACTCACACAAAGGCATTTGAGTAGATGGATTTGGCAAAGGTTTGAAAGATGAAGGAACATGGCAGTATTACAAGCAATTCCAAAATCAAAGTTAGATATTCCTGGTTTTAGCTCTCTTCACTATTTCAGTAATGAGGCACCATCTGCCTGTCACATTACTTTACTTTCTCTCTTCCTCCATCATTCTGTTCCACTTTTCCAATTTCCCTGTCTTCTCTTTGACCACTCTTGATCCCAAACACACTTCAGCTCCCTCATCTATAGCTTCATTCCAGCTGAACCTCAGGTCTCCTTTCTTCCTAAATGATTCCTTAAGTTCTGTTTTTAAACAAAGGCATATCCTTTATTAAGAACAATTTTACTAACAGCTCTTAGAATATTTACACCATCATACTTGGATATCAGAGCAGTTTCATGCAAGGTCAGTGTGATCATTAATGTTTTGGGCTTGATAATAATAAAGTCATTCGAAGCTTGGCTCAAATTCTAGATTGTCTAATTATTATCAGTGCCATTTCCCATCTGTTTTAAATGAAAACACAACCTTCCTCATAGTATGATTTTGAAAATTAACAAGTGCTCAATACACGTTAAGTTCCTCTCCATCCTTTCTCTAAACATTTCATGGGTTCAAAATCTGATGATGAGCCAGATTTCAAACTCATTTCCTTTTAGCCAATACCATCTTCTGATGGCTTCCATGAGGCTGGTCACATCTTCTGATGTATACTCGCACAACTGACAGGGGCAAGCTTACCATTTATTCTTCCCACTCTTGCCACTCTCTCTTGCATTTGGTTGGGATTGAATACTAGCCTTATACTCCCTAATTTATCTGTCATTGTTTATTTCTTAGATTGGCATACTATCAGATTTTGTAGATGTCTGAGGAGTTAGGCTATATTGCTGGAATGGCTGGTGTTTTCTCAGTGGCTGGTAGTAGGATTGGCCAGGCACCCACTAAGCTGGCCCTGTGGGCCTTGATGAATGTAGCTTCCTGACTGCTCTAGCTGTTGCTATTCTGCTTCATTTTGTGATTTGTTGAGTTTATGCCTTCCTGCTCCCAGCCTGTCTGTCTACTGTAGTCTTTCCTGTCTTTCCTATCATAGGTTTGCTAACTGTCATCACTGATTAAATGTTGCCATGAGTTTCCTTTTTATTCACTCTTTTACCTGTATTTCATGGTATCATGAAGTTGTCTAACAAAATAGTATAGTAAAACTAGGACGTATTTGGGCACAATCTCAAAATTTATTAAAGCTCTAGGAATTTGCTGGCAAATACTGTGAAGATATTAGCACTGTGGAAACTACTGGCTTGAGTAAGGAAAAGATGAAGTCTGCAGTTTCAGGCTGTCGCTTGGTTTTTAGTGCCATGTATTGGGAGGGGAAAGCTATAATATATGGAAAAGGAACTTACAGTGACATACATTAAAAGTTAGATTTGTGTGTAGAAAACAAACTCGTGGTTAAAAACAAACCCTCCTACCAGAGCATAGGAAAAGTGGGGTTTAGGTAAAACTGATGAAAGGGATTAAGAGGTACAAACTTCCAGCTATAACATCAATAAGTCTTGGGGATATAATGTATAGCATAGGAAACATAGTCAATAATATTGCAATAACTTTGAATTGCTGCTAGACTTATAGCCATGATCAATCTGTAATGTATATGTGTCAAATCATTATGTTGTATGCCTGAAATTAATATAATATTGTATGTCAACTGTACTATAAGGAAATTCTAACCTTAATAAATTGAGTTTCAAAACCAACTCTCTAAGCTTAATGTAAAAATCTTATTTTAAATTTATTCTTTTTGCTTAAAATACTCATTCTATTTTTTTCTATTACTATTCAATTAGGTTATAGATTTAGCAGATTTGGGAAATTTAATTTCCTAGATTTAATGCAATTTAATTAGTTGATTGGGCTTCCCTGGTGGCTCAGATGGTAAAGAATCTGCCTGCAATGCAAGAGACACAGATTTGATCCCTGGGTTGAGAAGATCCCCTGGAGAAGGGAATGGCAATCCATTCCAGTATTCTTGCCTGGAGAATTCCATGGACAGAGGAGCCTAGTGGACTCTAGTCCATGGGGTTGCAAACAGCTGGACACAACTAAGTGACTAACACTAACTGACTAATTGAAATAGTTGTTAAATGAATACCTTTAGCTATGTCACATTAAAATCTTAAATCTATTATATTGAATTTTCTTTAAAAAATTAAATACAATATAAGACAGATCTACAATTTAGACTAAAGGGGCTTCATAGATTCTTAAATATGTCTTATGAACCTAAAAGTCCATTTATATAAATTTAATAAATTGTGCTTCTTTGTCTTTAAATATTGTTTGAAACAAAGATTACACATGCTTTACATTAATATCATAAGTATAAGCAACTCAAATTGTCTTAAAATATTTTAAAAAAGTAAGTCTAATACTATAACAATCAATACTCAATTTAGAAACTACAACCACTCTGAGTATTTCACACTGAAACCTATGGAATAACACTGGAAATCCTTGAAAGAGCTGAGAAGCAAGTCATAGCTAGAATTATTGAATTTGAAAACAAACCAAAAAATCTGCTGTCCAAGCACCAGAAAATGTCTTTGTCCACAGACACTCTGGTGCCCCAGTTTTGTCTTAACATCCGTGAAAATGATGACTGGGCTCTGAATGACAAGCTCAGCTACCACATCTTCCTTTCTGCCCTTCTGGGTCCACAAAACCACTTGTCCAGGTAGATATAGTGACAGAGAGTATCCTCTGCTTCTTTTCCACCTTCCAAGTCTCCTCAGAGTATGTCTTACCAGCAGAAGCTATTTCATATACAGAGTCTTAGCTGCCAGGAAGTGTGAGTGCTGTGCTTTTTATTTCTTGGCTCTTGGAAGGCACATGGAAAGGTAAAATGCAGCCTAATGAACAAAAGGCTAAAGGAGTGAGAATTCAAACATGTAAACATAGAATGCAAGTACTCTTTATTGTCTAATGCATAGAGATAGTTTCAAGAGTAGTGGAACTAAATTTCTGTTATAATGAAATGTTTTATAACATGGTTTTGCTAAATATTGTTGCTTCTATGTGTACTGAGATAGGTATTCTCTTTAGAAAAGTGAAATTTAAACCTTGAAAATTACTCTTTTCTTATGAGAGATTGCAAAGCCTTTTCATCTTGTTAAGTTTGTGATATACATGATATTCTGGCAAGTCAAGACTGTATTTTAGAGCCATGATAGTATCAGATATTGGCTTAAGCAATAATTCCTTTTTTAGCAATTGGATTTGATTGGTAAAATAACTGATCACTTTTCAGTTTATGTTTTTTTAACCATTTATTTATTTACATCCTACTGGACTCTAAGTAGATTCAGAACAAAACCATCATTCTGTATTTTTACAGCATCCAGTAGAAGTGTTGTGTATGTTGTAGATCAGTGCTTTTGAAATCTTTAAAGAAAATCTACTCTATTTTTCCTCAACATTTTTTCATTTTCTTGAATTTTGTTTAAAATTTCAAAGTAAAATGAATGTATCATTGAAATCTGATAAAAATGATAATTCCAGAAGACAAACAGTTTGATCTTAAGGGTTACTCATCTCTTTCTTAATATACTTTTTATTAAAGTATAGTTGATTTCTTAAAAATGTTTATTTTATTGAAGTGGGCTTCCCTGGTGGCTTAGATGGTAAAGAATCCTCCCACAGTGTGGGAGACCTGGGTTAGATCCCTGGGTTGGGAAGATCCCCTGGAGGAGGGCATGGCAACCCACTCCAGTATTCTTGCCTGGAGAATCTCCATGGACAGAGGAACCTGGTGGGCTACAATCTATGGGGTCGCAAGGAGTCGGACATGACTGGGCGACTAAGCACAGTATGGCTCACATTTTCCCTGGTGACTCAGATGGTAAAGCGTCTGTCTACAATGTGGGAGACCTGGGTTCGATCCCTGGGTCAGGAAGATCCCCTGGAAAGGGAAATGGCATGGACAGAGGAGCTTGGTAGGCTACAGTCCATGGGTCGCAAAGAGTCGGACATGACTGAGCGACTTCTCTATACTATACTACTATAGTGAATTTACAGTGTTGTGTTGCTTTCTGATGCTAAGCAAAGACATGAGTTCGATCCTTGGGTGGGGAAGATCCTTTGGAGAAGGAAATGGCAACTCACTCCAGTATTCTTGCCTGGAGAATTCCATGGGTAGAAGAGTCTCTCAGGCTATAGTTCATGGGGTTGTAAAGAGGTGGACACGGCTGAGCAACTAACACTTTCAGTTGTTTCATTTCACAAGTTGCTAATATAGTACTGAGAGTTCTATTACACACCATACCTAATTTTTCCTGTTATTAGCATCTTGTATTAGGTATGTTTTCACAATTAACAAACTACCATTGGGAATTCCCTGGTCGTCCAGCGGTTAGGACTCTGCCTGTCACTGCTGTTCAATCCCTGGTTGGGGAATTAAGATTCCATAATTAGCATGGCCAAAAAAAAAAAAAAAAAGTAGGGAATTCAGCTCAAGCAGTCCTTTTACTGAACCTGCTGCTACTTGCTAACCTCTGCCAGTGACTGTTTACCATCTTGTTACTTTTGGCCTTTCCAGAAAGTCGAATAAGTGGATTTCTATATTAGCAACCTTTTAGTCTGGCTTTCACTTAGCAGCATTCATTTATGATTCATTCATGTCTTTATGCAGCTTGATAGCCCATCATTTCTATTACTGAATAGTATTCCATTTTATGGCTATACCATAGTTTGTTAATCCATTCACTTACAGTTTTTGGCAATTATGAACAAAGCTGCTATAAAGTTTGTGTGCAGGTTTATGTGTGGACATACAATTTCAAATCATTTTAGCAAATATCTAGCAGAATTATTGGCAGATTTTATGTTAAAACTATGTTTAGACTGTAAGAAACAGCCAAACAGTTTGTAAAGAGGTTGCACCATTTTGTATTCCCACCGACAATGAATGAAAGTTTCTATTGCTCCTCATTCTTGCCAGTAATTGGCATTGTCAACTTTCTGGGTATCAAGCATTCCAACAGATGTGTAATGCTATGTCATTGCTGTTTTAATTTGCATTTGATTAAGGACATATGATGCTGAGCAAATTAAAACAGCAGCAGTTTCTCTGCCAGCAACTGTTACTGAAAGTTATGGGAATATTACTTATTCTAATAGATGTATAGTGGTTTCTTAGTGCCCATGGGCAAGTGACTGGTGTATTTTCTTCACTGAGGTGTCTTCAGATATCTAGCATATTTAAAAAATAGTGTTTGTTTTCTTAGTGCTGAGATTCAAGCATCCTTTGTATATTTTGTATAAAAATTCTTTATCAGGTATATGTTTTGCAAATATTTTCTCCCAGATTTGATTTGCTAATATGTTTGCGTGGATTACAATGGCAAACATATGTACAACATGGGATTCTCTGTATTATCTGAACCAAAGAAATTTTTGAAAATGCAAATTTCACAGAGAAGATGTCTAGAGTCATTAGGATCGGAGAATTATAGAAAGTGATTTCATTTTATATCACTGACTGCAAAATCTAGAGACTTGATTTCATCTTCTTTCAATCTAATGAGGTTGGTATAATTTTTGCCATTTCTCAGTTTAGAAAGCTGACCATTCAGAATTTAAGAACGATGTAAAGATCACCTGACTAAGTGATGAAGCTCTGTTTTACACCCAGGATCTTATGCCTTGAATATCCATGTTTTTCCCACTACAGACAGTCTTGCTATGAGTAGCAGAGATGGAAAGCTAATACATTAAAAGCCATAAAGTGAATCATGATATCTGTATTAAAGTCATCGGTCTAAGGTGTATCAGTTCAGTTCAGTTGCTCAGTCATGTCTGACTCTTTGAGGTGCCAAGAACCATAGCACACCCACCCTCCCTGTCCATCACCAACTCCCGGAGTTTACCCAAACTCATGTTCATTGAGTCGGTGATGCTATCCAACCATCTCATCCTCTATCATCCCCTTCTCCTCCTGCTCCTAATCCCTCCCAGCATCAGGGTCTTTTCCAATGAGTCAACTCTTCGTAGGAGGTGGCCAAAGTATTGGAGTTTCAGCTTCAGCATCAGTCCCTCCAATGAACACCCAGGACTGATCTCCTTTAGGTGGACTGGTTGGATCTCCCTGCAGTCCGAGGGACTCTCAGTGTCTTCTCCAACACCACAGTTCAAAAGCATAAATTCTTCGGAGCTCAATTTTCTTCACAGTCCAACTCTCACATCCATACATGACCACTGGAAAAACCATAGCCTTGACTAGAGGGACCTTAGTCGGCAAAGTAATGTCTCTGCTTTTCAATATGCTATCTAGGTTGGTCATAACTTTCCTTCCAAGGAGTAAGCGTCTTTTAATTTCATGGCTGCAATCATCATCTGCAGTGATTTTGGAGCCCCCAAAATAAAGTCTGACACTGTTTCCACTGTTTCCCCATCTATTTCCCATGAAGTGATGGGACCAGATGCCATGATCTTCATTTTCTGAATGTTGAGCTTTAAGCCAACTATTTCACTCTCCTCTTTCACTTTCATCAAGAGGCTTTTTAGTTCTTCTTCACTTTCTGCCATAAGGGTGATGTCATCTGCATATCTGAGGTGATTGATATTTCTCCCAGCAATCTTGATTCCAGCCTGTGCTTCTTCCAGCCCAGTGTTTCTCATGATGTACTAAGGTGCATACTGCTACTGCTGCTGCTAAGTCACCTCAGTCGTGTCCTACTCTGTGTGACCCCATGGACTGCAGCCCACCAGGCTCCTCCATCCATGGGATTTTCCAGGCAAGAGTACTGGAGTGGCGTGCCATTACCTTCTCCGAAGGTGCATAAATATGTACATATGTATGTGTGTATGTATATATATATTTTCCTATACTCAGCACATATAAGTGTGTATATTTTATATGCTGAGTATTGAAAATATACATAACATAAACACTGTATAATATAATTTGATATTATGGAGTATATTTTTATAATATATACTAATATTAACACATGGTATTAATATATTTATTGTGTGTCACATATTCCGAGTACTGAAAACAAAATTCCTAACTCATTCTAATGAAGAAGCCTGGGGTAGGTACAGACCCATTTATACTGAGAAACTGATAGGGAGTCTATATAACTCAATGCTATGTTTCTTTTAAAACTATGAAAAAGTGTTTTGTTTCCCTGAACCTCAAACTCATTTTCTTGGACACAGTGTTCTCTTACTTAGCAGTGTCTTTGTGAAAATTATCAATGCAACACTATTAATCATTTAGCAGTGAGTATAAGAAAGAGCTTTTAGGAGATTTGTGTTGATGTACAATTCAGAAATAATAATTTGCTCACTGTGCTGCACAAGACGCCTGTCATTTCATTCAGATGAACCAGAGACACATCTTACATTTTTTACATACATCTAAAATTGGATGTTTAGTGTATGTTTCTTTAATAAGCCTCATAATTTATAATTTAGAGCTATGAGGATAATATGTAGATTCTTTGGATGAAAGATTAGAGGTAAAATAAAGGAAATGTTATCTTTCAATTCTCTTGAAGTGATTTGGTTTTTATCGATTAATAATGCTAAATAGGGAAATGTTCAACTGAAATTTGCAAAAGATACTAGAAAATTAAAACAATTTCCCTATAAACTAAAAAGTTTCAGAATGTGTAAGATATTGCCTATGAGTTTATGAATATGGGACTGGCTAATTAAATTTTATTTGAATATCTTGTGGTGCTATGCTTATTGTGTGGTCTTAGGTTATAAGCTAGCTGAGATATTTACTATAAGATTATCTGGAAAAAGGCACACTTTTAATTTAAGTTAGTTAAATCACTGTGCTGTGCTTAGGCACCCAGTCATTTCCTACTCTTTGTGATCCCATGGGCTGTAGCCCACCAGACTCCTCTGCCCATGAGGATTTTCCAGGCAAAAATATTAGAGTGGATTGCCATGCCCACCTCCAGAGGATCTTCCCAACCCAGGGATTGAACCCAGGTCTTCCACACTTCAGGCAGATTCTTTACCACCTGTGACACCAGGGAAGCCCAGTTAAATTGCCAATGCTTGTATTTAGGAAAAATGAGTTTAGTAAGTAAGTAAAGTCACTCAGTCGTGTCCGACTCTTTGTGACCCCATGGACTGTAGCCCACCAGGCTCCTCAATCCATGAGATTCTCCAAGCAAGAATACTGGAGTGGGTTGCCATTTCCTTCTCCAGGGGATCTTCCCGACCCAGGGATCGAGCCCGGGTATCCCGCATTGGAGGCAGACGCTTTAACCTCTGAGCCATACGTGAGGGGAAAAAAAAAAAAACAAAACCTGGCAAAGTTTTGTGTATGGTGTTCATTTAGAGGATGAACATTTGATGTAATCTGTCATCTCACGTTGCATGCTAAGTCCCTTCAGTCGTCCCTGACTCTTTGAGAACCTGTGGACCACAGCCGCCGGCTCCTCTGTCCATAAGATTTCCCAGGCAAGAATACTGGCGTGGATTGCTATGCCCTTCTCCAGAGGATCTTCCTGACCCAGGGACTGCCCAAAATAAATTTTGTCTTTTTCTTATCGAATTATTATTATTGTCTCAATTCAGTTTTTAAAATGTTGAATTAAAAAAAAATTAAAAATTGCTCTGGTCTAGGTAATGTCATGGAGAAGGCAATGGCATCCCACTCCAGTGCTCTAGACTGGAAAGTCCCATGGATGGGGAGCCTGGTGGGCTGCCGTCTATGGGGTTGCACAGAGTTGGACATGACTGAAGTGACTTAGCAGCAGGTAATGCCAAGTAAACTCAGAAATTGTCATTTTCCCAAATTAGTCCTTTTTTCTACGCAATCTTTTCACAAGTTTGCTTTAACAAGCAAGACAAGGTTCTGCCCTTTCAATGATTCTCCCAGCAAACAACCAAAATCTTGAATAATTACTTTAGGTGTTCCAATCATCTGAAAACTGCACCTGTTGGTGCCAGTGTAAGGAAGGCTAAAGTCAGAGGGGCTGAGGGTCAGTTAGTCTCAGTGGCATCACATCAGTCTGTGGCTTGTCACAACATAAAACCACAGTGTCACTGGAGAGTATAAGTCCTTGAAAGAAGTGGTACCAAGTATAGCTAAGAAGCTGAGGTTCAAACTGTCTGGGCTGAAACTCGGCTCCATCATTCACCAGCTGGCTGACCTCGAGCAAGCTACTTAATATCTCTGTGCCTTACTTCCTTCATATCTGAATGGGAATAAAAGCGGTACCTACCTCATAATTTTAATTCAATGACATAGTCCACTTTTAGCACCTAACTGGCACTTGAAAAATACTGTATAGTAGGAATAATTCCAGAAGCACTCCATGAAGAAATATAATATCTGTTGTTCACATTCTTCCCACATTTCCTTTGCTATGTCTCTATCTGCTTCAAAAATAGAAGATGATGGTTTGCTTTGCATAATGTAATTTCAGAAATATGTGTTGCATCATTTTCCAAGTGGAACAATACTTTCTTAAATTCCAGTTGATCAATAAATTTTATAACCAAATAAAATGTAGATTTTTTTCATTCATGTTAATTNAAAACCTGGCAAAGTTTTGTGTATGGTGTTCATTTAGAGGATGAACATTTGATGTAATCTGTCATCTCACGTTGCATGCTAAGTCCCTTCAGTCGTCCCTGACTCTTTGAGAACCTGTGGACCACAGCCTGCCGGCTCCTCTGTCCATAAGATTTCCCAGGCAAGAATACTGGCGTGGATTGCTATGCCCTTCTCCAGAGGATCTTCCTGACCCAGGGACTGCCCAAAATAAATTTTGTCTTTTTCTTATCGAATTATTATTATTGTCTCAATTCAGTTTTTAAAATGTTGAATTAAAAAAAAATTAAAAATTGCTCTGGTCTAGGTAATGTCATGGAGAAGGCAATGGCATCCCACTCCAGTGCTCTAGACTGGAAAGTCCCATGGATGGGGAGCCTGGTGGGCTGCCGTCTATGGGGTTGCACAGAGTTGGACATGACTGAAGTGACTTAGCAGCAGGTAATGCCAAGTAAACTCAGAAATTGTCATTTTCCCAAATTAGTCCTTTTTTCTACGCAATCTTTTCACAAGTTTGCTTTAACAAGCAAGACAAGGTTCTGCCCTTTCAATGATTCTCCCAGCAAACAACCAAAATCTTGAATAATTACTTTAGGTGTTCCAATCATCTGAAAACTGCACCTGTTGGTGCCAGTGTAAGGAAGGCTAAAGTCAGAGGGGCTGAGGGTCAGTTAGTCTCAGTGGCATCACATCAGTCTGTGGCTTGTCACAACATAAAACCACAGTGTCACTGGAGAGTATAAGTCCTTGAAAGAAGTGGTACCAAGTATAGCTAAGAAGCTGAGGTTCAAACTGTCTGGGCTGAAACTCGGCTCCATCATTCACCAGCTGGCTGACCTCGAGCAAGCTACTTAATATCTCTGTGCCTTACTTCCTTCATATCTGAATGGGAATAAAAGCGGTACCTACCTCATAATTTTAATTCAATGACATAGTCCACTTTTAGCACCTAACTGGCACTTGAAAAATACTGTATAGTAGGAATAATTCCAGAAGCACTCCATGAAGAAATATAATATCTGTTGTTCACATTCTTCCCACATTTCCTTTGCTATGTCTCTATCTGCTTCAAAAATAGAAGATGATGGTTTGCTTTGCATAATGTAATTTCAGAAATATGTGTGCATCATTTTCCAAGTGGAACAATACTTTCTTAAATTCCAGTTGATCAATAAATTTTATAACCAAATAAAATGTAGATTTTTTTCATTCATGTTAATGAACTGCTAAACTTGAAAAACATTGGGAAAGAGAGAACTTTTGTGTGATGGAAAAATAATGAACTCAGATTTCATTTTGCATTGTTGAAAGAAAATTTAAATCTCATATTTAATTGATAAGACTGGTGGCTCAGATAGTAAAGAATTCACCTGCAATACAGAAGACCGGGTTCAATCCCTGGGTTGGAAAGATCCCTTGGAGAAGGAAGTGAAAACCCACTCCAGCATCCTTGTTTTGGGAATTCCATGGACAGAGGGCTATAGTCCATGGGGTTGCAAAGAATCAGACAAGACTGAGTGACTTTCACTTCATTTACATATTAAATTGCATTTTAACTTTTGTTAAGATGAAGCATCAGAGCTTAACATCAATTCAGACTGTGAAACAAGAGGAATTTTAAGAACTTTAATGTAATTAACAATAATATTTGACTAATTATTAATAATGTATTGTTCCATCTATCAGTTGTTTTAAGCACTCTAAGCATTACATACTTAATTTGACTTATACAAAGTTCCTCCTCAGATTCATTTCCTACCTACTTTTAACTCATACATATTAAATATTTTTCCATTTCCAACTGGAACATTATTCTGATTTGTGACTTCATCACTCATGAAGACTTTGTTACTCACAGGTTTTTTGACTGATATGGACATAAACGACCATAAAGAGGTAGAAAGTGGAACCACCATCATAGCTGCAGTGAGTGCTCTGAAGAGTGTGTGTGTGTGTGTGTGTGTGTGCGTGTGTGTGTATGCCATGGCCCAATATGGATATTTTAGCACATATTCTTTTTGATAAACATAAATGTTTGTTCTAAAATTCTTGAACATAAATGTTAGATAACGGATAAATAATTCAAAAGAAAACATGTAAAGAATATGTCATTTAAGAACATTAATTTTTAACAATTATTAATCTATTCTTGCCCAACTTTATTTGTTAGATCCCTAAAGAGAAATGTCTGATGACTTATCTCTCAGGTGATGTTAAAACACCAGTTGTACAGTTATGCTTCCTGATTAAATCACGTTGCTTCTGTTGCTATTGTCGGCTTCACTTAAAACTAAAATACATAGGACATTCTGGTTCTCTTGGGGACTTCTCTTGTTTGTTCATTGTTATAACTTCAGTTCAGTTCAGTTGCTCAGTCGTGTCTGACTCTTTGTGATGCCATGAACCACAGCACGCCAGGCGTTCCTGTCCATCACCAACTCCCAGAACTTATTCAAACCCATGTCCATTGAGTTGGTGATGCCACTCAATCACCTCATCCTCTGCCATCCCCTTCTCCTCCTGCCCTCAATCTTTTCCAGCATCAGGGTCTTTTCCAATGAGTCAACTCTTCGTAGGAGGTGGCCAAAGTATTGGAGTTTCAGCTTCAAAATCAGTCCTTCCAATGAACACCCAGGTCTGATCACCTTTAGGATGACTGGTTGGATCTGGTTGGATATCCTTGTAGTCCAAGGGACTCTCAAGAGTCTTCTCCAACACCACAATTCAAAGGCATCAATTCTTCAAGCTTTCTTTATAGTCCAACTCTCACATCCATACATGACCACTGGAAAAACCATAGCCTTGACTAGACGGACCTTTTGTTGGCAAAGTAATGCCTCTGCTTTTTAATATGCTGTCTAGGTTGGTAATAACTTTCCTTCCAAGGAGTAAATGTCTTTTAATTTCATGGCTGCAATCACCATCTGCAGTGATTTGAGAGCCAGAAAAATAAAGCCAGCCAGTGTTTCCACTGTTTCCCTATCTATTTGCCATGAACTGATGGGACTGGATGCCATCATCTTAGTTTTCTGAATGTTGAGCCTCAAGCCAACTTTTTCACTCTCCTCTTTCACTTTCATCAAGAGGCTCTTTAGTTCTTCTTTGCTTTCTACCATAAGGGTGGTGTCATCTGTATATCTGAGGTTATTAATATCTCTCCTGGCAACTTGATTCCAGCTTGTGCTTTATCCAGCCCAGTGTTTCTCATGATGTACTCTGCATATAAGTTAAATAAGCAGGGTGACAATATACAGCCTTGACATACTCCTTTTCCTATTTGAAACCAGTCTGTTGTTCCATGTCCAGTTCTGACTGTTGCTTCCTGACCTGCATACAGGTTTCTCACGAGGCAGGTCAAGTGATCTGGTATTCCCATCTCTTGAAGAATTTCCCACAGTTTATTGTGATCCACACAGTCAAAGGCTTTGACATAGTGTTTAGCAAAGTACTCAGCATGTAGTAAGTGCTCAATAAATATTGCATTTTGTAACAAGTAAATGGCTGAGTCAGTGTTGATTACAGAGAACTTTGAGCATTTAAGAATTTTTGCAAACATCAACTTTTGTCAAAAGTAATATGTATACATTTTAGAAACTTTAGAGCATGCAGACAGGCATAAGTAAAAACATTAAATTACATAAGTATCCACTATTTATACACAGTTTTCTAAGCATTTGTCATATACTCTACATATTATCAATGTAGACAGGAGAGATGCAAACTACAAGAAGCAGAAAGGAGTGGACAGAGGCTCATCCAACAGAGAGACTATTTGAAACAAGGATGGAGGGAAACAGGAGGCAAAGCCTGTGCTTCTGTCTTAAAGTCCTGTTCTCTGGTGGGTCCTATTTAGCCTGTGTTGTATCTTAGTGAGAGAAGAGGGGCCAGCAAACCCCATGAAGATGATTTATAACAAAATCTTTGGGAGACTTAAATGGTCAAGGATGAGAGCATCCAAGATGGGCAGCTGAAACCGGCATAGGAATCTTGACCGTGGCCACATAGTCTCTTCAAATAGGTGCCTAGACATGGAATTATTGGGTTAAATGATATGCATTTAATTTGCATTACAACCAGACTGTCCAGAAATGTTCATAAAGGAAAAGTGATGATTATCACCTCTATTACAACATAATAATCAGCTGAACACCCATTAATTAAACGTGTACAACAAGTCTCAACTCTATTCTTGAGCCTGCATTATGCAATAGAGTAAGAAACTTGTAGTAAACTTGACCAAATAATTTTATTTTATTTATTTTTTATTAATTTTTATTTTTTTAGTTTGTTTTGCTTTACAATACTGTATTCGTTTTGCTACACATCGACATGAATCAGCCACGAGTGTACATGAACTCCCAATACCGACCCCCACCTCCCCCCTCCCGCCCCACACCCTCTCTCTGGATTATCCCCGTGCATCAGTCCCAAGCATCCTGCATCCTGCATCAAACCTGGACTGGCGATTCGTTTCACTTATGATATCACACATGTTACACTGCCACTCTGCCATCCATCCCACCCTCTCCCTCTCCCACAGAGTCCAAAAGCTGTCTCTTATACACATCTNGCAATAAATGCTGGAGAGGGTGTGGAGAAAAGGGAACCCTCTTACACTGTTGGTGGGAATGCAAATTAGTACAGCCACTATGGAGAACAGTGTGGAGATTCCTTAAAAAATTGCAAATAGAACTGCCTTATGATCCAGCGATCCCACTGCTGGGCATCCACACCAAGGAAACCAGAATTGAAAGAGACACGTGTACCCCAATGTTCATTGCGGCACTGTTTATAATAGTCAGGACATGGAAGCAACCTAGATGTCCATCAGCAGATGAATGGATAAGAAAGCTGTGGTACATATACACAATGGAGTATTACTCAGCTATTAAAAAGAATACATTTGAATCAGTTCTAATGAGGTGGATGACGCTGGAGCTGATTATACAGAGTGAAGTAAGCCAGAAAGAAAAACACCAATAAAGTATACTTACACATATATACGGAATTTAGAATGATGGTAATGATAAACCTGTACGCAAGACACCAAATAATTTTAAAGTCAGAGTGAGTCTTTATCATCAAGTGTCAGGAGCTAGGCCACAAAGCTCTGGAGGCTCCAGCTGCTTGTGTCCATCCCTGACTGGTCTGTGATACAGATGTACCCCATAGTTGATTTAGACAAATGGCCCACTTGGGGACGCAGGTGGGCACTTGCCCTACTGCTTGCCATGGGGGATTCTAGAGAAACATTCCATGGAGTGTGATTCCCAAAGTCTTACTGATACAGCAGGCTCATTGCCTTCCAAGCTGTTCTTGGAGCTGGCAAAACCAGTTCCTTTCTTCCTCTGCTCTTCCCTTTACATTCCAAACTGGCTCAAGCTCTAGTCTCATAAGAAAATACATGTATCTTTCAACTTTTGTGGAGCTCTTTATGCATTCTGTCCCTCTTAATTTTACCACTGTAGAGATATTTTCCTTTGATGGGCAGGGCTGTGTTCCCTCCCTGTTGCTTGACCTGAGGCCAAACTATGGTGGAGATAATAAAGATAATGGTGACCTCCTTCAAAATGTCTCATGCACGCACTGCCCCACTCAGTGCCTCTGACTCTGAAGCAGGCCACTGCCGATCTGAAGCAGGCTGCTACCTACCCACACCTCTGCTGGAGATTCCTGGACACTCATGGGCATGTCTGGGTCAGTTTCTTGTGGGGGCACTGCTCCTTTCTTCTGGGTCTTGGTGCACAGAAATTTTAGTTTGTGCTCTCTAAGAGTATGTTTCCCCAGGCCTGTGTAAGTTCTGGTGGCTCTATGGTGGGGTTAATGGCGACCTCCTTCAAGAGGGCTTATGCCATATGCAGGTCTGCTGCATCCAGAGCCCCTGTGGCAGGCCACGGCTGACCTGTACCTCCACAGGAGACACTCAGAAACAGTTCTGGCTCAGTCTCTGTGGGTTGGGTGGCATTTTGTGCCCTTCCCATGTCTGAGCAGCTCAGGCGAACAGGGGCTTGGTGAGCACACTGTCCCAGGTGAGCCTTGTGTCTTAATGACCTTCCTGGTCCTAGCCGCTTGGTTTTCTGGGTGCACCACGAAAGCACCATTTCAAGTGTGCTGTATATCTCCTCTGGAGAGCTATTTCAGGCTGCAAGCCTCCTGGCGGATGTGAACCATCCAGGATCTCAGGAAGACATCAGCAAAAACAAGACCAGGAGCTAACTGTGGCTCAGATCATGAACTCCTTATTGCTAAATTCAGACTTAAATTGAAGAAAGTAGGGAAAACCACTGGATCATTCATGTATGACATAAATCTAATCATATTTCAGGCTGCAAGCCTCCTGGCGGATGTGAACCATCCAGGATCTCAGGAAGACATCAGCAAAAACAAGACCAGGAGCTAACTGTGGCTCAGATCATGAACTCCTTATTGCTAAATTCAACTTAAATTGAAGAAAGTAGGGAAAACCACTGGATCATTCATGTATGACATAAATCTAATCCCTTATGATTATACAGTGGAAGTGAGAAATAGATTCAAAGGATAAGATCTGATAGAGTGCCTGAAGAACTACGGACAGAGATTCATGACATTGTACAGGAGGCAGTGATCAAGAACATCCCCAAGAAAAAGAAATGCAAAAAGGCAAAATGTCTCTCTGACAAGGTCTTACAAATAGCTGTGAAAAGAGAAGCTAAAGGCAAAGGAGAAAAGGAAAGATACACCCATCTGAAGGCAGAGTTCCAAAGAATAGCAAGGAGTGATAAGAAAACCTTCCTCAGTGATCAATGCAAAGAAAAAGAGGAAAACAATAGAATGCTAAAGACTAGAGATCTCCTCAAGAAAATTAGAACTATCAAGGGAACATTTCATGCAAAGATGAGCACCAATAAAGGACAGAAATGATATGGACCTAACAGAAGCATAAGATATTAAGAAGAGGTGGCAAGAATATGCAGAACTATACAAAAAAGACCTTCATGATCCAGATAACCATGACGGTGTGATCAGTCACCTGGAGCCAGACATCCTGGAATGTGAAGTCAAGTGGGCCTTAGAAAGCATCACTACAAACAAAGCTACTGGAGGTGATGGAATTCCAGTTGAGCTATTTCAAATCCTAAAAGATGATGCTGTGAAAGTGCTACACACAATATGCCCACAAATCTGGAAATCTCAGCAGTGGCCACAAGACTGGAAAAGGTGAGTTTTCTTTCCAATCCCAAAGAAAGGCAATACAAAAGAATGTTCAAACTACCACACAATTGCATTCATCTCACATGCTAGCAAAGTAATGCTCAAAATTCTCCAAGCCAGGTTCCAACAGTACATGAACTGTGAACTTCAAGATATTCAAACAGGATTTAGAAAAGGCAGAGGAAGGAGAGATCAAATTGCTAACATCTGCTGAATCATTGGAAAAGCAAGAGAGTTCCAGCAAAACTTCTACTTTTGCTTTACTGCTATGCCAAAGCCTCTGTGTGAATCACAACAAACTGTGGAAAATTCTTCAAGAGATGGGAATACCAGACCACTTTATCTGCCTCTTGAGAAATCTTTATGTAAGTCAAGAAGCAACAGTTAGAACTGGACATGGAACAACAGATTAGTTTCAAATTGGGAAAGGAGTACATCAAGGCTGTATATTGTCACCCTGGTTGTTTAACTTATATGCAGAGTACATCATGAGAAACGCTGGGCTGGGTGAAGCACAAGCTGGAATCAAGATTGCTGGGAGAGATCTCAATAACCTCAGATACACTGATGACACCACTCTTATGGCAGAAAGCGAAGAATTAAAGGATCTCTTGATGAAAGTGAAAGACAAGAGTGAAAAAGTCAGCTTAAAACTCAACATTTAGAAAACTAGGATTATGTCATCTGGTCCCATCACCCATCACTTCATGGCAAATAGATCGGAAAACAATGGAAACAGTGAGAGAATTTTTTGGGGTGAGGGCTCCAAAATCACTGTCAATGGTGACCGAAGTCATGAAATTAAAAGACACGTGCCCCTTGGAAGAAAAGCTATGAACAGCTTAGACATCGTATTAAAAAAGAGACATTACTTTGCCAACAAAGGTCTGTCTTGTCAAAGCTATGGTTTTTCCAGTAGTCATTTATGGATGTGAGAGTTGGACTATAAAGAAAGCTGAGACCAAAGAATTGATGCTTTTGAACTGTGGTGTTGGAGAAGACTCTTGAGAGTCCCTTGGACTGCAAGGAGATCCAACCAGTTCATCCTAAAGGAAATCAGTCCTGAATATTCATTGGAAGGACTAATACTGAAGCTAAAACTCCAATACTTTGATCACCTGAAGTGAAGAACTGACTCCTTGAAAAAGACTCTGATGCTGGGAAAGATTGAAGGCAGGAGGCGAAGTGGATGACAGACGATGAGATGGTTGGATGGCATCACTGATTCAATGGACATGATTTTTAGCAATCTCTGGAAGTTGATGAAAGACAAGGAAGCCTACAGCCCATGGCTGTAGTCCACAGGGCCACAAATAGCCGGACAATACTGAGGAACTAAACAACAACAGTTATATTGTGTTACAGATTTGTGAATATATGCTTATGTGTGTATGATATACGTAATGGTACTTACTCATTTGGCCTTAGTTTACTTTTGCATAAGTTGGATAAGCACTAATCTTCATGATAACTTCAAATGAGAAGAATTCATTATGCTTCTGTCTCAGACTGCAAGGGAAATTCTTCTAGGGATGGGCACAATCAAGGTAGAGGCACAAAGCACCTTGTCCACATACAGCTATCACCCCCCACCCTCAAAGTCTGCCTCTTTTTCTTTTCATTTTATTTATGGACTCACTTCTGTTAGTTAGGGGAAAACACAAACCAGTCCTTTCATTTTTTCATTGTTTTAGTCTTACATCTTGTAGGATATTGTAGAGTTTAGCTCCCTGTAGTTTGGGACATATTCTCCACAAATAAAGATAGGGATGTTTGTAAGAGAAGGTGAAATGGCCTAGGACTGGTAGTTGGCGTCTTTATATGCCATTCCACCTAATATGTCCCTCCATTAGAGCTCTGGCAGTCAACAGTGTGCTACTGACAAAATTATTAATGTGTAGAAATGGAATGGAAAATGCAATGATGTATCTCTGAATTGTGTGTGCGTGCTCAGTTGTGTCCAACTCTTGGTGACCCAGTGAACTATAGCCCGCCTGGGTTCTCTGTCCATGGGATTTCCCAGGCAAGAATGTTGCAGTTGGTTGCCATCTTGGCCTCCAGGGGCTCTTCCTGACCCAGGAAGTGAACCTACATCTCTTATGTCTCCTGCACTGGCAGCTGAGGTTCTTTACCTCTGTGCCACCTGAAGTATATACTAACGGAAGCATTATAAACCATTGCTGAAGGGACACCTTTATGTAATTAATGAGTGGTATGGGGAAAAACTATTTCCAGATGGATTGAGAAATAAACAGGAGAAAAAATGAAGAGCTTTGAATATTGATGTCTTTCAAATAAATAACATTTAGCTATGAAAGTGAAATATTTTTATTTTCTGAGGTTTATTTTTTTAAATTAATTTTTATTTTTTAGTTTGTTTTGCTTTACAATACTGTATTCGTTTTGCTATACATTGACATGAATCAGCCACGAGTGTACATGAACTCCCAATCCCGACCCCCACCTCCCCCATCCCGCCCCATATCATCTCTCTGGATTATCCCCGTGCCTCAGTCCCAAGCATCCTACATCCTGCATCGAACCTAGACTGCCGATTCATTTCACTTATGATATCATACATGTTGCACTGCCATTTTCCCAAATCATCCCTCCCTCTCCCTCTCCCACAGAGTCCAAAATAAATGTTGACCTTTATTGATATTTAATTATTCTGGGTCACCTCAAGAAATTCTAAAGCAAAGTCTATGTGGATTATTTAACTTGAAGAAAACAGACATCTTCACCATATTCTCATGTATTTTCAAGAAATATAATGTACCTCTATTCAACTCATCTATTACATCTTTTATTCAGATATAATAGTTTTCTTCATTATAGTTCTTGTTATCTTATTTTGCAATATGGGAATATATGTGATGTTCTTTGCTCTAAAGTATTCACTCAATGAAAGGTAAGCTGTTCACAGTTGTTGTTTTAGTGCCAGATATTTCTTTTCAGCATTATTCCTAGTTTTTAACCCCATAGTGGATGACACTTCCCCCCAAAGTTATTTTCTATGTAAGAAAGATAGTGGCTTCTGTAAATTTTTATTTACTGATTCCCTTACTGACTGGCCTTTAATTATTTAATAGTTATTCTGGAAGTACTAAGCCATACATAAAAATGAAAAATTGAACAAAATGGATAACAGTGTTTGCACATAAGCTGCTTGGAAAATTTAGGAGTATTTTTAAAAGGTTAATAGTATTAAATACATAATTTCTGAGGTTTAGATAAAGGAACCTCAGAAAATTTACCACACAAAGACTATCTTTGAAATTACACTTACAGAAAGACCTCTAGGAAAAAGAGGAATGAATATAGGATGAAGAGACACTCTAGGGTAAGAGCTTAGCAAGTGTTGTTATTGCCTTAATAAGCAACAGCAATAACAAATAGACTCCAAAGCAATCCAGAATTAAAATTTCAAGTGATCCTAATATGACTTGAGATGTTGGACATAAGTGGGGGCTGAGAATATTTTAAGGAAAATACAAAAATATAAATAAATTTAGAAATTGAGACAAAAATAAATGCAAAGTTGGGCTTTAGTTAGAAATAATCACATAAAGACAAAAATAGTATGTCTGCTATTTTACATAAAATTCAAGACACCATCAATTGTAAAATACACCATTATTTCATTTACTGCTATGAAAGAAAAAATGCTGCCAACTATGAAAAGAGACTGCCAGTCAGGACACAACGCATTCTTATTTAGAATTTTTTTTTTTTCAGATTGAAAGAGCTCTTTTAGTCCGATCATTTTCATAAAACTAAAAGAAGAAAAACCAAAATAATACTGGTAAGTATATGCCTAAAACTTCTTCATACTGAGTCCAACTCTTCTAAATGACTTTTTAGTCATTAATATTTGTGTTTTCCACACAAAATAATCCTCTGTGCTATGAAATATGCTGGTGAAACATTTTAAAAACAAATTTATAGAAGCTACTATGTATTCTATGTAGAACAGGCCTACATTAGACTTCTCCTGAGGAACGTTGCTAAATACGTCCATTTGTCACCCACATCAACATCTTTTCCAGTATTTTTTGGTTCCCAAGGGTTAAATATATTCTTATCTCCACTATTTTCTCCATGATTTTCTTCCAAACTCCTGGCCTATAATCTATAGGCTACCATGCTGGGCTCTTTTGACATTCCTGAAGGCTCAGTAAATGACAGCTATGTCACGACTACTGCCTGGTCAGCAGGGGTCATAAAACAGTATTGACTTCCGATTTTTCCTGATTTCAAGATATTACATCACCAAATATCATGAAATATGTGCATTTTAGAAACCATGAAAAACTTTCAACCAACTGAAAAAATCAATCTTTCTAATATTAAGAAGAAAAGGAGAAAAAGGGAACAATAAAAATATAGTAATACAGAACACTAAGCATTACACAGACAAATCCCATTATAGGAGTAATTTTGATAAATGTGATTTCAACTTAAAAGTCTAAAGATAGAGACTCACTGATTGGATCTGAAGTAACATTTACCTGTATGCTTTGTATTAGGGGCTTCCCTGGCAGCTCAGACAGTAAAGAATCTGCCTGCAATGCAGGAGACCCGGGTTCAATTCCTGGATTGGGAAGATCTTCTGGAGAAGGAGATGGCTATATTAGTCAAGATGCCTCCAAAGGAAAAAAAAATGTAAGTATTTATAGGGAATTTAATACAGGGCATTGGTTATGTAGATGTTGGATGAGTAAAATGCAGAAGATGATTAGCAGGAGCAAAAAAGAAAAAAGAGTGATACTCAAAGATCAGAAGTTTGCTGACACTTCTATGCTGGAGTCCAAGAGTCTACACCTGCTGATGAACTGCTGGAGAATTCTGTCAGGATTCACCAAAGAGCTGCCTCTTTCACAGGGTTGGAACCACGGCCTACACTGTGTCATACGTGGGTGTGCTGTCACCACTATCACTCTGTCACTGCTTCTGCTGCTGCCACCATTCCAGATTCTGCCAGAGAAGGGATGTAGGATGAGAGGCAGTTCTCCCCTCCTCCACCATACATATTCCTATCGGACTCCCGTTAGCAGAACTTGACAGGAAGCCAGTTGGCAAGAGATCTTGGGAAGTGTCATCTGCAGACTCCCAGCCTCATCCAACACATAGAAGAATACAGAAGGGGCTTCAAACAAACAACATTAACTGACACCATTATCTGCAAGATATGCATTTAAAACAAAAGGACAGGGAACTGTTTAATCATTCATTCATTCAACAAATATTTATAGCATGCCTTTTAAGTGTCAGATCCTCTTACAGGTGTGATGATACAGCAAGATGGGAACAAAACAGACAAAATACCTGCTCAGCATATTTTTGACCTGCTAACTCAGAATAGCTAGCCAGCAAACAAAATAAGTAATTAAATCCTACAATATTTGAGGATGTGTCAAATGCTAAAGGAAAAGTAAAGCAGGAGGAGAGATAGGGAGGCATGCATACTTAGTAGCTTCAATCATGTCTGACTGTTTGCGAACCCATGGAGTCCAAAAATCCTCTGTCCGTTGCATTTTTTCAGGCAAGAATACTGGAGTGGATTGACATGTCCTCCTCCAGGGGATCTTCCTGACCTAGGGATTGAACCCACGCCTCCTGTATTGCAGGCAGATTCTCTACTGCTGAGCCACTGGGGAAGCCCAATACAGAGGCAGGGGATTGCAATTTATTCAAACAGCAATCTGGAAAGGCTTTTAAAAAAAGATAAGAATGAGGAAAGGAAAGAAGTCTGAATGAAATGTGAACTAGTTATTTTAATAATACTCCAAGTAAGGATTATGGTGAAAGTGCAATAGGGATAAAGAAGTAAAAGAAACCTTAGATTGAGAAGACACAGTAATGTGCATAATTTACACTGTATCAGTGCAGCCCAGAAACATAAATAGCAACAATAGAATGCAAATCACAAAAGAAAAAAATTTAATGGCATCAAAATGGACAATTAAAAAGAGTGTCAGCAAAATTAAAAGACAAGTGGGAAATTTGTAGAAATTGTTTGTTACCTAGATCACAAAAAGATAAATATACAAGACAAATAAAAATTTCTATAATATAATGAGATTTGACATGGGAGAAGGACTCAACACATCATTGCTGGTTGTTGACAGAGAAAGCATGAGGACAACCTCTAAGAGCAGAAGCTGGTCCCTAGCTGATATCCAGAAAGAAAATGCAGACCTCAGACCCGCAGGTTCAAGGAACTGGGTTTTGCCAAAAATCTGAATGAGCCGGGAAGTGGATTTTTTCCCTGAGACTCCAGCTAACAGTTTAACCCAGCCGACACCTTGACCTTGAGAGATGCAAAGGAGAGAACCCAGTAGAGCCTGATTGGACTTCTGATCAGCAGAACTGTGAGATGATATGTAGGTGCTGTTCTAAGCCACTTGTTTGTGATATTTTGCTACATAGCTATAGAAAACTAATACACTATTAAAATCCAAAGACAACATCTACCTGAGTATTGTAGAAAATATCAGATGAAATATTACATCTTCTTCCAGGCTTCTAGATGTCCAAATCTTAGAAAAATTCCAAAACGTGACCAAATACAGATTATTGCAATATTATAGCTTAAAAAATAATGAGAAAGACAAACCATTCTAGAGAACATAGGCAAAGGCTTTGAATGGCTAATAAAAATGCAAAAGATCTCTAAATTTAAGAATGCTGGCATGCATGCTCAGTCACTTCAGTTGTGTCTGACTTTTTGTGACGCTATGAACTGTAGACCGCCAAGCTCCTTTGTCCATGGGATTTTCCAGGCAAGAATACTGGACTGGGTTACCATGCCCTCCTCCAAGGGATCTTCCCAACCCAGGATTGAACTTGCGTCTCTTGTGTCTCCTGCATTGTAAGCAGATTCTTTTACCACTAAGCCATCAGGGAGGCCCCAAATTTCTTAATAACAGCTTGCAAAATAACTTAGAATGAAATAATTTCTTTAGCTTCAGATTGGTAAAAACTGTATAACACCTGCTGTTGCAAGGAAATATAAATGGAAGGAAAATGAAAACTCTTATTCACTGATGATAAGAGAATAAAGGAGACCAAAACTTTGACTATTTGGTAATAGTTATTATATTCAAATATGTCCATATACTAGTATCAAAAATTCCATTTCAGGTACATTTTATCAAGTATATTTTCCATATTAAAGAGACCAAAGAACTGTACTTAAAAAAAAATTGTTATTTTAAAGAATTGCAGTGTAGGAAAAAGAAGGCCCAGTATCTTGTTCTGGTGATGATGATATCTCATTTCCTTACATACCAAAATTAGAGGATTAAAAAAAAATCTCAGTGAGTTCAAGATTTATATTCTGCTATTCTCTATATACAAAGACATGGATTCAGAGATTTCGTGTCCACTTGGTAGGGATGCATAAGAAACAAATCTTGAGAGAGAAAACTGAATATACATGGTTTGAAAAGAAGTTAACCATATTAACTTTTAAACAAGGCAACTTGCAATATTTACTTAGAACAAATATTGTGGGACTGTGATATTAAAGATCTCTGGGGGTGCTTATTTTATAGCAAAACATTATGTCAGCTGAGTATTTGAAAAACTAACATGAACATCTTTTGATAGTTGGGACTGATTTTGTCATCACATTCTTGTGGTATTATATGTAGGAAGATGTGCACAATAGTTTTCAGTGTATCATTATTTGAACAGTAATAAAAAATATGAAAACTCCAACTATTCAGCACTGTGTGAATATAGAAACAAATTTTGGAAGATTTGTACAGAGGAATATTATACAGCTTGTAGAATAATCTAGAGTTAGGAAAAAAAACCTCAGATTGAAGTTTTTTTAAATTTTAATTAATTTTTATTTTTTAGTTTGTTTTGCTTTACAATACTGTATTCATTTTGCTATACATTGACATGAATCGGCCATGAGTGTACATGAACTCCCAGTCCCAACCCCCCCTCCTCCCTCCCGCCCTACACCATCTCTCTGGATTATCCCCATGCATCAGTCCCAAGCATCCTGCATCCTGCATCGAACCTAGACCGGCGATTCGTTTCACTTATGATATCATACATGTTACACTGCCACTCTCCCAAATCATCCCACCCTCTCCCTCTCCCACAGAGTCCAAAAGGCTGTTCTATACATCTGTGTCTCTTTTGCTGTCTTGCGTACAGGTTTATCATTACCATCTTTCTAAATTCCATATATATGTGTAAGTATACTGTATTGGTGTTTTTCTTTCTGGCTTACTTCACTCTGTATAATCGGCTCCAGCTTCATCCACCTCATTAGAACTGATTCAAATGTATTCTTTTTAATGGCTGAGTAAAACTCCATTGTGTATATGTACCACAGCTTTCTTATCCATTCATCTGCTGATGGACATCTAGGTTGCTTCCATGTCCTGGCTATTATAAATAGTGCTGCGATGAACATTGGGGTACACGTGTCTCTTTCAATTCTGGTTTCCTCGATGTGTATGCCCAGCAGTGGGATTGCTGGGTCATTATGCAGTTCTATTTGCAATTTTTTAAGGAATCTCCACACTGTTCTCCATAGTGGCTGTACTAATTTGCATTCCTACCAACAGTGTAACAGGGTTCCCTTTTCTTCACACCCTCTCCAGCATTTATTGCTTGTTGACTTTTGGATTGCAGCCATTCTGACTGGTGTGAAATGGTACCTCATTGTGGTTTTGATTTGCATTTCTCTGATAATCAGTGCTGAGTGGAAGTCATTTTTAGTGCAATATGTGGCCCAATCCAAACATTATCTAAACTTTGATGGGTGGGTTCGAAGGAGGAAAATGTAGTGAGTCTTTCAAGGCTGAAAAATCTCAGATCATCTCTGTCCTATATTTGGAAATCAAAGTCTCATAGTATAGCTGATCCCACTGAGAAAAGTTTCAGCGGCACAGCTCACTTTGAAGTTTGCCTTGCAATTTGGGTGTCTGACTACCATTGTTGTTTGATCTGGAATTATTATACCCAATTATTTTTTAGTAAAGTCAAGTCTTCCCCCATTTAAAGCAGGCTAAGTATCAACATAGGAAGATCTCGAAAACACAATATTGAATGCATATTGCAGAATCATTGAGCAGTGGGAGTCTTTATGTAAATTATGTAAATATATGAACACATGCAAAAAATGTGGCATATTGTGTTATTCTGAACATATTTAAGAAGAATATTCTTGGGATGATTATTAGTTACTTGTAGATTGTGTCTGCTTAATCCTCCTAGCACTGAAATCAGAAAAGAAAATCTAAACACATATGGCTAACTGTTTGTGTACCATTTCAATGTAACTAATTTGTGTACCATTTCATCAAAACAAAAATAAGAGTAGCTGCTTCCCTCTTAGAGCAGTTTAGACCTGGTATCAGCAAGCACAAGTGCCTTGGTTGATTTGTGTAGTCAGGGGTTGGAATTTCAGGCTACTGAAATGCTGTGCTACTTGCCCTATTGGTAGCTGGTGAATTGACAATGTAGGAATGATGGCCCTGTCTTCCCTTTAGTGTTTTCACATTCTGCTTTCAGTGCTGAAAAACAGAGACATGAAGCTTTATGTCAAAGCCAGACAGACTTCTCTTGAGGAGCCATTGCCTTTCAGGGACTTCTGGGGAAAACACTAGGCATCAATATTTCTTTTTAATCCAGTGGCAAAAATTCAAGGACCAGGGGAATCACTCAAATATTTATAGGAGCTACCTGTCCATGCCAATGCCTGAGCTCTCATCAAACTTAAAGAAAAGCACAGACCTTGTCATCAAAGGCAGTTACTTTCAGAGGATAAACAACACACACTCTCATATATCTTTAATACAAAAACAAATCTTTGTATTTCTACTGAATGCACTGGTGTTGAAGGGATAATGATCTGTTTTTCTATCCTAAGAAATAAAGAATGTTAAAATTTATTCTCCAATGTGAAAATTTTTTCACTTTTTGAAAAGTGTCTGTGGGTTTGACCAAGCTTCACATTAAATCCCTGTCTCTGACTATCCTCACTGATTAGTTTTTTCCCACAAACAAAGCCACTGGAACAAGATCCTCAAATCTGCTGCTGCAGCTGCTTAAGCCTCACTGAGTGATCAGGCAGCTATTTTCCTTGCCCCTAACCCACACCTGCAAACTGCTGGCTCAGCAATCCAGCTGCAGGAAGCATGGCCCTTTGCTCTTTCTCAAGGATCTGCTCTTTGCCATCTAATAATGTAGAGCGTATTTTCCTATGTTATTTTGTTTTTAGATTTAGTCAGGTTTGTAGAGGCTTTTATTTTCACAGCCAGACCTCATGTGTTCTGTGACAGGCTCCTCTGTGGACCATTTCAGTTTATGTGACTTGCTTTCTTTTTTATTTCAATCTCTTTGTCTTTAAAAAAAACTAAGCCCGTTTCATTTTCTCCTTTCAGCTGCATTAGCAGTGCTATGTGGAATAGGATTCAGTACCGTTCCACACTGTGTGCTGGTAGGCAGCTACACTGGGTGTTTTAAAATTTGCTTTTGAGCCTGAGTTTTACTAGAATGAAATAATTATACTTTCATCCTTGATGTAGTCTTTATATTATCAGTTAAGTAAAGCTGTGACTGTACAAAATGTTTAGGAGTGATATAATTATTTATTGCTAGTAGTCAAACATCTGCTGAAAGCTGCAAAATTTCCCCCAGTACATTAATTTAACAGATATGCTAATATCTGTTAACAGATATGCGAATCCATAGATACATTCTAAATACCAGCTCTTGGACTGGTTAATTCTGACTATATTTGTGTGCATCCATGTTTCTTAAATAAACTTTCAGAGTCAGTTTAATAAGCCAACCAGTTAGATCAGTTGAGATAAAATTGCCGACCTGATGTGACTGTCCATTTTGACTCATTATACCAAATTCAAGTTTTTATAACAATAGGCTTTTAATCTTGTAGATGTGGTCACCACCACTCTAATAACTTTACATGTAATCTGAATCCTGGCCAGAAGTCCTCAGACCTATCCAGCCTTCCTCCAAGTTGATTCTGAATGAAAATTCAGTCATTATACTTAATTCCTAATCCTGCTGTCAAGTGATTTCACCATCTCCTACTTCATTCATGTTGTCTTTTTTTCTTTGTTTTTTCTTCATACTGTTTTTCTCATAATGCCATTGTTTCTGAATATGTTTTATGGAGTTTAATATCTCATCTTCTGATTAGGCCCTCATTGATCTCTTAAAGAGTATCTAGAAACTTTAACTTTCCTTTGGCCCTTCAAATTTATTCACAAACTTGTTATTATGGTCAGACGTTATTATCTAACACCTAGCTTCATTTGGATTTTTAATTTAGCATTCTTTCTTCCTCCCTTCATGCAATATTTTGACTTAATTTTTTCAAGTACAATATATGTTGATTCTTTCCTTGTGTCCAGTATCATATTGGTTAGACATGTGATAAAAAGAAGTGCAAAATAATTCTTATCCTTGAGGCATTTATACTTAAGAGAGGAAGAAAAGTATAAAACAATAAGACACAATAATTAAGAACTATCTGAGTAGACTTCAAGAGGGCAGGCTGCAGGGCTGTGCAGACTGGCAGTTAAGAACTTCAGCTGGTTTTTGACTGCTTGTTCCTCTACTGACTTCACCACTTAGAAATCATATAATCTTGAGGAAATGTCCTTTAGCTTTTCACTCCTCAGTTTCCTTATATTTTAAATTAAGATGCCTATAAAATGTCTTTCATAGGGTTGCTGTCAGAAGGAAAGGAAATGATACACAAACAATTCTTGGGCACATAGTATGTGCTTGAAATTTATTAATGTGATTATTACTACCTACTCCAACCTTTGGAGGACAAGTGAAGAGATAGTTTAGCACAACTGGCAGCTTGTCTTTGGGAGAATGAGAACAAGGTTTTGAGCTATGATGTTTTATCTGGTTTTTGGATCTGCCACTAGAAAACTTTAGTCACCCCACCTTTCTAGAGTGTACCATTTTGTTGTATGTAACATGAATGGACTTTAATAATTCACTGTTTCTAATAATTCCCCTAAACTTGGGTTATGCATGGACTCTTAAGGTTCTCAGTATTTAAAATTAATTTGATTATAATGTTACTAATGCTATTCAAATAAGTATACCCATAAATCAAAATATAAATCAAATATAAAAGTCTTTAATACTGATAAAAATTTAAAATTAAACCAAAGTAAGTATTTCCTCCTTTTGGCTTTAATTTGCTATGATTTATTTTGTTTGATTCTATGGAATACAAAGAGGTAATGCCTTCATTCTAACTTTCACTATGGCTTTTATTTATTTATTTACTTTAAGTTTTTATTTTTTGTGGGAGTACAGGTGATTGACAATGCTATGATAGTTTCAAGTGGACAGCAAATGTATCCATTCTCCCTCAAACTCATTACTGCATATAAAAGTCTTTAATACTGATAAAAATTTAAAATTAAACCAAAGTAAGTATTTCCTCCTTTTGGCTTTAATTTGCTATGATTTATTTTGTTTGATTCTATGGAATACAAAGAGGTAATGCCTTCATTCTAACTTTCACTATGGCTTTTATTTATTTATTTACTTTAAGTTTTTATTTTTTGTGGGAGTACAGGTGATTGACAATGCTATGATAGTTTCAAGTGGACAGCAAATGTATCCATTCTCCCTCAAACTCACTACTGCTTTTAAACATTTGGGCTTTTCTTTCTTAGCTCTTAATAGCACACTGAACATTGTTATTCCAGTCACTTGCAGGTATTAAAATGATCCTATTTTAAATACCTGAAAGTCCAATGCAACTTTAGTCAAATGGAGAAAGGTAACATCCTAGTAATGTGGAAAAATAAAACCAAGTACCACCTGATGGAGTACACTGAGAACAGAGCATCACTTCTGTTATATTCCTGTGAAAGTTACATAACTTGAATTTTATCATGAGCAAATATGCATGAGGCAAACCTGAATTGCATCGTATCCTGTAGGAGAACTGGCCTATACTTTTCAAAATTACAAGGTCATGAAAGAAAAGGAGAAACTCTCCTAGATTGAAAAGCGTTAAAGAGACATGACAGTTAAGAGTGTACTGTGTGCTCCTGGACTGGATCTCTTTGTTACAAGGGACATTATTGGGATAACTGGAAAAACTGAATGGAGTCTAAGGATTTGATGCTAGCCATGTGTCATCGTTTATTCCAAGATTTTGATAGTTATGGAGAAAAAGTCCCTCCTTACAGAAATTGCCTGCTAGAATGATGGGCTATTGCATCATCAACTTACTTTAAAATGATTCAGGAAAAAGTTATTTGTACTTGCAAGTTTTTCATAATTTCAAAATTATTTAAAAATGTTCTTTACTGAGCCTAAAGGAAATATACATATGTATATATCCAATTAAAAACAAAATTTCAGCATCTTCAGTTCAGTTCAGTTCAGTCGCTCAGTCGTGTCTGACTCTTTGCGACCCCATGAATTGCAGCACACCAGGCCTCCCTGTCCATCACCACCTCCCGGAGTTCACTCAGACTTACGTCCATTGAGTCCGTGATGCCATCCAGCCATCTCATCCTCTGTCGTCCCTTTCTCCTCCTGCCCCCAATCCCTCCCAGCATCAGGGTCTTTTCCAATAAGTCAACTCTTCACATGAGGTGGCCAAAGTACTGGAGCTTCAGCTTCAGCATCATTCCTTCCAAAGAAATCCCAGGGCCGATCTCCTTTAGAATGGACTGGTTGGATCTCCTTGCAGTCCAAGGGACTCTCAAGAGTCTTCTCCAACACCACAGTTCAAAAGCATCAATTCCTTGGCACTCTGCCTTCTTCACAGTCCAACTCTCACATCCATACATGACTACTGGAAAAACCATAGCCTTGACTAGACGGACCTTAGTCGGCAAAGTAATGTCTCTGCTTTTGAATATACTATCTAGGTTGGTTATAACTTTCCTTCCAAGGAGTGTCTTTTAATTTCATGGCTGCAGTCACCATCTGCAGTGATTTTGGAGCCCCCAAAAATAAAGTCTGACACTGTTTCCCCTGTTTCCCCATCTATTTCCCATGAAATGATGGGTACAGATGCCATGATCTTCGTTTTCTGAATGTTGAGCCTCAAGCCAACTTTTTCACTCTCCTCTTTCACTTTCATCAAGAGGCTTTTTAGCTCCTCTTCATTTTCTGCCATAAGGGTAGTGTCATCTGCATATCTGAGGTGATTGATATTTCTCCCGGCAATCTTGATTACAGCTTGAGCTTCTTCCAGTCCAGCGTTTCTCATGATGTACTCTGCATATAAGTTAAATAAGCAGGGTGACAATATATTAACGTACTCCTTTTCCTATTTGGAACCAGTCTGTTGTTCCATGTCCAGTTCTAACTGTTACTTCCTGACCTGCATACAGATTTCTCAAGAGGCAGGTTAGGTGGTCTGGTATTCCCATCTCATGAAGAATTTTCCACAGTTTACTGTGATCCACACAGTCAAAGGCTTTGGCATAGTCAATAAAGCAGAAATAGATGTTTTTCTGGAACTCTCTTGCCTTTTCCATGATCCAGCGGGTGTTGGCACCTTAAGTCAAGATTTATTATATAAATTGCCACTAATTAATATAATTTAATGTAGACTGATTAAATATTAATTTGTGTTAAGTTAGTTTGCCTCCCCCTGCAGTTTAGTCCTAAAATTCAATACTGTAGTTCCCAGAGAGGAGAGAGTATGTTCTGCTCTAGTTTTTCCTGCTTCATGGCACCTCTGCTCTTCTCTGTTTTCAGAGAGAGCTCCTCACCTCTGTCGCTTCTGTTTCCTTGGAGTCTGGAACTTGATAAAGGGTGTTTATTTATTTATTTTTAAAATTAATTAATTAATTTTAATTGAAGGATAATTACTCTTCAATATTGTGATGATTTCTACCATATCTCAAAGGGTGTTTAGAAAGAAAGGACTATGACCTTCCTGTTTGCTTCTTGCTGTGCTCTTCCCTGATGCTGATCATGCCTGTTCCAAAGGACTCCCAGCTCCCACTCTTACGAACAATACCTTGGGGATGTTTTAGAAAGCTCCCTTCAGTATCATCCTAGCCCTAGTAACTTCTGAATGTTCACTTGGTCCCTTAGTACAAAAGTTTACTACCTCACTATTGAGCTCTGACTGTTCAAGATTTTCTGTTACACTGTCTATCCTAATTCAACCATCAAGGGCACTGCAAACAGTTTCTAATCTTCAGATTCATCCTAACTAGAGACAAATACCTGTTGCCCTTCATTCTCAAGCTTTTGGAAATCGCCAGTGTTCTGTTCTAACCTTACATGGGTATGGCTTTTTGCAGCTTATATATCATCTAAAGGAAATAAGAGGCCGGTCTTGCATTCTGAAAAATGTTGCCCCAAATATCAGAGCAGGGCACCCATATGGCCCTTCTTACTTGGACTGAGAGAATGGCACAGAGTGGAAAAGAAACACCAAGGCATTCTCTACTCCATCTCCCTCAAAGAGTCTTCTCTTCTCAATAAATTCTCAGATTTGAAATGATATTCTCTAAAGATTTCTTGAACTTTTGTCAACTGTTAGCAAGCTATCAACCTGGGGTTAAATTAAACAATTTCATGCTATAATAAATGAGGCATTTTGGCTGAAGCCAAATTTCTGTAAGCAACACAAATATGGTAGTGATGGTTGAAAAAGATTTTTTATTTCATTTTATCTGTACTATGTAGTAACTTATTTCTCCCATTTCCTTTCCCTATTCAAATTGCAAGGCACTTTGAGGCTTCCCAGCTTCCCTGGTGGCTCAGACAGTAAAGCGTCTGCCTGCAATGCAGGAGACCTGGGTTTGATCCCTGGGTTGGGAATATCCTGTGGAAAAGGAAATGGCAACCCACTCCAGTATTCTTGCCTGGAAAATTCCATGGATGGGGGAGCCTGGTAGCTTACAGTCCATGGAATCACAAAGAGTCAGATATGACTGAACAATTTCACTTGATGCTTTTCATTAAACAGACTGATCCAATTCTCTTATTGGCTCAAATTAGTAGTTTTTGACACTTACATGATTATAAACACAATGGCAATTTAAGATTTTTATCCAGGCAGTTATAAGGTGTTTATTCAGGTGGTTAAGAATATCTTTGCTTTAAATTATCACTGGGGTACAGACTTGCAATATGTGTATGAGCTCTGATAGGACCAAATAACTTTGTCTGCTTTTTCAAATATAGAATCATTATGACTTTAACAGCATACAATATACCCTTGAAATTAGTCCTTTATGTGGTTGAGGACACGCCAGTGTTAAAATCAAATTTGACCTTTAAGAACACTTGAACCGTTCCCTTTTTTATAGAAAGCCACATTTCCCCAATATTTTCTCTCTTAAAAATGGTACAGAAAACTTGCCTGTAGATATATGTGAGACATGTTATTTTTGTCTATAGGAATATCTATATATGACGTGTGCAATATAAATTTCATAATCATGTTAGAAACAGAAGGAAAGCTTAGTTCTCCATGCATCTTATCCCAATGTCCAAGTATTTTTTAAAAAGTTCTTGAAATGTTTTATTATATTATTGACAGTGGCTCAAATAGTAAAGAATCTGCATGTAATACAGGAGANGACGTGTGCAATATAAATTTCATAATCATGTTAGAAACAGAAGGAAAGCTTAGTTCTCCATGCATCTTATCCCAATGTCCAAGTATTTTTTAAAAAGTTCTTGAAATGTTTTATTATATTATTGACAGTGGCTCAAATAGTAAAGAATCTGCATGTAATACAGGAGACCTAGTTTCGATTCCTGGGTCAGGAAGATTCACCTGGAGAAGGAAATGGTAATCCACTTTAGTATTCTTGCCTGGAAAATCCCATGGACAGGAGCCTGGTGGGCTACAGTCTGTGGGGTTGCAAAGAATCAGACGCGACTGACTAACTTTTAGGATGCCTGATCCTGTCAGTGTAGCTTAGTAATTCCCAGATTTGGACAATCATGTGGAAAAAGGGGGGCTTCCCTGGTAGCACTCAGGTAAAGAATCCGCCTGCAATTCAGGAGACCCTGGTTCAATTCTTGGGTTGGGACGATCCCCTGGAGAAGAGATAGGCTACTCATGCCAGTATTTTTGGACTTCCCTTGTGGCTCAGCTGGTAAAGAATCTGCCTGCAATGCGGGAGACGTGGGTTTGATCCCTGGGTTGGGAAGATCCCCTGAAGAATGGGAATGTCTACCCACTCCAGTATTCTGGCCTGGATAATTCTGTGGACTGTACAGAAAAAAAGGAAAAGAAAAAGATGGTAAAACTCACCTACTATTACTTGGCCATCTATCTTCTACAACATGGTGGAGTAGGAGAAAGTGCATTCATCTTCTACAAGAACTCCAAAATTATAACTCGCTGCTGAACAACCATCCACAGGAGAATGTTGGATCCCACCAAAAACATACCCCACATCCAAGGACAAAGGAGAAGCCCCAGCAAGATGGTAGGAGGGGCAAAATCACATTTAGATTCAAACCCCATTCTCACCAGAGACTTCAGAGGGCTCAAACAAAACCTTTTGCACACAAGGAGACCCCACAGAGAGTAAGTCAGACCTGCCTTTGAGTGTTTGAGTGTCTCCTGTGGAGGTATGGGTCAGCAGTGCCTGCCACAGGGGCAGGGGCTCTGGGAGCAGCAGACATGGGTGTGGCATAAGCCCTCTTGGAGGAGGCCACCATTAACCCCACCATAGAGCCTCAAGAACTTACACAAGACTGGGGAAACAGACTCTTGGAGGACACAAACAAAACTTTGTCTGCACCAGGACCCAGGAAAATGGAGCAGGGACCCTACAAGAGACTGACCCATGAGTGTCCAGGACCTCCAGTGGAGGCATGGGTTGGTGGTGGCCTGCTGCAGGGTCTGGGGCACTGAGTATGGCAGTGCATGCATGGAGCCTTTTGAAGGAGGTTGCCATTATCCTCATTGCCCCCAACATAGTTTGGTCTCAGGTCAAACAACAGGGAGGGAACACAGGCATGTCCATCAATAGAAAATTGTATTAAAGATTTACTGAGAAAGGCTCTTCCCATCAGAACAAGACCCAGTCCCCCCTACAGTCAGTCTCTCCCATCAGGTGGCTTCCATAAGTCTCTTACCCTTATCCATCAGAGGGCAGACAGAATGAGACCCACAATCACATAGACCACAGCCTTGTCTAACTCAATGAAACTATGAGGCATGCTGTGTAGGGCTACCCAAGATGGATGGGTTATGGTGGAGAGTTCTGACAAAATATGGTCCACTAGAGAATGGAAAGGCAAATCACTTCAGTATTCTTGCCTCGAGAACTCCATGAACAGTATGAAAAAACAAAAAAGTATGACACTGAAAGATGAACACCCCAGGTCTGTATGTGCTCAATATGCTGTTAGAGAAGAGTGGAGAAATAACTCCAGAAAAATTGAAGAGACAAGGCCAAACGAAAAACAGCACCCAGTTGTGTATGTGACTGGTGATAGAAGTAAAGTCTGAAGCTATAAAGAACAATATTGCATAGGAACCTGGAATGTTAGGTTCATGAATCAAGGTAAATTGAAAGTGGTCAAACAGGAGATGGCAAGAGTGAACATTGACATTTTAGGAATCAGCAAACTAAAATGGACTGGGATGGGTGAATTTAACCCGATGAGCATTATATCTACTACTGTGGGCAAGAATCCCTTAGAAGAAATGGAGTAGCCCTCATAATCAGCAAAATGCAGTACTTGGGTGCGATCTCAAAAACGACAGAATTATCTCTGTTCATTTCCAAGGCAAACCATTCAATATCACAATAATCCAAGTCTATGCCCTGACCAGTAATGCTGAAGAAGTTGAAGTTGAATGGTTCTATGAAGACCTACAAGATTTTCTAGAACTAACACCCCCCAAAAGATGTATTTTTCATTATAAGGGAATGGAATGCAAAAGTAGGAAATCAAGAGATATCTGGAGTAACAGGCAAACTTGGCCTTGGAGTACAAAATGAGATAGAGCAAAGGCTAACAGAGTTTTGCCAAGAGAATAAACTGGTCGTAGCAAACACCATCTTCCAACAACACAAGAGAAGACTCTACACATGGACATCACCAGATGGTCTATACCAAAATCAGATTGGTTATATTCTTTGCAGTCAAAGATGAAGAAGCTGTATACAGTCAGCAAAAACAAGACTGGAAGCTGACTGTGGCTCAAATCACGAACTCCTTATTGCCAAATTCAGACTGAAATGGAAGAACGTAATGGAAAGCCACTGGACCATCCAGGTATGATCTAAATCAAATCCCTTATAATTATACAGTGGAAGTGACAAATAGATTCAAGAGGTTAGTCTGACTGACAGAGTACCTGAAGAACTGTGCACAGAGGTTTGTGACATTGTACAGGAAGCAGTGATCAAGACCATCCCAAGAAAAAGAAATGCAAAAAGGTAAAATGGTTGTCTGAGTAGGCCTTACAAATGATACCTAATGGTGAACCATGTCGGATTTGTGATCGCCAAAGAAGAAGATTTAACTTCTGGACTAGGGACCAGGCTTGATCACTCAAGAGCTCTTGTGTAGCAGTTATATTGAAGTGAAGAAGGGAGAGAGAAACCTTTTGACATAGGCATCAGAAGGGGGATGGAGAATGTCCCATCTCTAGCCTTAGCAAGGGAATTATATACTTTAAATTTGTTCTTAAGATAAATCAAAAGAATGTCTCAAGGTTGTAACGATCTTACTAGACCCATTTCCATAATATACATTTTAAGATAACAGGATTAGTCAGAAGGTTTTCAGGAAGGAGAAACATGACCTCAAGCAGGATACATTATTGTTATATAATCCTTACTAAAGAATGTAGAAAAAAGTTAGTCCTTTCCTCTTCCTTGAGAATTACAGGCCACTATTTCCTCTTTGAGAGCCCCAGACTCCTTTCTCCTCCTTAGGGACCCCAAACTTTTTAGGACCCAATTCCTTTTTAGGGTCCAATTCCTAGGACCCCTGCCTAGGAATTGACTCTCTCGTTCCCCCTTTCCTTCTAGGAGAATTATGTTGCCACGGGAAAGGGGCGTCATTTTCACTCCATAACTACTTCCTGCTTTTGGGGTGCATGATCCCTAAATTGTTGAGGCAACATATTCTAACCCTCATAATGAAGGTCTCTGATTCAGGGGCCCCAAGTAATAGAGGAGGCTGTGGCACTCATAGGAGCCTGGACACCCATTTGTAACTTAACAGCTTTCAGATGTTTAGGAGCAAACACCACTTTGCAGTTACAGTGTGTGTGTGTGTTAGTCGCTCAGTTGTGTCCGACTCTTTGCGACCCCAAAGACTGTAGCTCACCAGGCTTCTCTGTCCATGGAATTCTCCAGGCAAGAATACTGGAGTGGATTGCCATTCCCTTCCTCAGAGGAACTTCCCAACCCAGGAACTCAACCGTGGTCTCCTGCATGGCAGGCAGATTCTTTACCGTTTGAGCTACAGGGAAGTTACAGATGTAAGGCCAAATAGTGGTTAAACCAGATTAAAATCTAATCAAAATTAAGTCCATAGTTAAGGTACAATATGTCATACCAGTCCATCTTTAGGATTGTTAGATGCCATCAGATCAAGAACAGAGATCACATATGATTGTTGTTGGTGAAGGTATTTGCTGAGTTGAAGAAAGTCCTTTCTTTGAAGTGGAGAAATTCACCATGTGAAGCTTCAGTTGGTGAGAAGGGGGAGTGCTCCACAGACCCAGCAATTAGACCCATTTTGAAGTCTGGGACAGGGGTCACCTCCCAGAGTTTTCGAAATGTCTGTTGAAAAGCTGAAAGCTGAGTCACATAGTTAAATTCCAAGGTTAAGGATCTATGATAGTGTCTGTGCACAATAATGGTCTGTCATTGAGATAATCCCATTTTGGGGGACAGTTCAAGCCCTCATTAAAGGTATGGGTAAAATTTTAAACCAACTGTCTTGTATTCCTTGAGTTAGCTTTTATGAATGTCTTTTAATAATGTCATTAGCCTTTTCAACTTTTTCTGAAGATTGGGATCTCCAGGAACAATGTAAGTGATATTCTATTCCTCGAGTTTTTGACACCCCTTGAGTTATAGCAACTTTAAAGATGGAGCATTGTTGCTCTGAATTATAGAGTTTAAGATTCCACTTACACCATGAAAAATCAGTACACTAAGATTTTGCCCATTAGTAAACTTATGAGCTTTAAGCATTAGCAAAACAATATTGGCAATTGCTTCCCTGGTGGCTGAGAGGTTAAAGCGTCTGCCTGCAATGCGGGAGACCTGGGTTCGATCCCTGGGTTGGGAAGATCCTCTGGAGAAGGAAATGGCAATCCACTCCAGTACTCTTGCCTGGAGAATCCCATGGACAGAGGAGCCTGGTGGGCTACAGTCCACGGGGTCGCAAAGAGTCGGATACGACTGAGCGAATTCACTCACTCACTCACCCTCAAGCTGGTTTTAGAAAAGGCAGAGGAACCAGAGATCAAATTGCCAACATCTGCTGGATCATGGAAAAAGCAAGAGAGTTCCAGAAAAACATCTATTTCTGCTTTATTGACTATGCCAAATCTTTTGACTGTGTGGATCACAATAAACTGTGGAAAATTCTGAGAGAGATGGGAATACCATACCACCTGACCTGCCTCTTAAGAAATCTGTATGCACGTCAGGAAGCAACAGTTAGAACTGGACATGGAACAACAGACTGGTTCCAGATAGGAAAAGGAGTACATCAAGTCTATATATTGTCACCCTGCTTATTTAACTTCCATGCAGAGTACATCATGAGAAACGCTGGACTGGAAGAAACACAAGCTGGAATCAAGATTGCTGGGAGAAATATCAATCACCTCAGATATGCAGATGACAGCACCTTTATGGCAGAAAGTGAAGAGGAACTCAAAAGCCTCTTGATGAAACTGAAAGAGGAGAGAGAAACAGTTGGCTTAAAGCTCAACATTCAGAAAATGAAGATCATGGCATCTGGTCCCATCACTTCTTGGGAAATAGATGGGGAAACAGTGGAAACAGTGTCAGACTTTATTTTGGGGGGCTCCAAAATCACTGCAGATGGTGACTGCAGCCATGAAATTAAAAGACGCTTACTCCTTGGAAAAAAAGTTATGACCAACCTAGATGGCGTATTCAAAAGCAGAGATATTACCTTGCTGACTAAGATCTGTCTAGTCAAGGCTATGGTTTTTCCAGTGGTCATGTATGGATGTGAGATTTGGATTGTGAAGAAGGCTGAGCACCGAAGAATTGATGCTTTTGAACTGTGGTGTTGGAGAAGATTCTTGAGAGTCCTTTGGACTGCAAGGCGATCCAACCAGTCCATTCTGAAGGAGACCAACCCTGGGATTTCTTTGGAAGGAATGATGCTAAAACTGAAGCTCCAGTACTTTGGCCACCTAATGTGAAGAGTTGACTCACTGGAAAAGACTCTGATGCTGGGAAGGATTGGGGGTAGGAGGAGAAGGGGATAACAGAGGATGAGATGGCTGGATTACATCACTGACTCGATGGATGTGAGTTTGAGTGAACTCTGGGAGTTGGTGATGGAAAAGGAGGCCTGGTGTGCTTCGATTCATGGGGTCGCAAAGAGTTGGACACGACTGAGTGACTGAACTGAACTGAACTGAACTGAATGTAGTCATAGCCTTTTTTCAGTAACAAGCAAACTAAACTCTGATCCTGTTAGGCAAGCTGAAATTTACAGCCTGCAGGAGAGCAGATTGAAGAGCCGTAAAATCCTTTTGGGTCTCTGAAGACCAAACCATCTTGTCAGCTTGGGGGTACTGAATCTCAATTATAAGTTTATATAAAGGCCAGGCAAGTTCCCCATACAATTATACTGTTATAGAAAGGTCAAAGAGACCAGGAAAAGATGACTGGTAAAGGAAAGTTCAGTCCACACGCTCCACCCATTTCTGGCTGCTCCCCTCACAGGGACCTTGGGTGTCTCTTGGCATTGGGGGTTGGTATAAACCTCCAACAAGGCTTCCCTTTCTAAGGCTGCCTTCAGTCATATTATGAGGCACCACCAAACCGCAAAGCAGGGCTCATCACTAGTTTCACACAGGGTGTGTCATTCGTTTACACAAGCACACTGTAGAGTTGGTAAAGTAAATCAGAAAATGTGAATACTGAGAAAGTAGAGAGTCTAGAGCTTTGAGTGTTCTTACCTTGTCCTGAAAATCCTAGATGAGCCCCCAAGATGATAGCTTATGGTGAACTATGTCAGATTCATGATCTCTGAAGAAGACTTAGCTTTGGGATCAGGGACCAGGTTTGATAACTCAAGAGCTCTTGTGCAGCAGGGTTTTATTAAAGTGAAAAAGGGACAGAGAAAGCTTCTGACATGGACATGAGAAGGGGGATGGACAGTGCCCCCATCCCTAGTCTTAGCAAGGGAAATATATACTTTTAAATTGGTTGTTATAATAAATAAAATAAAGTCTCAAGGCTGTAAAGATCTTACTAGACTCATTCCCACAATATACATTTAAAGATACAGGATTAGTCAGTTTAGTTCAGTCACTCAGTCGTGTCTGACTCTTTGCAACCCCAAGAATCACAGTATGCCAGGCCTCCCTGTCTATCACCAACGCATGGAGTTCACCCAAACTCATGTCCATCGAGTCGGTGATGCCATCCAGCCATCTCATCATCTGTCATTCCCTTCTCCTCCTGCCCCCAATCTCTCTCAGCATCAGATCTTTTCCAATGAGTCAACTCTTGGCATGAGGTGGCAAAAGTATTGGAGTTTCAGCTTCAGCATCAGTCCTTCCAATGAAAACCCAGGACTGATCTCCTTTAGGATGGACTGGGTGGATCTCCTTGCAGTCCAAGGGACTCTCAAGAGTCTTCTCCAACACCACAGTTCAAAGGCATCAATTCTTCAGCACTCACCTTTCTTCACAGTCCCACTCTCACATCCATATATGACCACTGGAAAAACCATAGCCTTGACTAGATGGACC
>SJXQ01000104.1:0-76939 GCA_006408695.1 Aepyceros melampus
TAATGTTGAATTTTAAGCCAGCTTTTTCACTATCCTTTTTCACCTTCATCAAAAGATTCTTTAATTCCTCTTCACTTTCTGCCATTACGGTATTATTATCTGCATATCTGAGGTTATTGCTGTTTCTCCTGGCCAGTCTTCATTCCAGCTTGTGGTTCATCCAGTCTGGCATTTTGCATGATGGCTCTGCATTTAAGTTAAATAAGCAGAGTGGCAATATACAACCTTGTCGTACTCCTTGCCAAATTTGGAACCAGTCAGTTTTTCCATGTCCAGTTCTGTTACTTCTTGACCTGAATACAGATTTTTCAAGAGATATGTAAGGTGTTCTGGTACTCCCATCTCTCTAAGAATTTTCTGGTTTGTTGTGATCCACACAGTCAAAAGCTTTAGCTTTTGTAGTCAGTGAAGCAGAAGTAGATGTTTTTCTGGAATGCCTTTGCCTTCTCCATAATCCAACGAATGTTGGCAGTTTGATCTCTGGTTCCTCTCCCTTTCAAAATCCAGTTTGTATATCTTGAAGTTCTCAGTTCACCTACTGTTGAAGCCTAGTTTGAAGGATTTTGAGCATTACTTTGCTAGCATGTGAAATGAGTGCAATTGTACAATAGTTTGAACATTCTTTGGCATTGCCCTCCTCTGATTTTGGAATGACAACTGACCTATTCCCATCCTGTGTCCACTGGCTGAGTGGAGAATATGAAACTTGGGAAGGTCTTGGAAGGAAGGGGAGATTTGGAGGAGACAGTGGAGTGAAGAAAGGCATTCTGAGCTGGGGAAATGTATAAGCAGATTCTTAGGAATAGATACTTTTTTTTTTCTTTTTAAAAACTTTTAATTTTGCATTGGGCTATAGCTGATTAACAAATAATGTTGTGGCAGTTTCAAGTGAACAGCAAAGGGATTCAGCCATGCATACACATGTATCCATCCTCCCTCAAACTCCCCTCCCATCCAAGCTGCTACATAACACTGAGCAAATTTCCATGTGCTATACCTTAGGTGCTTGTAGGTTATTCATTTTAAATATAGCAGTGGGTACATGTCCATCCCAAACTCCCTAACTATCCCTTCCCTGCATCTTTCTCCCCAGCATTTTGTCTTCTTTAGGTGATAGGATAGTAACTTAACCAAGTGAAATATTCTGATTCCTTTTCATGAATAGTGGAGGTAACACTGACTATCTAAGATTAGTGTAAACTTAATGGGTACATGTCCATCCCAAACTCCCTAACTATCCCTTCCCTGCATCTTTCTCCCCAGCATTTTGTCTTCTTTAGGTGATAGGATAGTAACTTAACCAAGTGAAATATTCTGATTCCTTTTCATGAATAGTGGAGGTAACACTGACTATCTAAGATTAGTGTAAACTTAAGCAAGGAGATCCAACCAGTCCATTCTGAAGGAGATTAGCCCTGGGATTTCTTTGGAAGGAATGATGCTAAAGCTGAAACTCCAGTACTTTGGCCACCTCATACGAAGAGTTGACTCATTGGAAAAGACTCTGATCCTGGGAGGGACTGGGGGCAGGAGGAGAAGGGGACGACAGAGGATGAGATGGCTGGATGGCATCACTGACTCGATGGACGTGAGTCTGAGTGAACTCCAGGAGTTGGTGATGGACAGGGAGGCCTGGCGTGCTGCGATTCATGGGGTCACAAAGAGTCGGACATGACTGAGTGACTGAACTGAACTGATGAACTTCATAATTCCAGGCAGTAGGAGACCAACCATCCCAATAATACAGTTAATCAAGTATATCATTGCATTGGGGAATTAAAAAACTTTATAACTTTGCAAGTATTGTTTATGAGAAAAAAAAAAAAAAACTTCTTTCTCAGAATGAGATATTTTAGTTGATCTTTATAGAAAACAACACAGAAAATATTTTCCAGAATTCTTGATCTTAATCCAGGGAATTATTTGGAAAAGTTTGGTGTTAATAGCTATAACCCTGGTGCCTTCAGCTCAAGTCTGAATGATAAATCTCCTCACATGTTTTCTTCATTTAAATTTTTTCCCTGAGTTTGACACATATATAGTGGGAAATTAGGAACTATGACACTATTACCCAGCTTCCTTATGAGACCTCCATCTTCCATGTGACATAGATTCCATATGATCAGAAGTGAAACTGGAAAAGAAGTTAATATTGCTGTTCTGCATCAATTTCATTGCTCTCTTGCTTTTAATTCTTGGTTTGTATTGGTGACCTTTTCTGTGTTTGGGCAAGCTTCCCCTAAGCTTTTATCCAGTGATTAAGAAGCATTCATTATGCACTCCGTTTGACATGGTCATTACTTAATGTTCACTTAACAAAATTCTACAAGACTAAATTATCACAGTGGGTGAAGGAACAGATGGCCAGCTGGCTGGTATCCATGCCTGCTTTGTTTCACGCTTTCTCGTCTGCCACAAAGAAGTCACATACAAGACCTAAGGAGGCCATGCAAACAGTAACTTGCCTGTCCAGCTGTGTTTCAATGTCCTCAGCTATGAAGTCTGGGTAGGCACCCTTCCCATCTTAGTGCTCTGAATTCCTGAGCTACAGGGCTCTCACTGCCTCATGATTAACATGGCAGTCACAGAGGCCAGATTCTGAAAGTGAAAATAGAAATCCTTTCCTCTACCTTCTGTCATTGGCTTTAAAATCAAAACTGCTCTGCTAGATTTCAAAAGAAAGAGCTGTAGTTTTGTAGAAAGAGTGCACCTACTTTTAATACCTATGTATAAGATTATCTGCAGTCTGGTATTCTACAAATTACCACAGCCTTCAGCAGAGAAAATTGAACTTGGCTCCAGGCTTAAAATTGGGTTGTTGCAACCTGCTAAGTGTGGATGAGAAAGAGCTACAAATGAAAATGCATCCAACCTCTAAACTTTAGGTTTTTGTTACAGACTGTGAAAGGTAGTTTAGATGATAGGCTGTTATTCCTAAAATTATTAATAATTTTCAATCATCATGTATTTATGAAGCACCATTAGAGAATCTAGTACTTTATTAGAGTCTGTGGGGGTATAAAAGAATACAAGGCGTAGGCATTCCTGTGCAAGAACAGTTTATAACCTCATTAGGGAGACAAGAGAGGCGCATAAAATAATTAGAGAAGGAAGCAGTATACAGTGAGATGCTAATCGCATAGTACAGGCAGCAAGTTCAGTAGAAGCCTGAAAAGGTGAAGAGCTGTCAGAGAAAGATTGATGGAGAACATGGAAATTTTGTAGCTGCTTAGAGACACCATGTAAAACAGCGAGATTGCTTGATGCTTCTGAAACCTGGGCTCAGATTTTTGTTTATAATGGAAATACATTGGTCTCTGTCTTTTCTCCATGACCTGTCCTAGTAACATATAGAAGAGGAAACAAACAAAGGTGGCTAACGGCAAACTTGAGTGATATCTTACCACTTTGTACCACCTGCTAATGTGTATTCTGGAGTTTGAATTGTATTTTGCAATGCATGGTATGTGCATTCTGACAGATGCGCTTTTCAGACAAGTGATTTGCAGACTTCTACTTGGAAACAGCTCCCTGATTTTTAAGGGCTTTTTAAGTAATTAGAAATTATTATGATTTCTGGGCATTACTCAGAGCTGGTTTACTACAATCACTAGAAGCAGAAAGGGATTTTTTTCCCCTCTATGGTTCAAAAAATTATTGAATGTCAGGTTTTTTTTTTTTCATTTAGATTGGATTGCATTTATGGTTCCTAAAGTTTTATGGGAAGTTTCACTCCCTTAGTCTGTTGGCCATGTAAAGAAAAGGAAAGCATAACACTAATTATCATGATCGTCCATACTTTAGATACACGTTTCCTTTAGATTTTAAAAATGTTTATCCTATTGACCCAAGATTTCAAGGTATACTTAGGTCTTCTGTTACTAACTTCAACAATAATCATCATTACTTAATTTCATAGGACATTCTGTAGTTTATAAAAGGATTCTGTATCCTATGTTTAATGTTCATAGGCATAGTATGCCAAAATTGATGTCCTTTATTTTAGAAAGAAAATAAAAGGGCAAATTATCTTTTGTCTTGTATTCACTATATATTTTTCTGTTAAGGATAACATCACATAATCAATCAGAAAGTAAGTATTATTGATTAAGTAAAGATGTCCTAAAATAGCATGTTTTAAAGAATTAAAAATATATATATATACATGCATTGTGACTACACCTGAAGAGACAAATTCTGTGTGAATTATAAAGCATTCTGAGCTCGTGGTGGGTTTAGGAAGCTTATTTTGGCATCACTTTAGGATGGACAGGGGAAAAATGTTAGATGGCTCTATAGTAACAGTTGTTGCTTTGTAAACAATAGATCCTTTAGCTCTAGTTTGTTAATAATTTTTAAAATCCATACTAATATTAATATTTAATCATATCTATTAAGAAAAGAGAACATAACAGATATTGTTATACAAATGATTACATGTATTTATAGAAATAATTGATTTGAATGGATGTTTTCAAATTTGGGCTGGAGAAGACTCTTGAGAGTCCCTTGGACTGCAAAGAGATTAAACCAGTCAATCCTAAAGGAAATCAACCCTGAATATTCATCAGAAGGATTGGTGCTGAAGCTGAAGCTCCAATACTTTGGCTGCAAGATGCAAAGAGCTGAGTCATTGGAAAAGACCTTGATACTGGGAAAGATTGAAGGCAAAAGGAGAAGGGGGTGGTAGAGGATGAGATGGTTAGACAGCATTACCAACTCAATGGACTTGAATATGAGCAAACTCCAGGAAATAATGGAGAACAGAGGAGCCTAATGTGCTGTAGTCCACGGGGTCGCAGAGTCAGACATGACTTAGTGGCTGAACAACAGCAGCAACATGGAAATAACGCGTATAATGGCTTTCTCTGAGTATTGACTCACTGTGTACTGCCATTGGCAGGCCCAACTCTAGATTAAATGGATAAAGATTGACTGCAAGAAATCTTAATTCTTTTTTCAGTACTTCCTTCTATCTTACAGTGACAGGTCCTCCCTGATGCCACCTAAACAGCCACTTCTACACTCCTCCTTGGGACTGCTAAAAAATTAAACTGCTTTCCTGATCTCAAAATCATCAAAACTTTTTACCACTCGTGTGATGAAAGCAAAGTGAAATTAGTTTTAGCTAAGCTGGTAATTGTTAATAAATGTGAGTGCTTTGTCAGACAACTCTAACATTTGATAAGAGTTTCCTTAATCAACTTCTTTGCTACAGAAAAAACTACTTGGGGACTGTAGTGGTTTGAAGAGCACCTCTCCAAAATTCCTGTCTGCCACGATTCTCAGAATATGACCCTATTTGAAAACTGAGTCTGTGTTAGTTTGCTAGGACTGCCAAAAACAAAATACCACAGCATGGGTGGCTTCAACAATAGAATATGTTTCCTCAGAGTTTTCGAAGCGCACGATCAAGGTGTGGGCATGCTTGGTTTCTCCTGAGCCTTTCCTCCTGGGTTGCCGTAGTCACCTTCTTATTTGTCCTCATGTGACCTTTCCTCTGGTCATGGTTTGTCTCTGATATCTCTTGTGTGTGTCCAAATTTTGACTTCTTAGATGGGAGATTGGATTGGGTTACAGCCCATATATATGGCCTTCTTTCACTCTTATTGCCTCTTTAAAGGCCGTATCTACGAATGCACTTATGTTCTGAGGCTCTGGAGGTTAGGGCTTCAACATGTGAACTGGGATGGGGAAGAGGGATACAATTTAGCCATCACAGGAGCTTTGCATATGTAAGTAATTAAGGATTTTGAGATGAAATTATCCAGGATTTGGAGGGGCCCTGAAGGTTGGAGGCAGAGATTAGAGTTACGCTGCTATGGTCCAAGGAACACCAAGCCAACAGAAGCTAGAAAAGACAGGAGGATGTCTGCCTAGTCTCCAGAGGGATTATGGCCCTCCTGACACTTTGACTTCAGGCAAAATAAATAACTATTCTTTGAAGCTACCAAGTTTGCAGTAATTTGATAGAGTAGCTCATGGAAACAAGTACAGGGTCCTTAAACACTTTCTGATCACTGGTTGTATCAGTGTTTTCCTTTGGACAGATATATATAGAGAATCCAGTATTAATCCTTGAGAAGAAAGTTTATCAGTATGGTATTTTTAAAAAATCTCTTTTTAGCTCCAGATTGCAATTTTCATAATTATTCAAATATTTTATGTTTGGGGAACAGTTTGTTCATTTTGCTTATTCTCCTCTTAAATGGAATGGTTTAGATTAACTATAATTTACCTTCTGAATGCCTACAAAATACCCAGAAAATATAGACAAGTTGTTTTTTTTTTTCCCTCAAATGGCTGATTTTATGGTTTACATTTAAAAGAGAGGAGGAGGGGAAACCAGGAGGAAGAAAAGGAGAAGAAGCAATAGTGTCAAAAATGATTTGAAAGTATCAATCATGTGAATATTACCAGAATAATTTCTTCTTTTTCAACTAGTTATAGAATGGCAATGACTCCAAATGAAAACTGCCAAAATGTTCAGACCTCACTAAATGTAAAAGCAACACTATGATATGATTTTAGCATGTTTTTAAGACAGGAATTTGGAGTGAACTTTTGGGTCATATCTGTTCCTATTTGATTGTACTGCTAGAATAAATGCTGAAACAATGCTCTTATGACTCTATTGGTATTTCCTTATTACATAATCTAAAATGTGCATTCATTTTTAATATCTAGGTGCCAGTGTTTGAAAGCATAATTTGTAAAATTAACTGTGTCTATGTATACATTGTCACAGGAGAGTGTTACCCTATTTATTTTCTAATAATCTGCTTTCACACTATACAGAATTAATGATTTGGGGCATAGTCTCTAAATGTGTGAAAAACTAACTATCCTACATATATAGAAATCACTCAGACCCTCTACAGTTGGAATTGGGAGAAGGTCAATGCAAAAAAGTAGAAAATCATATATAGATCTATTGCTTTTGTGAGTTATTAATCTTGTTGACATATTTATATGAGCTTGCATAAAAATGCCTGGAGAGCATGCTATTGACTTCAGTTGTTCATTAATATTGATCATATGCTATCCCCATTGTGTTAGGAGTTACTTAAAGATTACCTACAAAAGTATTACAGCATTACCTATTTTAAAACTCCCTGATACCTCTTGTATCTTGAAAGTCCACTTATACTTTCACTGTTAAGAGTGATAATATCAAATATTGTTATCTAATCAGATCATTTCAACTTTTATGGATACTAATCAGAACTGAAGCTCATAACCACCCTTCTGCATACTTCCGATACCTGTGATACAAAAAGAAGCAAATTTTTGAAATAAGAAGGAATTGAGATCACACTTGTTTTTACAAGTTCTGAGTGGTTCAGTAAGACTCATTTGTTTTCAGAATTTGCTCTACTATTAAATTGTTTTCAAAATTATGTATCAGCTATAGATTAGTGCTGACATGTTACCAAAAAAATGTATCAGGTACCCTAAATATTCTAAAATTTTGGCAGCAAAAATTCAGTTCAGTTCAGTTCAGTCGCTCAGTCGTGTCCAACTCTTTGCGACCCCATGAATCGCAGCATGCCAGGCCTCCCTGTCCATCACCAACTCCCGGAGTTCACTCAGACTCACATCCATCGAGTCAGTGACGCCATCCAGCCATCTCATCCTCTGTCGTCCCCTTCTCCTCCTGCCCCCAATCCCTCCCAGGATCAGAGTCTTTTCCAATGAGTCAACTCTTTGTATGAGGTGGCCAAAGTACTGGAGTTTCAGCTTCAGCATCATTCCTTCCAAAGAAATCCCAGGGCTGATCTCCTTCAGAATGGACTGGTTGGATCTCCTTGCAGTCCAAGGGACTCTCAAGAGTCTTCTCCAACACCACTGTTCAAAAGCATCAATTCTTCGGTGCTCAGCCTTCTTTACAGTCCAACTCTCACATCCATACATGACTACTGGAAAAACCATAGCCTTGACTAGACGGACCTTAGTTGGCAAAAATTACGGATGTGGTAATATTACAAACATTTGTTAATATGATGTCACTAAGAGAATTATAGAATTAATTTTTCAGAAACTATTACATAAACAAAAATATTAATACTGAGCATAGTACATTTATAGTAAAAAATAGTCATTAAAATTACCTTATAAACTGGATAAGGAAATATTTTCTTGAGTTGTTAGCTTCTTATTGTAGCAGCTAACAATGGCAACTCCACTTAAAACATGTATCACAAATAAGTAACAGAGTACACAGCACATAATAGATGCTTAATAAATGAATATGCTGAAATGAATAAAATGAATGAAAAATAAGAAAAACACTTTATGCTGAACAAGGTTAGGGTCAGTTTCTTCTTCTCACAGTATGAGAACGATGTAAATGCTATCTGTGATCATCATTATTTATGTGTGTGAATGCCTTAAAATGATACCTACTTACTTTCAGTATCAAAATAGAGAAGATTGTTAGATGGGGAGGACATATAAAAACAGAAGTTTCCTAGGATCTTTAGTTCTCATATGGTTAGTCTGCTTATCATTTGGAGAAAGAAACCTGCAAACTCTTGACACATTTTAACTGTTACTGATTAACATCAAAGACAAATTTTTTTTGGCTACATGAAAATTTGGTGAGTTGAAACTCTGGGCTACATTTATCATCTTTATGTACTAACTTATATTCTGATTATTTAATCTTGCTAATGCTTCAAGTGAATGTCTTTATTTACACAGGAATTGTTCAATTAGGAGACCAAAACACTATTGACAGAATTGTATAATGTCACATATTTCTCGATTATATATTTGCTAAAGAATTAAGATATTTGTAATCATTGTACATTTAGGGATACAATAATATTATACCTGTGATACTCTAGAAGCTTATACCATATTAGATATATAAATTTGAAGAATTTGAACCTTAGAAAGTATAGAAAAATTAGACTATCTTAATTACCAATTGAAATGCCAAAAGATATTTGTAACTTATAAATATTGTAAGCTCAACTAAGGTCCGTCTTGTCAAGGCTATGGTTTTTCCAGTAGTCATGTATGGATGTGAGCGTTGGACTGTGAAGAAGGCTGAGCGCCGAAGAATTGATGCTTTTGAACTGTGGTGTTGGAGCAGACTCTTGAGAGTCCCTTGGACTGCAAGGAGATCCAACCAGTCCATTCTGAAGGAGATCAACCCTGGGATTTCTTTGGAAGGAATGATGCTAAAGCTGAAACTCCAGTACTTTGGCCACCTCATGCGAAGAGATGACTTATTGGAAAAGACTCTGATGCTGGGAGGGATTGAGATCAGGAGGAGAAGGGGACGACCGAGGATGAGAGGCTGGATGGCATCACTGACTCGATGGATATGAGTCTGAGTGAACTCCGGGAGTTGATGATGGACAGGGAGGCCTGGTGTGCTGCGATTCATGGGGTCGCAAAGAGTTGGACACGACTGAACGACTGAACTGAACTGAACTGAACTGAATGGGGTTAGGCAAAAGATATGGTGGTTATCACTCATTATTGCCTCACCCTTTTTATTAAAGATATATTGTAAACCTACTGTGTGCCAACCATGGCTTACCACATAGAATTAAGGGTCTGATGGGGGAACATGCCATGTAAGCAGTCATTTCAGCACTCTGTCGTGAGTTTTCCAAAACAGTATGTGTGTGTGTGTGTGTGTGTGTGTGTGTGCACACACGCAGAGGCTCAGTCATTCAGTCGTGTCCAACTCTGTGCAGCCCCATGGACCATAGCCCATTGAGCTCTTCTGTCTGTGGGAATTTTCTGGCAAGAACACTGGAGTGGGTTGCCATTTCCTTCTCCAAAAGAGTACGAACAAGGCTTATAACATCAGTTTCACAGTACAGTTGTTAGGGACAAAATAGAAAAGGGAATGAAATCTATATGTTGGCCAGGGTCAACTTCTTCACAGTGTAAGCAACAGTATCAGTTCAGTTCAGTAGCTCAGTTGTGTCTGACTCTTTGTGATCCCATGAATCAAAGCACACCAGGCCTCCCTGTCCATCACCACCTCCCGGAGTTCACTCAGACTCACGTCCATCGAGTCAGTAATGCCAGTCAGCCATCTCATCCTCTGTCGTCCCCTTCCAAATACATTATGAAATAGTAGTGGGGAAATCGGAGAAGGCAATGGCAACCTACTCCAGTGTTCTTGCCTGGAGAATCCCAGGGATGGTGGAGCCTGGTAGGCTGCCGTCTATGGGGTCGCACAGAGTCAGTCACAGCCAACGCGATTTAGCAGCAGCAACAGCAGTGGGAAAGTACTCATGTTTGACAGCTGTTTTCAAACACAGCTGAAGTGGAGTATTGTTAGCATGGCAGAGACTCTCTGATTCATGATATCTAATACACTCTGACCAATTTCCTGAAAATATTTCCATTTAGGAAGGTTTTGGAATCCTGTGTTATAGGACTGTCCTTAGTGTGTACTTGCTAAATTCTGGAAGCATCTATCAGGATTGACTGTATTCATCTACAGATCTATAACTGGGCAGGAAGTGTAGCTTAATGGAAAGGACTTAGGTTTGTAGTCAGGCAGAATGTGTTAAAAAAAAATCTTGGCTTTTGCAGTGAGACTCACACTTAACCTCTCTGAGTAAGCCTTTTTTTTTTTTTTTTTTTTTTTTGCCTATAGAAAAAAGCTATGTTCTTAACAAAGTATTGTAAAGAATACTATGTATTTCATGTTGCCTAGCATATATAGCACTCTTAAAAGGTTAAATGCTTGCCACCTTTGCTTTATGTCATCTTTGTCATGTAAATGAAAATCACTGAATTTCTTGGAGTAGGAAAAATAATGGCAGCAAACAGCCTTTGTAACAAGTAATCTTTCTCTGAATCCAAGATGTCAGCTGAGGTCAATGATATCTTTGCGGATATAAATAAAATGAGCTCCAACTCTCTATCTTTGGGGAATTCCAGAGGCTACACCAGGATTACTTGATGGACTTTGCCTGTGCCCCCAGGAAATATCTAGAGTGTCTAAGACTAGATAGCTGTCAGCTCGGTTTTCAGGTTCCAGTATCCACTGGATTCTTGAGTTCCTTGGGCATCATGTGCTGCAACTCTTCTTCCCTTCTGCCAGGATGAGCCTGATGAATAGAACAGCCCTTTCCCTCTGACTTCCCCCAATTCCATACATAGGTCTATGTGTCTAGCAGACTTGGATAGTCCCACAAAGACAGGTCACATAGGAGCTTTACAAACAGAACTGAATTTTAGGCATCGTCGTTTCTTACTAGCTTTGTTTCTTCCCACATTACAGCCTCATAGCATACTTCTATGAGCATACCCCCTTTCTCCTTGAGGTTGACTTTCTGTTCTGTTTGCAGGGTCTCTTCTCCAGGGTTACCCCCATCCATTCCTAAATCCTTCCTTTATAAGGCAGAGCTGCTCACTCCTCCTCAGCCAAGTTTTACTTTTCCAGATATGTAGAAGGCTTGATTAAATGTTCATGTTTACTCCTTGTTCTTCCAAGTGACTTCATTGACCACTTCCCTCGTAATCATGTCTTTAACTGCTCCCAAGGACTGGCATTGGCCTTACTATTTCAGTTGTTTGTTTTTTATCCCTCCCTTAGCATTATAAGTAGAAAGTGCAAGTGTTAGTTGCACAGTCATGTCTGACTCTTTGCAACCCCATGGACTGTAGCCTACCAGGCTCCTGTGTCCATGGAATTCTCCAGGCAAGAATACTGGAGTGGGCAGCCATTACCTTCTCCAGGATATCAATAGAAGGAAACATGAAAAATATTTCTTTTCTTTCTGCTAGAAATCACATCGCTCTCTTGTTGGACCAGAAGTAGCTTTATCAATTTTGTTTTTAAAAAGTTTTTTCCTACTAGAGGGAATTCCTCAAACTCAGTTTTCCCCATATTAGTTGAGGTTTTTGTTTTTATTTTTGAGAAATCCTGAATTCTTATTAAGCTTGTTTCCTTATCTGCAAAATTTAAAGATTGGATTAGATGATCTCTAACACTCCTTATTTGTTTAAAATTATATATTTCTTGGGCTTCCCTTGTGGTGCAGCTGGTAAAGAATCCACCTTCAATGCAGGAGACGTGGATTCGATCTCTGGGTTGGGAAGATTCCCTGGAGAAGGGAAAGCTACCTTCTCCAGTATTCTGTCCTGGAGAATTCCATGGACTGAACAGTCCATGGGATCGCAAAGAGTCAGACATGACTGAGTGACTTTCACTTTCACAAATATTCTTAGGTTATAAATTTTTTTTTTTTAGCAATTACGTGCATGACTATCAGTTATCAGTTAATTAAAAAAACTGTCATATATTTTTGTGTTTTGAGTAAGTGAACTGATGAGTCAAAGCTCTAATATCACTTTTATTTCATTCTCCCTTCCCCATTTGGCTGATTCTGAAAGAATGTAGGTTTTAGGGTCACAGATTCTTGGTTTGAGTCCGAATGCTTCATTTGTAGTGTTCATTTGAGAAATATTATCTAAAATTTCTGACCTACTTTTTTTTTTAATGTGAAAGAGAATAATATACACAATGACTTCTTCTAGTTGCTGGGAGGAATAAATGAGATTATTTATCTGAAAGTAATTTGTAACTTGTCTGGCATTGTTAACATTAATTAATTTGAGAGGAGGGAAGAATTAGAAATTGAGAAAGAAGAAGGGGAAAGGGTTCTATAGCATAGTTTACATCTCTTGGTGATGGGAGAAAATGGTCCCTGGTGTTGCACCTTCTTCCTGTCTCAACCATTGACAACATACCATCTCAAGGGCAAGTGTTAGTTGGTTTAGTTGACTAGTACTGCAAGGCACAAAACTGCCTACTTGAATAACTGTTTTGTTTTTAATTGGTAAAAGTCAGCCGTACTAAGATCTTGACAGCATAGTTGTCATATTGTTGCCTATTTCATGCATATCTTTATTAGATTATATAATTATTGACTGTCATGGAATGTTAAACTGTAAGAAACACTATCAAAGAGCTGCTGGAGGAGGTAATAGAATTATAAAATATTCTAGGATAGCATTGCCCGAACTCTTAAGGGCTGCCTGTTGTTAAGTTTGTGATGATGGTGAATTTCCTTTTCTGTCGTTAAGACGTTAAAGGTTTTTGACCCACACTTGAGTAGCGTTCACTCTTGTGCTGTTTTATAGCCTTGCCTGATGGAGCTCCCACCCTGTTGGCTCGTTATCACCATTCTCCTGCCAACACTGTTACCTTCTCTCTAGTCTCTGTCGAAACCACTGGCTTCTCTTCTTCACCTATGCCGTCCAGAACTCTGGAATTCATCTCTGTATACAGAGTCAGACACTTAGTTTAATAACACTTGCTTTGTTTTTCTAGTGTGTACATCTTAACTTTCCTTTCAGCGATTTTTGTTTCATATAAATATGTTCTAGTCTTTCCAATTTAAAAAAAGGATGGGAGGAGGTGGACAAAATTAGACAATGCTATATAGTTTGTTTGATCTCTCTTCATCTCCCAGGGAGAGCGTTTTCCTCCTTCAACTTGTCTCTTCTTCACAACATCCAGTGTGGATTCTGCCATGAGTCATTCAGCATCCTCCAAGAAACCAGCTATTAAACAGAATTAGAGAGGCAAAGGTTTATTAGGGGGAATAGCTGTGATGGACATGAGAGAGAAAGCGTAAGAGTAGGTAGGATGAGCCTTCAGACTGACACAAGCCTGTAGACTCTGAGGTAAGGAAAGGACAGAAGGATTATTGCAAAGAAAACAATATTCTTAGGTGTTATGCCAGTTGAAAAAAAATCACAGCCATACCAAAGGAGTACCCCAGAGGCAAGAATGTTTAGTAGAGGAGTCCCAGGTTCAGGCAGAACTGATTCAGCTGTATACTCCCAGAGGTGGAGCACCACACTTCTATTGACTCTCAGTAGAGGTACCAACTGAGGTATTGGTACCTCAATAGAGGTACCAGGTACCAGTCATTCTGGTGAAGTTCCTTTTTCAAGGCTCAAAAATAACTCTGTCTCTTCTTGATCTTTGCAACTTTCAATGAGCTACTTCCTATACATTGGCAAAAATTGGAGTTCTCTTGAAGTATGCCCCACCACAAACTCACAAATAGTCAGTAAAAGTATTGCAACCAACCATCCACTTCACTCGGCCAATGTGGTTACAATGACTTTTTTTTTTTAATTTTAATTTTTACTTTATTTTACTTTACAATACTGTATTGGTTTTGCCATACATTGACATGAATCCATCTCGAGTGTACATGAGTTCCCAATCCTGAACACCCCCCCCCACCTCCCACCCCATATCAACTCTGGATCATCCCCATGCACCAGTCCCAAGTATCCTGTATCCTGTATCAAACATAGACTGGTGATTCATTTCTTACATGATAGTATACATGTTTCAGTGCCATTCTCCCAAATCCTCCCACCCTCTCCCTCTCCCTCAGAGTCCAAAAGTCCATGTATTCATCTGTGTCTCTTTTGCTGTCTCGCATACAGGGTTATCATTACCATGTTTCTAAATTCCATATATATGTGTTAGTATACAGCCATTAAAAAGAATACATTTGAATCAGTGCTAATGAGATGGATGAAACTGGAGCCGATTATACAAAGTTGAAGTAAGCCAGAAAGAAAAACACCAATACAGTAGACTTTTAAGTTTATGCTACTTTCACCAGCAGGGTACAAGAAGTCTTGCATATTCTTAACTCTAGAAATTGCCATTCAGTATTGCATTTTAAACATGCAGAAGAGATTTTAAGATCTGGAACCGTAGTAACAATGTTTTACTTAGTGCCGATACTTTATGAATGTTTGATACGTGTCTGTTCGGGGTATTTTATATGTATGAATTCTTTTCCTCTCTGTCATTGCCTTTTGAGGTAGATTGTATTATTATAGTATTGACATTTCACAGAAGATGTTACTGAGGTGTAGAGAGGTTAAATAAATCATCCAAGACCACATGGCTAGAAAGTGGTGAAACCAGTATTCAAGCCCAGGCCGTTGGTCTCCAGAGCCCTCATGGCTTCTGCATTTCCTGTAGCACTAATATCCAGAACACTTTTCTCTGTAAAATGGTTAATTGCAAAATGTTGACCCAGTGTCTACTTTAAAGCATATGTATCATGCGGCAATATTGCTTTCTGTCTCTCAGGTCCCTGCACTCCTAATCCATGCCATAATGGAGGAACCTGCGAAATAAGTGAAGCGTACCGAGGAGACACATTCATAGGCTATGTTTGTAAATGTCCCCGAGGATTTAATGGGATTCACTGTCAGCACAGTAAGTCATCCACGGTCTTTGTGCTTTTATTATCATTGATTGCAAAGTATGCAAGTCATTATCATTCTTGTTTGGAGTAGAATGATAGAATCTTTGAGCCGGCTTCTCTCCCACTGGATACACCATATTCCCAGCCGAGGACTTATCCCTAGTCTGTGTTTCTATTCTCCCAAGGTGTGGGAAGCTAGCAGTCTTCATCAGCCCTTTTCACTGTCGTTCGGCCATACTTGCAAAATGCTGCTTTTATATTGATCTGATATCTATGTCTTTCTTTCACATGTGTCCTAGAGCTACATTCTTCAAACTTCCCAGACATTTTTCTGTTTGTCTTCAGAGATGATACCTAAAAGAGAAAACTGCCCACTCTGTCCTTTCCATAAGCTAGTTTCCTCCATCTCACATGTTAGCATTTTTAGTGTGAAAATCTTTGAAAGTTCCAAAAGGGTGTTATCTGCACTTCTCTATTTTATTCTTGTTCTTGTTTATCCTGAGGTTAAACAAAATTTGTCCACTTGTGATGATTTCTTCTTAGAAGTATGACCCAACATTATTGTCCTTCTAAGTATTTCTAACAGTAAGAATATGCCTTTGTATACTCTCACCCTGTTTGTCTTAGAACCCCGTTGCATAGGAAGAAAAAAAAAAATAGTTCAGATATTATGCCCTTAGGTGCAAACGCTGCCTGTAGACACTGGGCAATATCCCGTTACAAAAACTTTGTTCCCATTTCAAGGGAGAATTCTGCTGTAGTGTGTGTGCTCCATGCAAGCAGCCCTTAATTGAGGGGCTCAGGTGGGGTGGCCAGACGGAGGAAACTGGATACTGCTCTGACACTATGTCACAAATCTTTGGAAATAAGTAGGATTAGTAATATCCTCTTTAGGTGATCAGGTGAATGCCAAGGCAGTCAAGATTCTGTGCTCAAATCCCTGTCTTTCCAGAGATGTTTTGTGATATTCATGTGTAAAGGCTGAGCAGTGATTCTATAACAAGGAAAAATCAGCCATGGTGACTGAACTCAGCCTGAGAAAAATCACGAGCTTCTCATTCCTTGTTGGTGATTGAACCTAGTTACAAGCAGTGTATGTATTACAATGGGCTGTATTATAACAGGCCTCTACAGAAATTCCACACGTTCCTGGCCATTGCAGGTCTCCAGAGAAGTACACAGTGTTCTCAAAGTCTCAGAGCCAGGGTGCACTCTATAATTTTTTGCTGTGGTTGAAAATCTGGCTCTGACTGACAGACTCAATGTTTCCTTACTCATTCCTCACACCATGGTCTTAATCATCGCTGTAGTATTCATGGCTCATGTATTCATTGCCCACTCTAGGCCACTTGCCATCCCCCCATTCCTCTCTCTCTGATCAATACCCTGTGCTTCAAGACTCAGGTCCTGTAAGACCTTAAACACATGCTTAAGGTTTATGGGAAACTGGAGGCTGAGGAATTCAATTTAGAACTGGGATTTTGTGAGCTAAACAAACTGGTGCCTCTTCTCTGAAGTGTGTCATTATTAAAAGCAGCAGAGAATGGAGGGGGAAAGGACTGGATTTGGAATCAGAGACCTGGATTTGAGACCTGACTTATAAGTTACTGGATAAGTGGAGCCAGTCACTTGACCTTTCTGTGCTTGAAGACATAGAAATAGAGGAGTCAAGATCTTTGGTTCATACAGGATAGAAGAGTATTATGGTTAAATGGATAGCTTGCTTACTGTACATAGGTTATCAAGTCTCCATCTTTATAGATAAAACTGAAATGGATTATATATTGGGAAAACAAATTTAGAAGTGCTGGAAGCCCTGAGAGTTTTTCCAAGTGGGATAAACAAACAAACAAACAAACAAAGCAGCTCTTTACTTCCTTGCAAGAACTGCTAGGGAATTGTGTGTTTTTCACAGTGGTAAGAGTTTTATGGCCTAGAACTTTGCTATTCAAAGTGTAGTCATGCGTCAGCATTGCCTGGAAGCTTGTTGGGAATGAAGATTGCCAGGTGCCACCTCAAACCAACTAAATCAGAAACTGTATTTCAAAATGATCCCATTCCAAGTTGACTCCCACACATGTTGAAGCTTGAGAAATACTGCACAAGACTTTCAATAGCTAAACCTAGTCATCTTGTAGATTAAGGTAGCAATTCTGCATTCAGTTACATAACCATGCGTTATAGGCAAAATATTTATGTTTTGGCTAATAAAAGCTATATTGAAAATCAATGAAAATGAAAGATGGACCAAATAATATGAGCATTTCATTTGGGAAAAGAATTGAAAACAATTCTTCAGACATCCATATATAGGAGGGCTTATTAATTTAGTTCTGTGTGACAGATTGTGAAATAAATATCTTCGGGAATATAGCTTACTAGCTAAAGAATTTTAAGTTTTATGATACAGGAGTGACAAATACATAGTTTAGTGTAACAACTATTTTGTCACTGTGTTACAAATTAGAAGAAAGGTTTCTAGTGTTAGCATTAATATTATATATGCATTTTTTTAAATTAGATTTTGGCTTTAAGACCAGTTCTAGGTTTGCAGAAAAACTGAGCAGAGAGTACAGAGAGTTCCCAAATATCCCTCCTCCTCTGTGGTCTTCTCTGATATTAAATTCTTAAATTAATATGGTATATTTGAGCCATGAGGTTTTGCTTGGTGGCTCAGTCCAAAAAGAATTCACCTGCAATGGAGGAGATCCAGGTTTGATCCCCATAGCCCTCCCAAATTCCTTTTCGGCTTCCCTGGTGGCTCAGATGGTAAAGAATCTGCGTACAGTGCAGGAGACTCAGGTTCGAACCCTGGGTTGGGAAGATCCCCTGGAGAAGGGCATGGCAACCCATTCCTGTATTCTTGCCTGGAGAATTCCCTGGACAGAAGAGCCTGGCAGACTGCAGTTCATGCGGTCACAAAGAGTCAGCAACGATTGAATGATTAACACTTTTTAACACTTTGTTGAAATTGATGAATGGATATTAATATATTAAGTAAAGTCTATGGTTTACATTCGGAGAAGGCAATGGCACCCCACTCCAGTACTCTTACCTGGAAAATTCCATAGACGGAGGAGCCTGGTAGGCTGCAGTCCATGGGCTCACCAAGAGTCGGATACGACTGAGCGACTTCACTTTCACTTTTCACTTTCATACATTGGAGAAGGAAATGGCAGCCCACTCCAGTATTCTTGCCTGGAGAATCCTAGGGATGGGGGAGCCTGGTGGGCTGCTGTCTATGGGGTCACACGGAGTCGGACACGACTGAAGGACTTAGCAGTAGCAGTATGGTTTACATTAGGATTTGCTGTTTGCATTGTACAGTTCTGTGAATTTTAAAAAATGCATATTATGTGTCCTCCAAAGCCTTATACAGAATACTTTCACTAACCTAAAAATCTTTGTGCTCTGTTTATTCATTCCTCTCTCCTTACTCCAAACTCCTGGCAATCACTCATTTTTTTTTTTTAACTCTGTGATCTTGCCTTTTCCAAAACGTCATATAGTTGGAATTCTACAGTGTGGCTGGAATCATATAGTATGTAGGCTTTTCAGACTAACTTGTTTTACTTAGCAGTATGTACTTGTTTCCTCCATTTTCTTTTGTGACTTGATAGCTCTTTTGCTTTTAACTAGTGAATAATATTCCAGTTTATGGATGTACTACAGTGTGTTCATTCATTCACCTATTAAAGAACATCTTATTAATAGTTATTCTGCTTTTGGCAATTATGAATAAAGCTGCTATAAACATTCATATGCAGGTTTTTGTGTGGACTTGAGTTTTCATGTCTTTACTTGACTGAAGACCCAGGAGTGCAATTCTTATAGTAAGAGCACATTTAGTTTTGTCAGAAACTGCCCTGTTGCCTTCCGCAGAGGCTGTGATATTTTGTATGCTTATCAGCAACGATTGAGAATCTCCTTCTCTCACAAGCACTGGTTGTTGTCAGTGTTTTGTATTTTAGCCATTACAAATGCTTTTTTGATAATGAAAATAGCGTGAGGTTGTAACTTTAGAAGACATATTGATTAGTATTGGTTTTTAATATAAAATTATCAAATTATATGTTTTTAATATATCATATGTTAATGTGTACTGCTGCTGCTGCTGCTAAGTCACTTCAGTCGTGTCCGACTCTGTGCGACCCCAGAGATGGCAGCCCACCAGGCTCCCCCGTCCCTGGGATTCTCCAGGCAAGAACACTGGAGTGGGTTGCCACATGTATGTATATATCCATGTTTATATATATTTATTTTTGTATGTGTATATGTGTATGTGTGTAAATTATAGATGTAAATTATAGGATAAAATGAATACCAGAATGTCTAGAAGCTGAAAGTTTGAAAGGCATTTTTAAGCAAGCATTTTTCTGGTGATAACTGCATTTTGGGCTGGCTAGAAGTAATCATATTTTATTGTTGCCTAGTTACAAATCTAATGCCTTAGGGGAGAACTCTTTCTTTATTCTCAGAATTCTTTGCCCATCTTACCACTGAAGGCATTCTCTGGATTCTTCCATACCTGTGCACGGCTTTGGAACCTTCAGTTTCTTTTAAAAGAACAAGCTGTATTGGTTCCTATTTTTTGAGGAGTTGATCTGGGTGCCCACCAAGCCCTAAAAAAAAAAAAGAAAAGAAAAGTTAAAGCAGGCCCTTGTTATCAGATTAGCTCAAGATAATCTTGAATCCCTTATCAAACTGAGAAAGTTGACTGAAAACACCACAGAATCTAAACCTTTCCTCTTTGTGTATGTGTGCTAAGTAAATTCTGTCATGTCCGACTCTTTGCAACCCTATGGCCTGTAGCCCGCCAGGCTCCTCTGTCCATGAGATTCTCCAGGCAAGAATACTGGAGTGGGTTACCATGTCCTCCTCCAGAAGATCTTCGTGACCCTGGAATTGAACCCGCATCTCCTGCGGCTCCTGAATTGCAGGTGAATTCTCTACTGCTGAGCCACCAGGGAAGCCCTTTCCTCTGTGTACATTATGCAAAATGTTGTAAACCAGTTTGGTCTTAATTTTATACTATTGAGTAGCAGATTCATACATTCAACAGATACTTACTAGGGACATGAGTCATTTTACTTTTTTAATATATGTTTCACTTTTGTCAGAGTTAGCCAATGGTATTTGCTGTTTTGACAATCACTGTTAACTGGATTAATTACATATTTGGCAATTACATATGCTTTCTGACAGGTGAAAGTGAAGTCGCTCAGTTGTGTCTGACTCTTTGTGAGCCGGTGGACTGTAGCCCACCAAGCTCCTCCGTCTGTGGGATTCTCCAGACAAGAATACTAGAGTGGGTTGCATTTCCTTCTCCAAGGGATCTTCCTGACCCAGGGATAGAACCCAGGTCTCCCTCATTGCGAGCAGACACTTTAACCTCTGAGCCACCAGAGAAGTAGTGCTTGTCAAACAAACAGAATCTGATCCCTCTTCAGCTCTATTGAATCACAGTCTTTGGTTGGTATCCTGGATACACTTAAAAGCATCCATATGATCCTTAAGTGAATCAAGCTTCAGGACTACTGGCTAAAAGAATGACCTGTAATTTCCAAATTGTTTGGAAGGAAGCTTGTTTTTAGGGAGAGAATTCTGGATTAGACCTGGGTTTCTGATGCAATTTTATTTTGATCAATTGATGAAGACTCAGTTGGCATTTAATGTTTCTTCACTTCAGCTTTCTTATCTTGATGATTCAGTTCAACTCAATAGACACAGAGAACTTCATACTATATTAGGTGCCAGAAATAACATGGCTATAAGTAGTAGAATTGATAATCCTTTGTCCTGCTTCACTAAGTAGGATATTTGTTAGAACCATATGAGAAGTTTTAGAACATACTTTACATATCTTAAAGAGTAGCATATTCTGAATGGATGAATATTTTAAAATATAATGCTTAGTCTTATTTGTCTTTAATTTTTCCCTTAAAGTTTTTTCAATTGTAAAAAAAAATGAGTTGTGGCTCAGGGGGAAGGCTAAACTGGAGCTTTATCCTTTTCTATTTCAAATTCCTCTTACATCCTTAATTCTAATAGGTAATTATTATTTTGTTAAATTATTCTTTCTAATTTTAGCTTGATGGCCTCTTTATTTTAGCTTGCCCCCTAGAGGATCAATTTGTCCTAATTAAAGTATTCACTTCAAAACTGTGTGGAAACTTAACCTGAAGTTATTACTGACACCTGCAAGCTATAGGATTACAGTGCTAAATAAAGACCTCTAAGGAAACTTCCAAAATAGACTTGCCTCCAACCCCAAAAGATTTCTGACTATAGATTGAGAATTCAGATTTTTCTGTTCGCTGAGGACTTCACAAGTGAATGTAGCCCCGTTAACTCTATAAGCCAAAGGTTTGCAAAACTCGGTGTGCATATGAATCATCAGGGAGTACAGAAATATATTCAAATTCCTCTTGCTCATCCATAGAGATCCCAGTTTAATAGAAGTAATTTTGTACCCAGGTCTGTCTATTAACAATTACCCTAGTGAAACTGAAACAAATGATTCTAGAACACTAGTTCTCACCTTGGTTGCACATTAGAATCACCTGGGGACTTATGAAAAATACTGATGCCTGACTTCCACCCCAGAGATTCTGATTTAATTGGTCTGGGGTATGGTCTAGGCATTAGGAGTTTTAAAAACCTCCCAAGATGATTCTAATGTGCAGCCAAGTCTGGGAATCAGTGTTCTAGAACCATGCTGTGAAGAATTACTATGTCTTAAAGATACCAAGAAGAGGAATACTCAAAAAGAAACAGAGCTTAGGATAAACAAATGTACCTGCACGTTAAAAGCATAATCAGGCAACCTTATTGAATTTTTGTCTTTCAACCTTTACTTAATATATAGGAAATCATCTTACAGCAAGAACCCTCAACTGATTGAAAGAATCAGGCCAAAGGAAGACATTAACTTACTGTTCTTAAAATATGTTATCCCTTAATCCATCTGCAGTAGTCAGAGTTCCAAGGCATTTTCATTTTCTTGTTTTCAGTCTTTTTAGAAGCCTCACAAAGAGCACTGTCCTGGCAGAGAAATGCAATAGATGTTTGCACTGAAACACTATTCAAATATAGACATAATCTGGGATTTTTTGCCATGAAATTTTCAGATATTGTTGAACTCAAAATATTTGAAAATCACTACTTTATATAACAGTTAAACATTTTTTTCCTGTTAACTATTGAAAGAAATTTGATTGTCAGGAAACCATAATTCTGAACAAAAATATGTTAAAATTTGCCAGAAAGATTAGACTCATGAAGGTGATGTATTTATGCGAATAGATGTGACCTAAAATGGATTTACTTATGATTTTATAAAGAATCTCTCTAGTAATAGAATAGTACCACAAATACAGCTTTAAAAAGAAATCTGTTGCATGTAATCCAAATTTCCCAGGCCTGTCAACTTATAAGGATGTTAACTTTGATTTCCAAATTCCTGTTGCCCTTAGCTACCATTTTCTAATGTCATTTGCCCCAGTGGGGCCTCATTCTCCCCTGAATTCTTCCTCACTCAGGCTAGGAGTTTATTTATTTATAGATTTGACAAGTGATTTTTGAAAGCTTACTTACTATTCTTCAGACTACCACATGCTTAGGAATGAGTACAAGCTCCCTGGCCTTGCCCCGGGTTCCACCTTGAAAATGTTGCTAAGGGGACGGCTGCTTTTTCCTCTGGCAACGCAGGCACCTGAAATTGCACATGGTCTGAGGAGCCGTCAGACTGAGATGAGCCATTTAGGGACTTTGGGTTCAACCATGTTCCCTGGGACCGGAGGGTCACAGGACTTTTTCCAGAGCCTCACAAGTCTCTTTATGAACGTAACCTCTCAACCTCCTGCCCTAACTGCTGCTTCTTTCTTTTTATTTTTAATTGAGATACAATGGACAGATAACAGTATATTCATATCAGGTATACAGCATTTTTTTTCTTGTAATGAAGACTTTTGAAATCTACTCTCAGCAATCTTAAATATGGAATACAGCATTAAAACTATAGCCATCATGCTGTGCATGACATCCCCAGCACTTATTTATCTTTTGACCCCCTTGATACACTTTACCCTCTCCTCCACCCCGCTGCCTCTGGCAACCAAGAGTTTTGTTCTGTTCTTCTCAAGCAGTGGTGATTGTTATCCTTGTATATCTGAAGCTACCATCAGATCCCACAGGTTGAGAGCTCAGTACCACAAGACTGCCCCCACCCTACTCCAGATACCAGTGGAACGTAGTAGGTCTCCAGGTTGCAACCACTTCTGTCGGATTTTGCTGCAAATGTGATGTTCCCTCTTATAGTTCTCTTAATTTGCACAGATCTCAGGAAAACACTTGCTTACATTGACATTAATTTTGCCATGAATATTCAGATATTGTCTAACTCAACATATTTGAAAATCTCTACGTTAAGTGACAGTTAAACAGTTTTTCCTGTTACCTATTAAAAGAAAGTTGATTGTCAGGAAATCGTAAATTCTGAACCAACATGTGTTAAATAAGATCAGACCATGGTTTCTCAGACCACGTGCAGTTTCTGGCGCCTGGTTCACCAGAGGAAAAAGCAGCCAGCCCTCTGGTGGTATTCTCAAGGTGAAACTGACAGCAGAGCCACAGAGCTGGTGCTCATCCCTAGTAAATCAACGTAAGCAAGCATTGAGTATGTAAGCAACATTATTAGAGGGTGTGATAAAGGATACAGGTGGAAGACTAGATGAAGAGATACACGGGCGAGGTCTATGAGGGCCCTGAGCACAGGAGCTTCTCTCTGTAAACTGGGTTATGCCACCTTCCCAGTTAGATATGTTCCCCAACCTGGAAGTTCTCTGAGCCCCGAACCTTTGGGATTTTTATGGGGACTTCCTCATGTAAGCACGCTCGGTCATTAATTCGACTTTCAGCCCTTGTCCCAGGACGGAGGGCAATGCTAAAAATATCAAGCTTCTGATCATGATTTGGTGTATATGTAATCGTCCATCATCCAAGAGGCCACCTAGTCTTGCCTCATTAGAACAAAAGACAGTCTTAACACCCAGGAAACTATAAGGGTTTCACAGGTGCTGTGTACCAGGAACAAGGAGAAGATACTGAAATAACCAAGTCCCTGGTGTCATAGGACTTCCATTCTAATAGGAAAAAAAAAATAATTTAAAAAATAGAATATAGGCATTTACCATATGGCTCAGCAGTTGTACTTTTGAGCATTAATCCCAGAGAGATAAAACCTTGAGTTCAGTTCAGCCGCTCAGTCATGTCTGACTCTTTGTGACCGCATGGACTGCAGCACGCCAGGCCTCCTTGTCCATCACCAACTCCCAGAGTTCACTCAGACTCATGTCCATTGAGTTGGTCATGCCATCCAACCATCTCATCCTTTGTCATCCCCTTTCCTCCTTCCCTCAATCTTTCCCAGCATTAGGGTATTTTCAAATGAGCCAGCTCTTAGCATCAGGTAGACAAAGTATTGGAGTTTCAGCTTCAGCATCAGTCCTTCCAGTGAATATTCAGGACTGATTTCCTTTAGGATGGGCTGATTGGATCTCCTTGCAGTCCAAGGGACTCTCAAGAGTCTTCTCCAATACAACAGTTCAAAAGCATCAATTCTTCGGTGCTCAGCTTTCTTTATAGGCCAACTCTCACATCCATACATGACTACTGGAAAAACCATAGCCTTGACTAGATGGACCTTTGTTAGCAAAATAATGTCTCTGCTTTTGAATATGCTATCTAGGTTGGTCATAACTTTTCTTCCAAGAAACAAGCTTCTTTTTTTTTTCATGGCTGCAATCACCATCTGCAGTGATTTTGGAGCCCAGAAAAATAAAGTCAGCCACTGTTTCCACTGTTTCTCCATCTATTTGCCATCCAGTATCCCCCTCAGTCAGTCTCTCCCACCAGGAAGCTTCCATAAGCCTCTTATCCTTCATCAGAGGGCAGACAGACTGAAAACCACAATCACAGAAAACTAACCAATCTAATCACATGGACCACAGCCTGGTCTAACTCAGTGAATCTATGAGCCATGCCTTGTAGCCACCCAAGACGGTCGGGTCATGGTGGAGAGTTCTGACAAAATGTGGTCCACTGGAGAAGGGAATGGCAAACCACTTCAGCATTCCTGCCTTGAGAACCCCATGGACTGTATGAAAAGGCAAAAAGATAGGACACTGAAAGATGAATTCCCCAGGTTGGTAGGTGCCCAGTATGCTACTGGAGATCAGTGGATGAAACCTTAAATTCCCACAAATGTCTATATGTGAATGTTCATAGCAGCTTTTTTGGTAATAACCAAAACCTTAAATTGGCCCAGATATCCTTCAATAGGTGAATGGCTAAACAAAAACTGGTATATGCATACCATGAAATGCTTAGTATTCTGAAGTGAAAAGGAAGGAACAGTTGATAAACACATTTAAGTAAATCTCCTGAAAATTAAGCTGAGTGGGAGGAAATGCTAATTCCAAGAAGATACCTATAGGATGATTCCAAATAAAACATTTTGAAATGACAAAATTTTGGAAAAGGAGAATAGATTTTCAAGTTAGGGAGGGAATAGAGGAAGGGGGGTGGTCTTAAAAGGATAACATGAGGTATCCTTGCAGTGTTGGAAATATTCTATGCATTGAATAGAATGATAGATACACACACCTACCTATGTGATAAAATTGTGCAGAATTACTTATATTTACACAAATGAGTATTAAGTAAAACTGGTGAAATCTGAATATTTTAATTGTGCTTTTATATTACAGCTTTGTAAATTGTTAGCCATTGTGGAGAACTGGGTAAAATGTATACAGTATTTTCTGCATGATTTTTTATAAATACATTTGAATTTTTAATTATTTTAATAGAAGTTTAATTATAAAATATATATGTTATATAACTCATAGTAGTATATAGTAACATGTAATGTCAACAACAGCAATGATATATATTATAAGGAAATGGTCTAAGGAGCAGAGGTTTTTGAGTGATGTTTTAGAGCATGTCCAAAATTTTCTCCCAGGAAGTGACACTTGAGTAGAGATGTGAATGAACTCGGGGGTCAGCCAAGTAAACCAGAGGGAGTAGCAAGTGCTTGGTCTTAACAGGGGTGTGTTCTTGGAGCACAATGAATGATGAGAAGGGGAGGCAGAAAGGCAGCGCCAGACTGTTGCTAGATCAGGGTAGTGCCTTTTAAGCATAGACTAGACTTTTTGTGGTATTGAAATTATGGAAAAAAATCTTTGGAGGGTGGAGAGCAAAAGAGTACATTAATTCATTTGTTTGGAGAATACTCTGATCACTGGTGAAGAACAAGCTCTGTGGAGGCAAGATGATGGTGGCTAGGACTGAGGGTGTAATGAGGAGTTGAGAGGAGCTGAACAACAATCAGATTTGGAAAATTATTTCAAGTGGCTGACACTGAGGTTGTAAATACTTGGTTTCTACTAATTTAAATAGCATTTTAATTATTGTTCGAACTTAATTTCTTGTCATGAATTTGCCAGTATGATATATTGTTATATTTTTCATTACGCCTTGTTACTGATGTTTGTTTCTAGCCTTTAACAGTATCATTAAGATAGAATCTAGAATTTTAAACAAAAAATGTATTCTATACACATATGTATATACATATATAATCAATGGGGACTTTCCTGGTGGCTCAGCGGTAAAGAATCTATCTGCCAGTCCTGGAGGTGTGGGTTCAATCCCTGAGTCAGGAAGATCTCCTGGAGGAGGAAATGACAACTTTCTCTAGTATTCTTGCCTGGGAAATCCCATGGACAGAGGATCCTGGTGGGCTACAGTCCATGGGGTCACAAAAGAGTTGGACATGACTTATCAACTAAATAGCAACAATGATCACTTTATCTTTCACATTAGCTGAGTCTTAACGAAGATCATGGCATCTGGCCCCATCACTTCATGGGAAATAGATGGGGAAACAGTAGAAACAGTGTCAGACTTTGTTTTTTTGGGCTCCAAAATCACTGCAGATGGTGACTGCAGCCATGAAATTAAAAGACGCTTACTCCTTGGAAGAAAAGTTAGGACCAACCTAGATAGTATATTCAAAAGCAGAGACGTTACTTTGCCGACTAAGGTCCGTCTAGTCAAGGCTATGGTTTTTCCTGTGGTCATGTATGGATGTGAGAGTTGGACTGTGAAGAAGGCTGAGCGCCGAAGAATTGATGCTTTTGAACTGTGGTGTTGGAGAAGACTCTTGAGAGTCCCTTGGACTGTAAAGAGATCCAACCAGTCCATTCTGAAGGAGATCAACCCTGGGATTTCTTTGGAAGGACTGATGCTAAAACTGAAGCTCCAGTACTTTGGCCACCTTATGCGAAGAGGTGACTCATTGGAAAAGACCCTGATGCTGGGAGGGATTGGGGGCATGAGTAGAAAGGGACAACCAAGGATGAGATGGCTGGATGGCATCATGGACTCAATGGACGTGAGTCTGAGGAACTCCGGGAGTTGGTGATGGACAGGGAGGCCTGGTGTACTGCGATTCATGGGGTCGCAAAGAGTCGGACATGACTGCGCGACTGAACTGAACTGAGTCTTAATAGTATAGTACAATATATTTTAAGGAAAACATTATAACAGAAGTAATACATAAACCAAGACTAGTATAATTACATACTAAAATATAATATGATTTTGAAAAAGAAAACATTATTGTCATTTTAATGGGAAATCCGAAAATCAGAATTGCTTTGAGTGGATATTTTCTGACATCAGTTTTAGAATATAACTTGATGGATTTTGCTTTAGTGATTCCAAATTGATTTTGCAATCATGCTACAGTTTATAGAAATTTGAGGCAATATATTCCTTAGAAGTAAATTGTTCTTAGATATTCTGAAAGTTTAAGGCATTTTATAAGATGTGTCTTAAACTGAAACATTTCTAAATGGGTATTGTTCCCCCAACAATATTGAAAAAGTAAGTAAAGGAATTGCTTTTGACTCTTGCTAAATAAAGAGTATAGTTTATTTGAATAACAAAAGCATGACTGTTAAGGAGGTTAAGAACTTAAATGTAGAAGAGACTCAAATTTGAATTCTTTCTTTGTTATTAACAAGTCATATCAATTGGAAATAATGATTATGCTAAGCCTTGGTTTCTTCCTTTGTAAAATAGAAATAACTGGGCCCTTTGCCTACCTTTAAGTAAGTAAGTAAGTAAAGTCACTCAGTCTTGTCCGACTCTTTGTGACCGCATGGACTGCAGCCAACCAGGCTCCTCAGTCCATGAGATTCTCCAAGCAAGAATACTGGAGTGGGTTGCCATTTCCTTCTCCAGGTGATCTTCCCGACCCAGGGATCGAACCCGGGTATCCCGCATTGGAGGCAGACGCTTTAACCTCTGAGCCACCAGGGATGCCCAGACAGTTTAATAGATGTAAAAGTGTTGTGGACAATTAAGAAGTATGTACGTTTATAAATTCTCATTATTATTTCTGAGTAGTTTTTGAAATACTTTTCTTTAGTCGTTATAGAATAAATTGGTACTAAAATAAATACTGATTTTATCTGAGCAGATTTTGCAACAGAGAGAATAGGAAGGTTAAAGGCCTCAATTTAAAAAGTGAAACCTTGTAATTGAGAGTGTATACCTTCCCAGTAGGTAGGGTGAGAGGTAGAGAGAAAGGAAAGGGAAAAGAGATAGAGATACATAGACACAGTGATAGAGACAGAGAAATAGAAGGAGAGGAAGAAAAAGAAGAAGGGAGAGTACTTTTCAGTACTTTGGTTCCATTTGTCAGCTTTCCATTAAAGCTCCTTAGATGAGTCATCTGTACTCAGTGTCTTCTGTGTGCTCCGTGATTACTTAAAGGCTTATATGAGATTCTGATCACCTCCTTCCACCTTCACTTCTTCCCTAAGGCACCATTATCCACTAGAAAATACTCTTAATGATTGTGCTGTCTCTACACTTGTCCCTAGTCTCTTTTCAAAACAACAGCTAGAGTGCTCCACGTAAAACACAATTCATACTATGTCATTTCTGTGTATAAAGCCCTCCAGGGTTTCCCAGTGTACTTGGAGTAGAATCCAAAGTGCTGCATCGACCCAGAGAGATTGATGCATTCTCTTCCCAGCCATCTCTGACCTTGACCCCAGCCCAGCAGGGGTCACACTGTTGCTGCTGCCCTCAAACATGCCTAGCCTGCTTCCAGTCTGGGGTCTTTGCCTCTCTGTTCACTTACCTGCCCTCTCCTTCCTGGAGAATTACAAGACTCTTTCCCTTTCTCTTTCAGATTAGATCTTTGCACAAGTGGTAATTCACCAGAGTGCCCTTCTGCAACTACCCTGAATAAAATGTAATTTTATAAAAACTTCCTCTGCCACTTCTACTCTCCAACCTTTTTACTCATCTTTATTTTTTAGCACTCCTCACCTCCTGACATATATTTGTTTTTTATCGTTTTTAATCTCCTCTAAAACATAAGCTTCCTAAGAGCAAGGTCTTGATTTGCTTACTTTTTACTCTGCTCCCTATACTAAAAAGTTCATAGTAGGTACTCAGTAAATACTCATTAAACGAGTAAGTAAATAGCTGAACCATTTGTCTATTACCCCATTAATGTGTCATCTACTAATTCTCTGTCTTCCATGATGCTGAGATCTGTGCAAGACCAAAAATTAACCCTAAAACTCAGTGTTTGCCTTCAATGGCTTGTAAAATTAGTGTGGAGAAAGATAACAAAAACAAAAAAAAAAAAGTTGTCATCCAACAGGAGTCCTATGGCCAAATAAATTTGAGAAAACTGTCCATTTTTACCTCCTTTTACAGATGGCCAGGAGATTGTCAGTGCTTTGATTGTCAATTCAGTTGATAACTTATATAATTTAAAAAAAAACTTTTTAATACTGTGAAGATATGGGAGTGAGAGTGACCATGAGAGTTGACACTGTAAACAAAGGAGAGAGGACAGATTTAAAAAAAAAAAAAGAGGTAGAAATTCAGAACGTGAGGAAGTCATTGCCAAAGGAATGGGAAATATGTGGGAAACAAGGGTAGGATGCAATAGAAAGCTATTTCAGGGATGCTTTGCATCCGCACATGTGCTTAGTCACTCAGTCAGGTCTGACTCTTTGAAACCCTATAGACTGTGGCCCACCAGGCTCCTCTGTCCATGGGGATTGTCCAGGCAAGAATGCTGGAGTGGGTTGCCATGCCCTACCTCCAGGGGATCTTCCCAACCCAGGGACTGAACCCAGCTCTCCCGTATTGCAGGGAGATTCTTTGCCATCTGAGCCACCAGAAAAGCCCTGCACGTATTCATGTCTTAATGCAAATACACACAAGCAGGAACATCCACCGGTGCCTGCTTGTGTGCGGGCATCAGTTCAATATTTACAGTTCTCCTGGAAATAGTGATCGTGTTAACGTTGCCCTGCCTCTGGTGACTTCCTCTGTCTGCGAGGGGAGGGAGTAATGAGTGGTGCTTTCCATCAACATTACCTAGAGGGCCATTCGCCACTTTTACTTCTGGAGGCATCGCCACTATCCGTGGTTTGCGTCCGCATCCTCTTTCTTGGAGCCGCTTTTCTTCCTCTACCTCCTCGCCAGCTTGGTCCACTGCAGCCTTTTCCCTGTTGTATTTGCGTTAATGTTCCAGCTCTTCAGACTGAACGAAAGAGCTTTATGAGCTGTGTTTTTGCAGCCCGGGCAGCAAATCCTTCAAGAGTAATATTACAAGGCAGGCTCCAGCGGCACTTAGAGGGGAACGCGCCGCAAGAGTTACCCTTGTGGGAGAAATAGGTCCTGAGAACACTAGTCACACATAAAAGATATGTCCAGGGAGAGGTGATTCTGTCACAGATCAGATGGCTCCAAATATGTGCCCTTCCCAGAGCTGTGGCAGTTGCTTTCTTTAGAGAGCTTTCTGTATACATCAGGTGGTAGAAGCAAAGTACATGAGAATAATTAGATGCAAGCATCTTGTATTTGCCTTTCCACACACATATTAGTTTATGAAGTCCTTGAGGGCAAGTCCAGCTGTGTGTTTCCTTTGCCAGCTTTTCACTGCAAGAGGCGCAGTTAGGGGCACCAGCTCCATAAGCTAAACCTCTTCTCTTGCTGAAATCTAACCCTGAACTCATTTACCTACTTCATTTCCATCCTCCCCTTTATTTGCCAAATGCATCATCCAAGTGAGCCACTTGCCGTTCGTCCTTCACATTCCTTAACTGCCTATCCAGCTGCCTTTGCAGGCATGCTGTCTGTGCCCGGAGCCCTTCCCCCCATAGATTTGTCTGTAATACCAGCCGCAGACCCTCCAGGAGCGCTTCCATGATTCCCACTCCTTCCTTAAGCAAGAAAGGCCCCACACCCTTCACCCTCCACCTGGCATAACTCTTTTTCTTATTCTGTCTACCTTGCTTTGTATGATTTGTGTATTTCTCGCCTTGCTAGGTAGCTTAAAGACACTTTACACCTGAGTTATCCTTGATTCCTGATCACAGCCTAGAATTGTGCTTTGAATGTTGTAGGTACTCAAAATGTAGTTGATAAATTAACAAAGAAATGACTGACTAGTAGAGCTCAGTAAACCCTTGCTTATTCTTTGACTACTAAAATAGAAACATTAAGAAAACCATGGTGATTACAACAGAGATGATTGCAGTTGTTTTGTCTCTTGCACTAGACCTGTTGGGGTTATTTGCCCTTATTTGGCAGTTATATGTTTGTTTAATATTATATGTCTGTTTTTATCAATTTATCCTTTGTATCAAGCAATGTACACATAGTAGGTGTATAATATTCGTTGAATGAATGAATATGAGGATACATCAATTTTTTATTTATACATTTTATATAAATGCAGGGAAGCACATATTTCTCTTCTGAGGTACAGAGATGCTCCATGTTATCTGATACTAAAAACTATTAAAGCTGTTTTGCTTGGCTGGCATGAACAAACTTAATGTTCAAATCCAGTAAGTGTTCCATCCTAAGTTCCTGTTGCTCTCACTCTACTGTATAGGTTTGAATATCTATTTTTATTTTTAACTATCTTGATTTGTAGAGATTTTATTGCAGGCTTTTTCAACTGCTTTGTAGAAAAGCAGGATATATATATTAAAAATAAATATTTTTTCAAAATGCTTCCAGATTGGTTCTGCATATGTAATGAGAACATCACAGCACAGCATGTATAGCAATAAAGATAAATCCCTCATGGCCAGCTCCAGAGGTCCAAGTCAGTCTTTTTAGAGACAGAACAATTACTCCGAATTTCTAAGAAGCTATGTATAAATGATTTAGCATATTTGAATAGAGAAGCAATGGAGTCCACTTAGAAATGAATAAAGTATTATTTTGGTGACAATATGGCTAGCATATTCTAGAATCATTTTCTGTGTCTTCATTTAAGTTGAAGTTCTTTATGTATCTTCAAGTCTACACTTGTGAATTTTTTTTTTTTTTTTGGTAAAACTTGCCACATGAATTTTTCTCTCAATACAAGATGACACAATGCCCATGTTAATGTAAAAATAAGTGAAGTCGTTCAATCGTGTCCAACTCTTTGTGACCCCGTGGACTGTAGCCCGCCAGGCTTATCTGTCCATGGGATTCTCCAGGCAAGAGTACTGGAGTGGGCTCATTGCCTTCTCCATGTTAATGCATTACTATCAACATTGGCCTAACTAATAGAGACAGATTGGCTCAGGATTGCTGATTGTTCTCTCATGATAAACTGGTTAATCTTTTAAGTCTGTTTAGGTAAGTTCCTGTACTGTCAATAAGGTATTTGATAAATTGTGTGCTGATGGTCTTATATATCAAAAATTGTCTTCTTTCCTTGGGGTAGTTTAAGTCTTAGTGGACTTTGTTTTTTAATTGCTATTTCAAACTCATAGGAAACAACTTATTTCAATTTCTCTTTAAGTGTGGTCTTATAAGAATGTAAATGACATTTTTATCTGAGAACTTAATCTTTTTCTTTCCTAGTCAGAGAGATTGAATTGAAGGAAAGTATTTCTTGCCAGCTATCTTTCTGCTATATAGTTTATGGCTTGCCATTCTCAAATGGTTCAGCAAGTATATTTGAAATGAACCTTTTGGTCATTTTCTGTTTTTCAGGGACTGTGGACATGATTTGGTTCTGTCATTTGAAAACAGAATTACTCTTTGAGGTTCAGCTTTCTTTCCCCACTTTCATTTTTAAAACTTTCTCAAATACAGAACGCATGAGCCTTGGTAGATTTTAAAAGCAGACAATCTTTTTTCCTCCAAATATTTCCTTTTAAAAAAAACATGATGGGTATTAAGTACCTTATCACTAGTAAAGAAAAAGAGAGACACTGGGAGATCAGGCAGGAATATAATATTTTTTTGTCTTCTTTTGTACTGATTTCTTATATACATTTACATACCAGTGATTTAATGCCTGCCTGGAGAGTTTCAAAGACAAGAGGCTAGTAACTGAAGCTACCCCTATCTGTTATGGTGCAAGCCCAAGGTGTTATTTCAGGAGTAGATTGCACTTGTAGAAAATGGTAGGGCAAGGATATGTGTGGATTTCTTGTGGGTCAGATATGACCCCAAACCAAGCAGCTGTGCTATCTTAAAAGAAATGGACCTAAGTAGAAAACCCTGAGCAGCCCTCTGTCCCACCTACATGGTGGTCCACAGGAAACCGAGGGGCAAAGCATGCTGACCCATCAGAGAAGGCAAGCAGGAGGCAGGGAATTCTCAGTGATGAGATGTTTTCAAAGGATTCCCAGAACTGCCCCACAAGAGAATGAGCCTGCAACCATATCTGCCACATCCAGGGTCACCAGTGCCACATTTCAATTTGAATATCAAGGAAGACTTTCATTTACTCTGAAACTGGAGAGGCTGAAATACAGCTAGAGACTGGAGGATGAGTTGGAATGAGAAGAGGAGGTTCCTAAGCCCCAGTTCCTTCCTTGACCCTGCCAGGAGGGTCCCCTGCTCTGGACCTCACACTGGAGACCTTGCTCTGATCTTCCTCTGACATCAGCCCTCTCTGTGGGGCAACGAGTCAGTGGGCACAAGGAGCATGCTCGCCTGGAGACAGATTCCCCTCTCCTGGACCATGCTCACACTCGGGATTCCAGAATATTCTGTCAAAAGGCGCCCAACATACTTTCAAGACCTATGCAGGCCTCTTCTCCCTTATCTGCCCTGCCACGAATGGACTGTGTCTCTAGTATGTATACCTCTCAGCTCAGTGACAGGCCATGGGGTATCTGTTTACTGGAATAGAGGAAGAACTTGGGTGTTCACACTGGGGTAGCCACGGAGAAAAGTGGGTTGGAAGTCCTTTTCCCCAGGGTCCTCCCTTTGTTTTATGGGACTCAAGCATCTGAGAGTCTCGATTCAAACCTAGTCTTCCACACTGTTATAAATGTAGGAGAATATATATGTGTATATATATACTTAGTTAATATATATGATTTATTAAACTCATTTTAATTTTGAAAATAGTTAGAAATGTAAGAGATTCTGAAAATATTAAGAAGGGCCTGCTCCTTCCTCACTGCAATTTTACCAGCCTAAGGTAATGCAAAGCTGGGGAAGAAATTTCCAAATCAAATATGATTATGAGTAGACTTATTTTAACATATAAAATATAATGAGCTATTTGTTTATTAATTCAAAGTAAGCTAAGGATAGGACTTCTCTGGTCGCTCAGATGGTAAAGAATCTACTTGAAATGCAGGAGACCCAGAGTCAATCCCTGGGCTGGGAAGATGCCCTGGAGAAGGAAATAACAACCCATTTCAGTATTCTCACCTGGAGAATTTCATGGACAGAGAATTCTGGTGGGCTATGGTCCATGGGTCACAGAGTCAGACTCAACTGGCTTTCACTTCAAACTAAGGATAGTTTTATTATTCATAAGTAACCAGAAGATCTCTGGAAGCTGCTTCAAGATTTGATTCAGTGATAGACAGAAATAAATATTTAGTGTTAGGTAAAGGATGTTTTAAATTTTCAAAGGCTGTTTTTGTTTTTTCTTAAATCTTACATACTAGGAATCTCTTTGGTTAATGAAGAATGCAGTATTCTTTTTTTTTTAATTCGCGTAGATCATTCTCTTACAGTCACTCTGTGATCGAAGCATCTGTACAAAGTACGGAGACTTGAGTACATTAGTCATACCGAACCCAGTTTTTGAAAAGGCAATTGTCCTGAAATTAGCCAAAGGGAAACAAACAAACAAAAAAAAAGCTTTTTTCTAAAGTTGGGAATACTTCATTACATTAGAAAGAATTGAAATAGCAAAAATCAAATTCTGTTAACCATTAGTTATTCTCTAGAAGTCACAAGTAGCTGAGCAAGGCTTTATAATTAAAAACAAATGGACCTGTGTTAAATCCCCAGATCCATCTTCATGTACATTTACCCATAGTGCAGTTATTTCCACACTGAGGTGCATATACCCTAGGAAAGTGCAAGAGACAATCCTTTGATAAGAGCAAAAAAAGTTAGATAGCTTATGTTTACTTTTAATTGTTAATCATACTGCTGTTTACCATATGGATTGACAGAGGTGCCTCATTGGGTTTTTCTGTCAGAGGGACACCAGTGCAGAGGTTCTGAGCGACGGTAGGAGTTGTACAAAGCAGCACAGCATTAGCACAGTGTGGCTGCCGTGTTATTAGTTTCAGGTAAATTAACCCTCACTAAATCCACAATTGACCTAAAAAGAAATCTCCAGAGATGGAGAAGGCAATGGCACCCCGCTCCAGTACTCTTGCCTGGAAAATCCCATGGACGGAGGGCCCTGGTGGGCTGCAGTCCATGGGGTTGGTGAGAGTTGGACACGACTGAGCGACTTCCCTTTCACTTTTCACTTTCACGCACTGGAGAAGGCAATGGCAACCCACTCCAGTGTTCTTGCCTGGAGAATCCCAGGGACGGGGGAGCCTGGTGGGCTGCCGTCTCTGGGGTCGCACAGAGTTGGACACGACTGAAGTGACTTAGCAGCAGCAGCAGTTATACTCAACAGGACATTGGCCCCCAAGTCAAAATTATCACCAGAATATATATTTTATGTCTACTATTCTTGCTGATGAATTCACTCGAAGTAAATACCATGTTTTGAGATATTAATGATGATATGGAGCCATCACAATTAGGATGATGCTTTAAAAATTGTGTTGCAAACTTTCTCATTCTTTTGAAAATTTGTATTTCCTGCCTACATTATATGCAAAAATATATTCATTTTTAATATTTGTATATAATTTACAAACACTTAACATTTATTGAAAGTAGATACCACAATTAAAATTTTACTGGTAGAGATATATGATTAAGAGTTTTGAGGTTATGATTAGAAAGGACTGAAGAATAGTTAAATTTTTTGGAAAAAATATGACAGATGAACTCATGTATGTTTCAACTTATAAGACAAATAATAGTCTTATTATATTTATGTTAACCTATTTCCTCTGCTTCTAGCTAACCTCAAAGAAGCCATTTTCTACTTATCAATTTGTAGTCTAGTTTGGATTATGGAAACAATATAAAACTTCATTCAGAGGGATTTATGTAGCCCTGGGAGAAATGCAATACTTATAACAATGTCTCCACCCTAGTTTTCTTACAATGATTTAAGATGAGCTAACTCATAAATGCCCTATTATTTATAATGGATAGATAGTTGCCTTTAATTTGTTTTGTGAATGGAAGTTTCTACCCATTAATTTGTATTACAGGGTGGTAAAAAGTAAATCTCTAGAGATGCCTGTGGCTAAAATATTTCCAAGTGGTTGTACATATATATAGGCAATGGGATATCATTAAAATATAATAAAAATGTACATTGTTTCTTTTTATTGTTCTGTTTGTTCCTTTGTTATAGGCACTACAGGGGATAATTTTATGGGTTTCATAATAAATTAGTTTGGGGGACATAAAATGACTAGATGTTGGGTTAGTAGAGTATTATTATTAGATCAATATTCAGTATACTGAGAATGGCACTGAAACACAAAAGCATAGAGTGGCACAATTGTATTCCTTGACCTGAATGTTTCAAAAATAAAAATAAACACCTTTTTATAGAAAATGGAGAATTTATCATAAATACTTTGTTTTTCTGTACGTCTTAACATGAAAGGTTTTAGGACATAAAAAACAAAGGTTTCTCTATGTCTTCTTCTATTCTTAACTATCCAATTTTACCATGTAATTAGGGGATAAAGAGCAAATAGATGCAAAGCTTACTTCATGATAAGGTAGGACTATGTACAGTGTAACTGTGGAATATAAATATATCTTATGTATGCTGGAGGTACTTTAAAATTGGGTTTTAGTAATCAGTGTATTTGTGTTGTTGTTCTGAATGCTCTTTCATCTCCAAGGTATTTTATTTTGTAGGATAATTCAAAGCATGTCTCTGCAGAAAAGCTGACATACTTGGATATGTATGAATGCAGCTGAACTTTTGTGTGTTTTCCTAGTGGGAATTGGATAATTATTTTCCCAGTATTCACTTTAATTTCTTCAATGCTGATACTGTTCTTTAAAATATCAGAGCAGTGTTCACTTTGAGAGTTAAGAAGTAAATTGGTAAAATCCTTAAAGTTGCCTCTTTTTGTGAATTGCTAGGTAGAAATAGAAAATGAGAATGCCGAAAGTTACTTGACTCTGTCCAGTATAACTGATAGATTTATAAACCAGTCAGATTTAATTAATTTTAACGGTACTTATTAGGATATATGGTTTTGCAAATGTATTCTTTTTTCTCTTTCCTCATATGTAATGAAGCTTGTTGTGCCTAACAGTTTTGTCTGTGTACTATTAAAATAGTCTGTGTACTATTCTAATACTTTAATTATATGCAGCAAGTTGCTTCATTATAGCGACACTTCTTTGTTCAGTAATATATTCTAGCTATTGTGGTCTAGAAAGTTTCAGAAACATATACCAGTTTGATTTGTCACCAAAATATGCAGTATTGTAAAACTGAAGTATTGTTTTATTGTGATTACCTCTTCTGAATATTTATGCATTTAGAAACTTATGCATTTAGCTTTCTATATGCTACTTCTTTTCATTTAGAACACATCTTAATAAGAAGTAATTATAAGGAAAAAACAAATTTGCAGAAAAGAATGCAGAAGAATTAAAAATACCTCATCATCATCTTTAAGATCATTCTCTCCACAGGCTTCCTTACAGATATCACAGTTTGTCAGGAACACTGAGTTATATTATGTAGGCAGAATGGGAAAGTGTCCAAGAAATTGATTTTAGGAAAGCATAGAACCAGGCTTTGTATTTTTAATGTTATGTTGATTGTGCAGAATGTGAATATTCAAGAAAATAGAGCTTAAGTAAATAATTCCAGAAACTGTGAGGGATAGGGAGTGAACACAGAGAGCAGTATTTACTTTGACAGTTAAGAAGTAAATTGGTAAAACTCTTAAGATCGTCTTTTTGTAAATTGCTAAATAAGAAAATTTAAAAACCTCGAGTGTCTTTTCTCCTAGAATCACCAACACCTTTCTCCATATTGATTCTTCATGATAGTCTGAATCTTATTTACTGGGCACCTTGTTTCACATCTGGATTGTATGTAAAGATGTTTAGAATCAATGATGTGAGTAAATCCACCACTCCATTTTAAAGGGAGAATCAAAGTGTTATATTGATATTTTTGTCAAATACCCAGAGTTTTATTAGAATCAAATGGTAACAGAGATATTTTAGAGCTTTATTAAGAATTCTCTAATTTTTTCTTTGTGTAAGGAAAACTAATAGAAACAATTATGAATCATGGTAAATTTCTGGCATAAAATTTTTGTTGAGGATGGCACTGGAGAAGGGGGAAGTCCAGCTATGTTTTCCTTTTCTTTCTGTCTCTGACATGTGCTGATAGTACTCTGGTGTCTCAAATGAATATGTTAGAGGAAGATTTTATCTAGTGGATGCTAGATTTGAAAAAAAAAAAAAAAGGATGATTTCTCCCGAAGCTTCCGTAAACAGTCTCTGGGACTGAACTTACTGTCTGCAGCACACCAGGCCTCCCTGTCCCTCACCATCTCCTGGAGTTTGCCCAGGTTCTTGTCCATTGATTTGGTGATGCTATCCAACCATCTCATCCTCTTCTACCCTCTTCTCCTTTGCCTTCAATCTTTCCCAGCTTCAGGATCTTTTCCAATGAATTGACCCTTAGGATATTAGAGCTTCAGCTTCAGCATCAATCCTTCCAATTAATATTCAGGGTTGGTTTCATTTAGGAATGACTGGTTTGATCTCCTTGCAGTCCATGGGACTCTCAAGAGCCTTCTCCAGCACCACAGTTGGAAAGCATCAATTTTTCAGTGCCGAGCCTTCTTTATGGTTGAACTCTCACATCTGTACATGACTATTAGAAAAACTATAGCTTTAGCTACACAAATTTTTGTCATCAAAGGGATTGTCTCTGCTTTTTAATATGCTGTCTAGATATTTCATAGCTTTCCCTCTAGGGAGCAAGCATGTTAATTTCATAGCTGCAGCCATCATGTGCAGTGAATTTGGAGCCCAAAATAGAAAATCTGTCAATGCTTCCACTTTTTCCCTTCTATTTGCCATAAAGAGATGGGACCAGATGCCATAATCTTCATTTTTTGAATATTGAATTTTAAGCTAGCTTTTTCTCTCTCCTCTTTCATCCTTATCAAGAGGCTCTTTATTTCCTCTTTGCTTTCTGCCATTAGAGTGGTATCATATGCATATCTGAGGTTGTGATATTTCTCCTGGCAATCTTGATTCCAGCTTGTGCTTCCAGCCTGGCATTTCGCATGATTTATTCTGCATATAAGTTAAATAAGCAGGGTGACAATATTACCATCCCTTTATTCTCAAGTCCTCAAATCTCATGAAAGTGACAGTGAAGATTTTTTGAGGTTTGGGATTTTAATGCTATAAACATAATGAGGTGGAACTCAAAGAATCCAGTAATTTTAAATATTTTTAGATGATGGAATGAGACAGAATAGCATTAATAGAGAAGAGAACCAAGAACCTAAATCCTTGATCTCAAAAAGTCTGAAATAGTGTCAATGGCTATTTTTCTTTTAGTGGAAGAGTACAAACTAGGAGCCAAGGGGAGTCATCTGGTACAGAGACAGGAGGGGACGGAAGCAAGGATCATTCATTAAGAACACTCTTTACAACAGCAACCCCAGTGAACTTTTCATTTCCTGCCCCCTGTATACAAAGCATGATTTCTGAGTCTGACAGTGGGAGACTGCTGTCAAAAAGCTTTAATCAGAGTTTCCTTGGGGGAAGCTTGGAAGTAGCTATCAATGAATAAAACCTTTTTCATTTTGCAAATGGAGGGCAACTTGGGGCCTACTCCCTTATATTCCATGTGGTAAGAGTTTCCAATCAGTCCCTCCATGAAGGAGAGAAGACTGCTTGGAAATAAACTTATAGAGACTGAAGAAACCATACAAGTTAAATATATTCATCAATATAGTTTTCATTCTGAACAATAGTCAATCACTGAAGTCAACTATGCCAAACAGAAGATCCAAAATGAACACATAGAATAACTGGTACTAGATGAAGCAAGCATGATTCATGGATCAGAGAGAACATTTTCATATATCTTAATTAGAAACATAAAGAAAAAATGATCTTTACAAAACAAAAATGAAAAAGTTAATGGATATGAAAATAAAACTAAAAGAAATTAATACAGAAGAAAAGTAAAGTTGGAGAAATCTTCCAAGGCATAGATGAAAATATAAAGAAATTAAAAATGAGATATATGTTCAGTAAACATGGAGAGTCAATTTAAGAAATTGAACATAGGACAGATTTTATAGATCCAGGGGGAATAGAGGAACTGTAGGCAAAAATGTATAATACTTCATATTGAAATAAATTTGTTAGTACCAAAGCAATGAAAACGAAGTAAGATATATCCAGATAAATTATAGTGAAATTTGGATGTAGAGAAAATCCCAAAATCCCTAAGAGAGGTAACATGCTAACCCTAAAGAAGCAAAAATTTCATTGACTTCAAACTTCCCAGACAGCAACAGTTTTATTAGAATTCAGTGAAGGAATGAATGTACCTTTACATTTTTGGGAATACATGAATTTGAATTTAGACTTCTCTGACCAGCTATATTTTATTTAGGTGTGGGGACAATAAGACAAAGGCTCAAAATAATGTTTGTCTTACTTCTTTCATGAACATTGCCTGAAGATATGTTCAGTAGATCAGTCATGTCTAACTCTTTGTGACCCCTTGGACTGTAGCCTCCAGTTTCCTCTGTCCATGGACTTTTCTGGGCAAGAATGCTGGAGCAGGTTGCCATTTCCTCTTCCAGGGGATCTTCCTGACCCAAGGATCGAACCCACATCTCCTGCATTGCAGGCAGATTCTTGACCACTAAGCCATCGTGGAATTGTTTACCTGAAGATGCTGGCAATGAAAAGTGAATATGGAAAAGAAACTAAGTGTCCAAGGAAGTACAGAAGGAAGGAAAGGGAGGCAAGGAAAAGAAACCCCAGGAAGGAGCTCGCAGCATCCCCAGAAAGCAAGCAGCCCAACTCAGAACAAGAAATCAGGGGGTCCCACAGAATCTCTTCAAGAAACATGGGAATCAATTTCAGTCAAAATAGAGAAAGACTGTGGTCATATGTTGAATACCTTTATACTTCTCACAGGAAGAAAAACAAATATTACAGAAAAAATATGAAAGAAAAATATAAACTGTTAATATGAAGCATCTAATGTGACATGATTTTAAACAATTGATAGAATGTATCAAAGAAGTCCATTTGACTGTGATGCTAGAACGTCCTCCATAATGTGTTATATTTTTAATAAAGAACAGTAACATTCTTCTACTTGGTTCTATAGTAAATTATATTTATATTGTTGTGCAATTGTGCAAATGCTCTTCATTTCCCATTTCTTACAATTAATTATATACAAAACTTTGGAGAATTAATATACAGCAGATGATATTGCCACTGTTCTTTGTCCCTCCGTATATTCTCACACTTTGTCATATGTAACTTTTGCATCTTCCTATGAAGAAGGAATATATTTCTCTCATTCCTTGACTGAGTTTGGAGATGTGACTTGGTTTGACCAATTGAATGAAGGGAAATGCCAGCAAACCACTTCTGAGCCTAGGCCTTAAGAAATCTTTCATGTTTCACTTTTTTTTGTTTGTTTGTTTTTATTTTTTGTATTTTAAGCATTTCATGTTTCTTTAAAAAAATTTTTTTTAATTTATTATTATTATTTTACTTTACAATGTTGTATTGGTTTTGCCACACATCAACATGAATCCACCACAGGTGTACATGTGCTCCCAAACTCAAAACCCCTTCCCATCTCCCCCCCAATACCATCCCTCTGGGTCATCCCAGTGCACCAGCCCCAAGCATCCTGCACCCTGCATTGAACCTAGACTGGCGATTCGTTTCTTATATGATAGTATACATGTTTCAATGCCATTCTCCCAAATCATCCCACCCTCTCCCTCTCCCACAGAGTCAAAAAGGCTGTTCTATACATCTGTGTCTCTTTCACTGTCTCGCATACAGGGTTATCGTTACCATCTTTCTAAATTCCATATATACGCATTAGTATACTGTATTGGTGTTTTACTTCACTCTGTATAATAGGCTCCAGTTTCATCCACCTCATTAGAACTGATTTAAATGTATTCTTTTTAATGGCTGAGTAATACTCCATAGTGTATATGTACCACCACTTTCTTATCCATTCATCTGGTGATGGACATCTAGGTTGCTTCCATGTCCTGACTATTATAAACAATGTGTGATGAACATTGGGGTATGATGTCACATGGATGAGGTCAAAAGATAGCTGCTATACCTTTAGCTTGGATCTTAGAATGGTCACAAAGGGAGCAGACTTGAGCACAAATATCAGTGAGGAGCTGAGCACGGCGGTATCTTTAGGTCAAAGCCAAGGTCCTCTGTGGAGCCCACCTGAGATCTCCTGACGTCAAGCACTGGCGTCAGGAGATTCCCTGACACTTGGATGTTGGGGAAATAAACATACATATTGTGTGCTATGGAGGTTTGTGATTGTTACCCAGACTTAACTGTAGCTTTCATTCACTAACACACTTACCATGATAGAACAGAATGTGTTGGAAAAACAGAAATAAAATTTTGGTAGTGGAATAGATAGTGAGACTCTAAAGGAAGGAAAGAGATTTTAAGAATGATGTCTAAAGTTTATGAACAAATAGCAAGTTTAAATATGCTGATTAAGACTGTAATGGTAATCAGTAGAAGAAGGAAAGCAATTAAGAAAATTCAGAAGGCATGGAGGATAATAGGAGGTAGTTTTGGAAGATAATGTACTCATTTGTAAAATGAGTTATTATTGGTAATGAATCAGATAAAATAAATTCCAGAAACTAAAAAATTATACATCCATAAAATTATATATGTGTATAATAAAAATAACTGTGTAATAAGATAGTGTGTAAAAGATAAAAATAAATATGTAATATGTGTAATTACAATTACCTCTATGTTTCTTTAAAATATGAATTTAGCATACTTTAGTGGTAATACTTATAAAGAGGTCTACAGATTTCAAAAATACATTTGTATATTCAATATAATAGATTCATCAATTTATTTTGGTTATTTACCTCTGATAAATTAATCAAAGCACGTTAAGTATTGTAGTATCTTGTGGATGGATTCTACTTTGGGAAAATATTAACTTCGTTTCTGAAGTACGTTTAATTCAGACTACATCTGTTCAGTTCAGTCGCTTTGTCATGTCTGACTGTTTGTGACCCCATGCACTGCAGCACGCCGGCTGTTCTATCAATCACCAACTCCTGGAGCTTGCTCAAACTCATGTCCATGAGTTAGTGATGCCATCCAACCATCTCATCCTCTGTCGTCCCTTCTTCTCCTGCCTTCAATCTTTCCCAGAATCATGGTCTTTTCCAATGAGTCAGTTCTTCTCGTCAGGTGGCCAAAGATTTGGAGATTCAGCATCAGTCCTTCCAATGAATATTCAGGACTGATTTCTTTTAGGATTGATTGACTGTTTTAATCTCCTTTCTAGCCAAGGGACTCTCAAGAGTCTTCCCCAACACCAGAGTTCAAAAGCATTAATTCTTCAGCATCCAGCTTTCTTTATTGTCCAACTCTCTCATCCATACATAACTGCTGGAAAAAAACCATAGCTTTGACTAGACGGACCTCTGTCAGCAAAGTCATGTCTCTGCTTTTTAATATGCTATCTAGGTTTGTCATAGTGTTACTTCTGAGGAGCAAACATCTTTTAATTTCATGACTGCAGTCACCATTAGCAGTGATTTTGGAACCCAAGAAAATAAAGTCTTTCACTGTTTCCATTGTTTCTCCATCTATTTGCCATGAAATGATGGAACCAGATGTCATGATCTTTGTTTTTTAAATGTTGAGTTTTAAACCAGCTTTGTCACTCTTCTCTTTCACTTTCATCAAGAGGCTCTTTAGTTTTTCGCTTTCTGCCATAAGTGTGGTGTCATCTGCATATCTGAGGTTATTGATATTTCTGCTGTCAATCTTGATTCCTACTTGTGCTCATCTAGCCCAGCATTTCTCATGATGTACTCTGCATATAAATTAAATAAGCAGTGTGACCATATGCAGCCTTGGCGTACTCCTTTCCCAATTTGGAACCTGCCTATTGTTCCTTGCCCAGTCTGACTGTTGCTTCTTGACCTGCATACAGATTTCTCAGGAGGCAGGTAAGGGGTTTGGTATTCCCATCTCTTGAAGAATTTTCCAGTTTGTTGTGATCCACACAATCAAGGTTTTAGTGTAGTCAATAGAGTAGAAGTAGTGTTTTTCTGAAACTCTCTTGCTTTATCTATGATCCACCAGATGTTAGCCATTTGATCTCCGGTTTCTCTGTCTTTTCTTTATCAGCTTGAACATCTCAAAGTTCTCAGTTCACATACTGTGGAACCCTGGCTTGGAATTTTGAGCATTACTTTGCTGGCATGTGAGATGAGTGCAATTGTGTGGTAGCTTAAATATTCTTTGGCCTTTGCCTTTCTTTCATAGGACGTTTTCCAGTCCTATGGCCACTGCTGAGTTTTCCAGATTTGCTGGCATGTTGCGTGCAGTACCTTCACAGCAGCATCATCTTTTAGGATTTAAAATAGCTCAACTGGAATTCTATCACCTCCACTAGCTTTGTTCATAGTGATGCTTCCTAAGGCCCACTTGACTTCGCATTCTAGGATGTCTGGCTCTAGGTGAGTGATCACACTATAGTGGTTATCTGGACCATGAAGGTCTTTTTTGTATAGTTCTTCTGCATCTTCCTGCTGCCTCTTCTTAATATCTTCTGCTTCTGTTAGGTCCATACCACTTCTGTACTTTATTGTGCTCATCTTTGCCTGAAATGTTCCTTTTGTATCTCTAGTTTTCTTAGAGAGATCTCTAGTCTTTTGCATTCTACTCTTTCCTGTTTCTTTGCATTGATCACTTAGGAAGGGTTTCTTATCTCTCTTTGCTATTCTTTGGAACTCTGCATTCAGATGGATATAGCTTTCCTTATCTCCTTGCCTTTAGCTTCTCATCTTCACTTCTCTTCCTTTATTCTCTGAAACACTGATGGAGACTTAATAAGGGATGGGGAAGTACATTTTGCTGTGTAAATTAAAGTCATTATACTCAGGGCCAAATTAGACAACTAAATTAAGGAGATGGGGTTACACTTATGCTTACTATTAACTGATAGTTAACTGATAGTCCAATTCACAAGTCATTGGATTTTATTAAAAGGAACTAAGCTCTATTTGCATTAATCTGATCATAGCATAAGGCAACAATGCAGTTTCTAATCAGACCAGGTCCCTTTGACATAGGATCATTTGTTAAAGCACTTGTTATGGAAATAGCCAATTATTTTAATCAGGTTCATTGCAGATGATGAAAATTGTTGCCTGAAGGCTTACTTTTACAATGGAAAATTACATAGTAAGTAATTAATAGCACTGAGATTTCCATCTTACTGTATATTACAATGAATTACTAATAAAAGTCACCTTTTAAATATGCATGTGTACCTGTGTGTTTAAAGTCATATATCTCATATAGGAGCAAAGAAAACTAGAGAAATGCATGTCATTCTTTTTATATGAAAATTGCAACCTCTTAAATAGATCCTAAGAGTCCAGGATACATACACATCAATATACTCTATGAACTTAGTACAGAAAAATTTCTGGGAAATAAGAACTAATAGTGAAGGTATGGGAAACCTCAGTTATAGTTTAATAATCTTCAGTTTTCTGACAGTCAGCCATATCAGAAATAAATCCAATCTGAAACCAAAAATATATGAGCAATAGAAGATCTTGCAGTTGTGTTACTTTTTTCCCATTCATCTTCATTTAAGGCTTCCTGCAAAGCCTTTCTTGAGTGATGAAAATAACCTGCGAAGCAGGAGGTGAACTACTGTGAAAAAATTAGTATTTTTGTCATTTTTATGAATACATCTCCTTCTATTAGTATGTTTTATTAAACTACTCAGTCTTCCCAATAAGGTCTGCCTCATTTCATTTGGGCTCCATGGCTTTCAGTTTGAAGTGTAAGTGTAAAAGAAAACAAACTATCTCTGATGTGAATTTCAGAAGGCTGATGTCCCTCATTAATTCTGTGGGCCTGTTATTCTGATGCAGTATGTGTGTGCATGAATGCATGTCTGTGTACAACTAAACTCACAGATGGTAAATAAGTGGATTATAGAAAGAACCTTGACATAATCACTGTCTTCAATATCTTTGTTGAGGTATCCTTGCCATACAATAAAATGCACATATTTAAAATATACAGTGTAATACATTTCGGCATGTATATGCATCTGTGAAACCACCTCTTCCTAAAATTAATTTATTTATTTTAATTGAAGTATAATTACTTTACAGTATTGTGGTGGTTTTTGCCATATGTTGATATAAGTCAGCCATGGGTGCACATGTGTCTGTCCACCTTGAACCCCCCACCCACATCACCCCCGACCCCATCCCTCTGGGTTGTCCCAGACGACCAACTTTGAGTGCCCTGCTTCATGCATCAATCTTGCACTGGTCATCTATTTTACAAATGGTAATATACATGTTTCAGTGTCATTCTTTCAAATCATCTGACCCTCGCCTTCTCCCACAGAGTCCAAAGTCTGTTCTTTACATCTGTGTCTCTTTTGCTGACTTGCATATAGGATCATCGTTACCGTCTTTCTAAAGTCTATATATTTGCATTAATATACTGTATCGGTGTTTCTCTTTCTAACTTACTTCACTCTGTATAATAGACTCCAGTTTCATCTACCTCATTAGAACTGACTCAAATGGGTTCCTTTTCACAGCTGAGTAATATTCCATTGGGTATATGTACCACAACTTCTATATCCATTTGTCTGCCAATGGACATCTAGGTTGCTTCCATGTCCTAGCTGTTGTAAACAGTGCTGCAGTGAACATCGGGGTACGTGTGTCTCTTAATTCTGATTTCCTCAATGTGCATGCCTACCAGTGGGATTGCTGGGTCATATGGCAGTTCTATTTCCAGTGAAACAACCATCTTAGTGAAGATTTTGAACACTTCCATCACCCTCAGAAGTTTCTCCCTCCCCATTATAATCCTTCCCATCTATCCTTCCAGTTTCATCCCAGAGAACTACTGATTTTCTTTCTGTCTCTATTGATTAGATTGCATTTCTAGAAAGTCATATAGAGTCAAAAATAAATGTACTTTTTGGATTGTTTTCTTTCACTCATAATTATTTTGAGAACCTTTCATGTTGTTGCTTGTGCCAGTGTTTCATTCTTCTCTATTGCTGAGTAGTACTCAAATTGTATGGCTATAAACCATAATTGTTTGAGCTGTTCACTGATTGTGGGCATTGGGTTGTTTCTATTTTTTGGCTATTACAAATAAAGCAACTGTGAATATTCATACATGTCTTCATTTGGACATGACTTTTTACTTATCTGGGTCAATATCTAGGAGAGGACTGACTGGACCATATCGTAAATACACGTTTAAATATTGGAGAAACTGTCAAACTATTTTCCCAGCTGATTGTATTATTTTACAGTCTGACCAGCAGTATATAAGAGTTCAATTCCTGTACATATTCATTAATATTTGTTATGGTCGGTGTTTTTCATTTTAGTCATTGTAAAAATTGTGTAGTGATACCTTTTTGGTTTTAATTTGAATTTCTCTATTGACACATGATGTCAAACATCTTTTTTTTTTAATTAATTTTTATTTTTTTAGTTTGTTTTGCTTTACAATACTGTATTCGTTTTGCTACACATCGACATGGATCAGCCACGAGTGTACATGACCTCCCAATCCCGACCCCCACCTCCACCCTCCCGCCCCACACCCTCTCTCTGGATTATCCCCGTGCATCAGTCCCAAGCATCCTGCATCCTGCATCAAACCTGGACTGGCAATTCGTTTCACTTATGATATCACACATGTTACACTGCCACTCTGCCAACCCATCCCACCCTCTCCCTCTCCTACAGAGTCCAAAAGGCCGTTCTATACATCTGTGTCTCTTTTGCTATCTTGCATACAGGTTTATCATTACCATTATTCTAAATTCCATATATATGTGTAAGTATACTGTATTGATGTTTTTCTTTCTGGCTTACTTCACTCTGTATAATCGGCTCCAGCGTCATCCACCTCATTAAAACTGATTCAAATGTATTCTTTTTAATAGCTGAGTAATACTCCATTGTGTATATGTACCACAGCTTTCTTATCCATTCATCTGCTGATGGACATCTAGGTTGCTTCCATGTCCTGGCTATTACAAACAGTGCCGCGATGAACATTGGGGTACACGTGTCTCTTTCAATTCTGGTTTCCTCGGTGTGTATGCCCAGCAGTGGGATCGCTTATATTCTGCATACAAGTGCTTTATCAGATGTTAGATTTGCAAATATATTCTCCCAATCGTGGCTTCTTAAAATTGATTTTGAAAAATGCACCTTTATAGTTTTTGTTCAAGTACAATTTAACAATGTTGGCGGCTTATACTTTCAATGTTATGTCTGAGAAATCTTTGCCTAAAATTGAATCCCAAGAGACTTTCTCCTATAATTTTTTAGAGGTTTAGGTTTTATTCTAAAGTCTATAATTCATTTTGCATTAATTTTTGCATGTAGTGTATGATATGGATCTGACTACTTGTTTTATTTATCTGTTTGTAATTGTCATGTCCTTATTTAAATAGCTGTCCCCAAATTATCTCCTGAAAAGATGACATCTACAGAATTACTTTTATGTCTTTTGTAATCATGTTGAGTCTTTGTCTAGTTTTCTCATATTTCTGGTGTTTGGCATTTCTGGTGCCTGGATCTGCAGATAGTTTTCATCATATTTGGAAAAATTGTATATTCAAATATTTTTCTGCCCATTCTTTTCAGGGATTCCAATTGCATCTATTTTAGGCTACCTATTTGTGTGTGTCCCACAACTCACAACGTCTAGGTTCTTTTCCTGTCTATTTTATTTCATATAGTTTCTATTATATCTTAAATATTTACTGATCTTTTCTTTTGAAGTATCTAATTTGCTTTATTTCCTTCTAGTGTATTTTTTATCTCATGTTGTAGTTTTCATCTCTAAAAGTTCAATTTGGGTCTCTTTTTATATTTTCCATGTCTGTACTTAACATTTTCAATATATGTAGCACAGTTATAACAGTTTTCATATGCTTGTTACCTACTTTTTCACGTTTGTTAACCCTGACTGGATTCCCGACATGAATTTTATCATGCTGACTGCTAGATACTCTGTATTCCTGTATATCTTCTTGAGCTTTCATAAACAAGGTTAAATCGCTTGAAAATGGTTTTATTCTTCTGAGTCTTCTGAAATTTGTTTGGTGGGACCCGTAAGATGTTTAATGCAGGAGTAGTTAACTCAGTGCCTCTCTGCTCAGGGCCCCAGAAATTAGTTTGTTTCCCAGTCTGATGGAGGGAATTGCTAGTTTCCCTGGCCAGTGTTATCCCCAAGTATTGCTCCCTCTGGTCCAGGTGGTAAAAATTCCTCCTGCCAATGCAGGAGATTTAAGAGATGCACGTTTGATCCCTGAGGCAGGAAGACCCCCTGGAGAAGGAAATGGCAACCCACTCCAGTATTCTTGCTTGGAGAATCCCGTGGACAGAGGAGCCTGGTGGGCTATATAGTTCACGGGGTCACAACGTCTGACCCGACTGAGCGCCTGGGCCCAGGTGCATGCTGGGACATTTGGATGGTTCCTTCCTCAGTGTTTTCTTCACTTGCCTGGGTTGCTCCACGCTCTGCTGAGCTCCTGAGGGAGCACTGTAGGACTCAAGACATGCTCTGCAGGTCCCTGAGGGCTGCCTCTTTATAGCCGCTTTGTTTCGTAAACTCCAGCCTCCTGGGCTCTCCAGACTCTTCTCTTCCTCTTTTTAACTCGTGGAGCTGGCCAGGTTCCACCCGGATTCTTCCTCAGTGTGCCATGGCTTGGAATCTCTCTCAGGGCAGCCAACTTGGGCAGTTGTAGAACTCACCTGGTGTGTTACTACCCTTTCTCTCCTAATGTCAAGTGTCTTGAAAACTGTTGTCTCATATGTTTTGTCTGTTTTATTTTTTGGTGGTTTCAGGCAGAAGGGCACTTCTTATTCCAATAGTCTGCCTTGGCCAGAAGCAAGGTTTCTCTTGAATCCCAGTACATTATCGCTTTAATGAAGAAAATATGCTTATTTGGCATCCTTAACAATAAATATGGGAGAAAAAATAAAATATAAAGATTAGCGGCTTGTAGGCACACTTGGCATCGAGGAGTGAGTCAGCTGCTGAGGCAGAAACTTCCATGGTGTCCTTGAGTGAGGCCCATGTTGTGTTGCCTCCAGCTCTGCCAGGAAGCCAGGAAACCTCCTATAATTATGCAGTTGAGGTCCTGGAATTGAGGTAATCTAGCCACCCAGCTGTTTTACTCTGATGGAAACTGAAATGCCTAAGAATTTTGAAGGAATGTTCTCTACCAGCCATAATGTATGTCTGTCAGATGCAGAGCTTGGTGATCTCTTAGACCTAACATATAGAGACTCAATATACTAGTTTTAAAAATAGTAAATGGCACCATTTTAGAAAGAAGTATACTGAGGGTGTCTGTTAAATTGCCCCATTCAGTGGATCAAAATTCCTCTGGGCTTTGCAGTTGTGGGGATAACTACTCTTTCATGCCTCTCCAGGGCAGGGCTGCTTTTCTATAGAACATTTTTTAAATTGCTACCCATTTATTTACTCTGATGATAACCCCAAAAGTAGAAGTATCTGTGTACAGAAAGTCTCATTAAAAATATACCTATGTTTTTTATCCAGTAACATGATAAATAAACATTCAACTGAACAACAGAAATATCAATTATCCCATATTATAATACTGTAGACAGTTGTTTTTTGGTCCTTAAAGTTTATATTTTCCCATAAATTACATCATTTAATCCATAGAGCAGCTTTAAAGTATAATAGAATTCATTATTTTTAACTATGCCTATGATATAAAATTTCAAAGATATTAAAAGGTAAAAGTCAGAACCATTCTTATTTTATTACCTGAATCTACATATATATGTAGGTGAGACTGATTTATAGTTATTTTAAGAAATTATTCTAGAGTTAAGGGAAATTATTTTTCTTTACATATAAGATGTGACTGTGTATCACTGCGTGTTATTTAATTGTGATATGGCCAATATGCTTTCAGTGCTTCTTCATTTTTAGTATAAGTTACTGCAATGTTTAAAAAAATCATGATCATTAAAGAGAAAAATAAGTCAGCCTGGTGAGTTGAAAGTTTTAATTTACTCCCTTAAAAAAATCTCTTGATAAAATATCTTAAAATGATATATTGGTAGTAAGCCCTTCTACTTACAACTTGTATATGAAACAAGTGATTAAATGCAAGTTTCATGTGTATTGTATCTTCAAAAATATTATAAATTAAGTTGCTGATCGAAGTGCCAGTTGGTGCAACCACTTAAAAACCATTTGGCATTATCTACCAAAGTATATAAATGACTCAGCCATTTCATTCCTAGGTATACCCAGAGAAAGTACAATACACTTATGTACAAGTGCACTCATGGATGCTTTCGTTTTTAACGACATAAGTGCCATTAACAATAGAAAGAGAAAATGCATTGTCATACATTTTACCGTGAAATATCATAAAGCAGTGAAAATGAACTCACCAAAACTACCTATAGAACCACTGTGAATGAAGCCTCAAACAAAAGAGCACATATTGATTGATTTCTTTTTTCTAATACAAATTTCAAATATAAGGTAAAAATAAAAGGTACTATTTAGGAATGTGCATTTAGACAATAAAACTCTAAACCATACAAAGAATGAGGCTGAGATTGCCATAATAAGCAGGAAATCAGTTATGTTTGTGAGGATGGAGAGGAAGTTGCAAATGGAAGGACAAAGGAAGGCTCTGAAGTGCTGACATTATTCTTGTGTTTGACCTTGGTGACTGTCGCACAGATTGTCTCTTAACAATAACTCATTTAACTCTATTGCTCTGTGTATTTCTATGTGTGTGTATTATCTTGCAAACAAAGATTTTTAAAAATGTGAATTATCTCCTTTGAAAAATAAAAATTCCAACTGTACAGGTATAAAATAGATCTGTGTCCTCTCTAAAGAAACAAAAATGTATTCTTTTCATCAGAATGTAAGGGTAAAAGGCAAGTATAAAAGAATATAAGAGCCAAAGATGTCCATTTCTAAATAGACAATGATGTGGGTTTCAGGAATAAAATTAAAACAGATGCCTATTAAGCCTAAACTAAGAGTATGAGAAAAATTACTGAAAGGAAGAAAAGAATTAGGGAAAAGTATTCCAAACTGGAGTCTTTGGCCTAGAGTGGCAATACTAATATTACTCTGGCCCTGCTCAGTCTGTGGGATTTTTATGGGATTTGTGGCTGTCTAAGGAAATGGCAACCCACTCCAGTGTTCTTGCCTGGAGAATCCCAGGGACGGGGGAGCCTCATGGGCTGCCTCTGTGGGGTCGCACAGTCAGACACGACTGAAGCGACTTAGCAGCAGCAGCAGCAGCAGCATGGGATTGGATTCGTCAGGCGAGAACAGTGGAGTGGGTTGCCATATCCTCCTCTAGGGCATCTTCTCCAGCCAGAGACTGAACCCGCATCTCCCATGTCTCCTGCATTGGCAGGTAGATTCTTTACCACTGAACCACTGGGAATCCCACTACATTTGTAGATCAAGGACTGGGTAGTGTGACTTTTCTGCCCTCCTCAGCACATAGAGTGGCACCTTGAAAGCAACCAGGAAGTGAAAGTCTTTCATATTTCCTAGTGGTGGTGAAGTTAACTGGTGAATAATACAGATTCTGAAGATAAATTATCTGGGTTTTAATCTCAGTTTTACCATATGTGTGACTCTGGGCTAGTTTTTTATATTTTCAATGTCTCAAGTCATTCATCTGGAAAACACTCATGATAATAGTATGTAGCCCAGAAGGTGTGATAATAAATACAAAATGCTTAAAACGATGTTTGGCTCATAGTACAAGTGGTTGAATGTGCTAATTGTTGTCAATAGGTTGTCATCCCAAAGTACTATTTGTACATACTTAATATAAAAATTGCAGAGTTATTTTTAAGAAATTAATTCTAGAGCTAAAATTTCTATGTATTCAAAGTATAACTGTGTATCGGTGCCTGTTATTTAAATGTGGCATTGCTTGTATGCCTTTAGTGGCTCATCATTTTTAGTAAGGTTACTGTCTGTCGTTGTTGCTTATTACTGTCATTGAAGAGAAAAATACTTCAACCTGGTGAATTGGAAGTTTCAGTTTACTCCTTTAAAAGCTTCTCTTGATAAAAATATATGTCTTAAAAATAATATGTCGGTGTTAAACTCTCCATTTACAACTTGTATATGTAGTGAAATAAGTGGTTTCGGTAAGTTTCATGCATATTATATATTCCAAGCTGTTTTGAATTAATTTGCTGATAAGAGTTCAAATTTTCCCCCAATTCTTTTACTCATCCTAGTAATTTTTTTAAACTCTTAAGTGATTTTGACTTAATGACTATCTTAATATTTTATTTCTGAAATCCCCAACTGCTTGTCTATTTAGAAGTGAGTTTTTTGGCTCTTACATGGCTGAAGTATATATACAAGTATATCTATATAAATAATACACTGAAGCTTACACACAGGTAAATTCTAAAGATTATGAACTGCTTTGCTGAATTCAAGCAATAAATTTTAGTTTGAGCAAAAACCTGAGGAGGACTCATTTGTCAATAATGATTTTCTACCGCAGGTAGTTTTCCCTTAGGGTCTGCTGAATATACAAAATGGAAAGCATGGCCATATTGCTAAAATTAAAGTGCTTATATAAAAGGAAAGAAAGAAAATATGGAGAGATCGTATTCTAGTTGACAATGCAAGTAGGATATCCAAATAAAATATAGGATAGCAAGGTGAATTTGAATTGCACATAAAAATTTTTTTGATAAGCTGAGTCAAATATTGCATGGACATCTTGTATTTTTATTTGCTGAGTCTGGCAACCCTAAATATTAGGAAGTGTCTATGCATTTAAAATCAACCTTAATGTTTAAAAATGCATGCTATATTCATCATGTTATATGTACGGTCTGAGTGATATAGAGTCAATTTAAATTTCCCTGCCAAGTTTTTGAATTATTTTTCCAAATGTTACCAGTAATGACATTCTAGAGTGAATGAGCTTTTTAAACCATAGATCTGTTGAATCCCTGCCCCCCTTTCTACTGTTCTTAAATTCTCTATTAACTTTCCAGTATCTGAGGACTAAAGTTCAAACTCCTTAACTTGATTTGTAAAGGTGTAAAAATCTAGTCCCAGACTAGCTAGTCACCACCATCCCTAGTAGTTCCACACACGTAGTTCCTGTGCATATCCAGACATTTGAAAGTGCTCAGTTCTCACTGAAGACATTGCGTCCTTTCATGCTCCCTCCCACTCTAACACATCTAAAAATTTCCTGCTGATCCTTTAAACACGGACCAAGTATTGCCTTCTTTCAGCATCTGCCACATCTCCTCTAGAGAAAGCTGTTGCCTTATCTGTGATCACAGTACATTTTGTACATAATGATATGTAGCACACATTTTATTATAATTATCCCTCTGAATCGACTTATAGGAGGTGAAACCTCTTAGGAGAGGAGCTATCCCTATTCCCTGATGTATCCTACGATATATTTTAGAATCTGATTCATGGAAGGTGCTCACCAGAGTTTTAATGAATGAAGGAATGAGTGAGTGAGTGAATAGGTGCGTGAAAAGCAACCATGTGAATCGTAGCTGTGCTTCCCATGTGAATCCCAACTCATTTAGCCAGTTACGGATTTTTGATAGCTCACTATAGAAAAAAAAAAAATCCAAAATAGTTGAACATTAATATTAACTACTAAAATTGAGAGAACTGCTAGCAAACTAACATGCATCTGACAGAATAGAGTAATTAATTTTGGATAGACTATTATGAATATGCAAAAATATATAAATTATATCACACATAATAAAAGTAGGAAATTGGGAAACATGTACGTTTTATACTTGGAGCAAAGAACTATGGGACAATAAGGAGTCACTCTCAGATCTGCAGAATAATAAGGTGTTTATTATTTTAGAAAAATAACTTGCAAAATAATTAGTTATAACTTGACATAACGTGTTTTCCACAGTCAGACTCCTCTCAAACTCAACATTGTCTAGCCTGCTAGAGTAATTTAGTTATTGATATTTGAGATTTCTTTGAGAAACTTAGCATCCATTTTTTAGAGCACTTGTCACTTTGTACTGTAACTGGTCATTTTTTGGTCTGTCTACTGTACTGTAAGAGCCTTGAGGAAAGAAAGGGCCCATGACATACTAATCTTTGCATTCTTGGAACCTAGCAGAGAACTCAGGATGAGTGGATGGATAGATGGGCTTATGTACAGAGGTTCTATGTACTGTCAACCCTGGTTACCCTTAGAATCTTAGGCTGACTGTATAATAATAAAATGTATAACATAAATATGCCTTCATTCCTCTCAAGTCCATTTAATTAGAATCTCTAGTGGGGTGGCTTTGTATCTGGTGTGTTTTAAAGTTCTAACTTTTAAAGGAAGCATTGCTCTAAATCCATTTTCCTTAATAGAACCCCTTTAGAAATAGCCTGGCACATCTGCCCCAATCAAGGAATTCACTGTCCTAGTACAAATGGAGATTCCCCAGGTCTCTAATATTTTCAGTTCTTTTATGCCAATCAGCAAATATTTATAGCAGGTCAACTTACTATCCCACATGTCCCCAAGGTAATGTTCTTTGCAACATTTTGGCATCTACTGTGTTTTTCATATAGCTTTTTAAATGAATTTCTTCAAGCCCTCTAATATTTGAGTTTTATCACCCTCTTGATTACCCCTCCCTCAACCCTTCTTCCATATTCCCTGGTTTTGGCTTTATAAGTATCTTGGAATGGCTGTCTTATCTTGCTGGCCAATATCTGATTAAGACAAATAAAGCCTTACTGAAATAATTTTTTATGGAAACATTAGAGACTTGGGCTCTGCCTGGTTACCAGTAGCAGAGGTTTTTGCATCAAAATTGAGGTCCCGAAATAAGTTTCAGGATGCCATACAGATGAGCATCGAATACTGTCTTTGTTAGTAACTGGTGATGGGTAAATACCTCTTGGATATTTTTTTACACTGTTCTTGATAATGAAAGTTATCAGTAAATTATTATAAAAGGTTTGTGTGTGATGTGTTTTGATTGAAGAAGGCTCATTTTAATTTGCTATTTTAAAAGGAATTGTTAGCAATATAGCAAAAGGCCAGATCAAAACAGCATTCTAGCACACATAATTAAAAATATACTGTCTTGCCCCAGAAATGACTGGGGAATCGTATAGATTATTCTGATTATGACATAATTAAATTCAGTATCTGAGTGGGAGGACAGAATTCCTAGAAATTCATCATAATTTATTCAGCCTTAAAAGAAAAATTGAATAACCATAGTCTTTAGATTAAAAAAAAAAAATAAAAGGTCAAATTTTAAAAGACAGTCACTCACAGGAGGTTGGAAACTATTTAATTGCTAATGGGGAGCCCAGGGAAGATAGAAGGTTAAGAATCCAAAAGAGCAGACTCTTGAAAATAAGCTTTGCTGGCTAATTAACAGTCAAGAACAATATTGCAGGAAATAAGACAACCTGAGAGAAGGGAATAAGGGAGCCAAGGAATTATGTCTTTGAGAAGAAAAAAAAGGCTTAATTATGGTGTCTTTTTAATATATCAAAATGAGGGTGCTCAGCCTGACAATCAGTTGCTCTTTCTTGATGCTCATGGGACCTGAATATACTTGGGGATCAAAAGGAGGTCGTTTCCCGAGTGAATTAAATTGTCTTTTTTCCTCCGCTCAAGAGGAGCTTACATGGACTTCTGTCCTAGAAAGGATCGGATGTCCTAGTCTAAATGATGGTCAGTATTGAAAACACTCCAGGCCAAGTTGGCAGAGTAAATGTAGTTGAACGACTGGGCTAGATGCTGCCCACATCGGGAGCTCCGGAGAGAAGCAAGGCTAAGCTGGGACTCTGATGGCCCACGAGTGCAACGGGCAGTCACTTCTATTCTGCATGTTGCAAATGGCAGCCAGTTTGAAAACTATTAACTATTTAGTCAATTCATTTTGAAAGTTTCCACTGGATGTCCTAGCAAATTAGACTTCAGAAATCTCCATTTCATCTCTGGCCGGTTGGTGGAGTCTATAACGAAGAATGGGATTACAGATTATTTAAATATAATAATCTGAGAAGCAGCAGCAGCATTTCTGTAGCAAGAATCATGCCCAGAGAATTCACTGCTTTTTGAAGACACAGATAAAGGAACTAGCAAATATTGGGTTGGCCAAAAAGTTAATTTGGGTTTTTCTGTAAGCTATGGAAAAGCCCAAATGAACTTTGTGACCAATCCAATATAATTTTGATTTAAAAAACTCTGTGCTCACCTACTACTCTGAAGTCAGTTTCATGCGCTTTGGGCTATGTTTTGCACAGTGATGGGTCTAACAAAGATCAAGAAAAAAAGACTGGAAGTAACTGAGACTTCTCATGATGCAGATGTGTGCAAGTTCCTGAGTACTCAGAATGATCATAATGAATATATGTGTTTTGCAATTACTAGACTTCTTTACAGTGACACCGCTAGAGAATGCATGGGTTTACATTATTTCTGTTAGCAAAAAGCCAATCCTAAGAGGAAAGACTGCAGTATATACCTTTCCAAATCTGTGTAAGGTGGGCTAAGGGCAAAATAATGGTAAAGATAAAGAAACTAAGTTATGCATATAATACTAATGAGTTTCTGTATTTACAACAGAAAAGGGGTCTGGAAAGCCTTGTAGAGAACTTTTTGTTTCAAAGATGTGCATGCTATTGTGATCAACTATCTACTCTCTCATCTATTTCTCTCCTTCCTTCCTTTGCTTTTGCTTTTTAATTTCTTCACACACATGCACCATGAGTTTCTATCTGGGAATCTGTGCTCAACTCTTACCACTGTCCTTCAGTCAGCTAGAGGGTAGGCAGCAAAGTTTAATGCTTTCAGTGAGGAATCAGAATTCAGCTAGATGTGTTGTTATAAAATCTAGCTTTGAATGATGCTACTTTAAAAAACAATTCTCAGGGAAGCAGTCATAGAACTAAAAAACTCAAAAATTAATAATTATAAATGAACAATTAAAATAACCAAATATAGAAATTCCTATTTTTATATAGAATTGCTGTATCAAAGTTTTCTTAGTTATAAAATACTTTAGAATATCTCAGTGTATTTGAAATTCATTGTTGCTCAGTTGCTAAGTCATATCTGACTCTTGGCGGCCCCATGGACTGCAGCAGGCCAGGCTTTCCTGTCCTTCATTGTCTCCTGGGGTTTGCTCAAATTCATGTCCATTGAGTCTGTGGTGCCATCTCTATCTCATCTTCTGCTTCTGCCCCCTTCTCCTTTTGCCTTTCGCCTTTCCCAACATTAGAGTCTTTTCCGATAAGTCAGCTCTACCATCAGGTGGCTGAAGTATTGGAGGTTCAACTTCAACATCAGTCCTCCAAATGAATATTTAGGGTTATTTCCTTTAGGATTGACTGGTTTTATCTCCTTGCTGTCCAAGGGACTCTCAAGAGTCTTCTCCAACACCACAATTCAGAAGCATCAATTCTTGGTGCTCAGCCTTCTTTATGGTCCAACTCTCACATCCAGACCTGACAACTAGAAAAACCATAGCTTTGACTATATGGACCTTTGTCAATAAAATGATGTCTCTGCTTTTAAATACACTAAGTTTGTCATAGCTTTCCTCCCAAGCAGCAAGCATCTTTTAATTTCATGCTTGCAGTCACGGTCCACAGTGATTTTGGAGCCCAAAATATGAGGACTTTTTTTTCTGGAAATGGTAATGGCATGATCTATGACAGAGAGAGATGTATGTGATTTATTACAAAGGAGTTTAACTTTCATTTCATTGCATTATATTCTGTGAACATTTATATCCAGTCTTTAATTAAATATGATTTATCCAAATTGAGGTCTGTTTCCATTTAGATTCCTTTCAGTGTTAATCACTGTGCAAATAGCCTTCACTCCTGTAAGAACTCTTACATTATATTGATATATAAAAGCTCCTGTGTAATTTGCATCTGTTAGCTGAGCTTACATGTTACTAGGTGTGCACATAGAAGTGTTTTAGTTATTTTGCTACTTTATTAAAGTATGAAATTCAATATAGTGTTTTTAATTTTATGAATTTAGGTTAAGGTAGTTATTTTTATCTAAAAAATGCATAAACAGTAAAAGGTCATTTTTTTTTTAAAAACACAAACTGAATAATGGCTAGAAAGCATTTTCTCTTCAGCAAATGCAATTTCAGTTCATTCCACCTCAAGTTAACCCCTGGGTAAATGTGTAACTGTATTTTTAGAAACAAATATTGTTATTTTTAACTTCATTGTTGGTGATTGTAGACCCAGTTTGATGAACAAGTAGATAGAAATTCAAAGGTTGATTAATCTCAATTAAATTCACATTCTCCTGTGTAAAGTACTACTTATTATTTAAAAACATAGAAGAAATGAGGAAGCAAAGAAAAATGGGCATACATATCCTAAAAGTATATATAATAACTCTTGATTAGTCTCATATCATCAGCGTGAAGATTTCTTTCTGTTATCATTGTAAAGCTGCAAGAGCTGAGTTTGGGTTTGCTTGTGATATAGGTCAATATTGAAATAAATGCTCAGATAAGGTAATTCTGTTACATGAGAATTAAAAATGTATGTTGTATCCCTTAGCTTCAAATCCTGGGTGAGTCTCTATGCAGCCTTCCTGCATTCATTTCTTAAATCCATTCCACATGTGGCTTTTCTAGATCTTTCTAGGAAACTAGGGTACAGAAGCTACCTTCCCAGCCAGCTCCACGTCTTCAGTTCCAAAAGAGAAAGTCTGTCTCCCTTAGCTGACACTGGGCATTTGTGGTAATCTGGCCCCTACCTACATCCCCATACTTGGTTTCTAGCACCCTCCTTCCCACTCTGTGCTCCAGACAAACTGCTGTTTGTGTATTTGAACACACCATCGCACCATGAACATTCCTCTTCCAAGTTGTGACTCATTCTGGATCCCTGCTTGGCAATGTTAATGCAATACCCTCACCATCCTGTTTTTATTAATCCTAACTGAAACTTCCCCTCAAGTCCAAGATCAAATTTTATTCCCCGTAACCCACAATAGTATTCTTGCCTAGAGAATCCTGGGGACAGAGGAGCCTGGGGGCTGCTGTCCATAGGGTCGTACAGAGTCGGACACGACTGAAGCGACTTAGCAACAGCAGCAGCAGCAACATGTAGTCTTTTTCAGACATTAATACTCAGTATCACCTCAGTATATATATACATACATATATATATGAATACTTTTTTATGTCTAACTTTACAAAATAAGGCAATGTATTCTTTAAGACATGAAGATTTAACTTTTTATCGGCCACTGACATACCTCACCTGAAACAACTTGCCATGGATATGATGTAGGCAAAGACACATTAGGCATGTTCCAAAGTAGCCAGTTACTGCCCCTACCTTGTACTGAGCAGGTAAGGAAATAAATAACACAGTGATTCTGTGCCACTTTCAAAATTTAACAAAAGTGTGTTTCATGTTCATCCCATATAAATAAAGACTAGATGAATTTTTGAGGGAAAAAAGAGCTAAATATTTCATCGGGTGAGAAAATGAATAAATGACATATTCTTCCTTTAGTTCTTTCCTTCTTCCCTTCTTCCTCTCTTGAAAGTTTTAGTGTCAAAAATTTGAGTCTATTATATTTTATAGTACACAGCTGTTTCTTAGAATGATCAGATTCTGATTTAATCCTAATTTTTGATATTATATTTGCTTAAAATGGGATTCCCTGGTGGCTCAGGTGGTAAAAACTCCACCTGCCACGCTGAGTTGGCAGGATCCCCTGGAGTAGGAAATGGCAACCCACTCCAGTATTCTTGTCTGGAGAATCCCATGGACACAGGAGCCTGGCGCCCTACAGTCCTTGAACTAGCAAAGAGTCAGACATGATTGAGCACTCCACCATGGTTTAAATGATTTGGATTATTTCTGAACACAATCATGAATTATCTCTACTTTCAAGATGTAGCAGTTCACTAGAAACCAAAAAGGACCAGACATCTTTTATAAAGTGGTCACCTTCCTAAAGAAATTTAGATCAAACTTTGCCATAACCTGAGAATGAGAGGGTGAACGAATCTGCTTCTAGGAGGAGATCCTGTTTATAAGAAAGAAGTTAAAGGAAAATGAAAACTAGAAGTTTTCTAATATTTTGTACTTGTTTAATATTGAGAGAGTAATTTAATGCTCATATTGTTTTAAGCACCGTGAAAACCCAGAACTCTGGAATAGCTTTTGATATGTTTATCAGAAGGCATATTACACGTCTGAAATAATTTTCTTCAGCACCACTATTTTGTTAGATATTTGATCAAGCAATATTTACTTGGCACTATTGGAGAAGGCAATGGCACCCCACTCCAGAACTCTTGCCTGGAAAATACTATGAATGGAGGAGCCTAGTAGGCTGCAGTCCATGGGGTCGCTAAGATTCAGACACGACTGAGCGACTTCACTTCACTTTTCACTTTCATGCATTGGAGAAGGAAATGACAACCCACTCCAGTGTTCTTGCCTGGAAAATCCCAGGGATGGGGGAGCCCGGTAGGCTGCCGTCTCTGGGGTCACACAGAGTCGGACGCGACTGAAGCGACTTAGCAGCAGCAGCAGTGGTCTTCTGGATAGTGTGTGGCATTTTGGGGGGTACAAAGAATAGTATTGGACAGATCCTGCATTTGTAAAGTTCACAGATTGAATGTGAGAGGGAAAGACGCACAGAAAGAAATTCCTAAGGAAGAGAGGAGCATTTAGGTATGTAGGAAGCGGTTGTGGGAATAGGAGCATAGCAGGTGTTCAGTTGAAACAAATGATAGAAGGGAAAGCAGTGCAGAGCCGTGTGCATCCTCCAATTACTTTACTAGTTGCCACAGAACCAAACTCAGTGCTGTGCTTAGAGGAAAGGATATGCAAATATCGGTGATTGATACTTCACTAAGTTCATCATTATTCCTTTTTTTTCCTTCAAAATCCCATTTATTGTCCCTATTATCCAAAATTAGCATGGAATTTAGTATAATTTGCTGAATGTTTTATATATCATATGATTTTTCATCAGGTATAATAATAGAATATCAAAGGTAAATCCCTTTAGTCATCCTAACTTTAGAAACCCTTGAATGAAATTAGGAAATGATCGCCATTTACATTTATTATACTTTGCATGTAACAAGCTTTAGCTATTAACTCTAATTTGCTTCTCATCGCATTCATCAAAGGCGAACTATTTAGAAACTAAAACATCTCTGTCAGTTAGAATTTTAATGAATTAAGATGAAATGAGACAGTGTTAATTGGCAGTGGTTGCTGCTGGGGAGGTTTCTAGATCTTGTAAGTGATACCAATTCATTTCTCGATCAGGGTTAATTTGTTTCATTTAATTCTAAGGATACACTGAATATTTCCCCAACTAGTCATGTTTATTTTCAGGATTAGAGAGTATTTTAGTTCTGTTGGATTTGGATTCTCAATTCCATTTGAATTGACTTAGTCTGATTGTTAATAAATTGTCTACTGTAAGCACCATTTATATTATTGACAAGACATACACACACGCCATTATTTAGACCTTCTCTTATTTGAAATGCCTAAAACCTTCTAAAAATCTATCTTTTTCACCAATAATTCTCTTTCTCTCTTGTCCCTATTTTCCTCAGATATAAATGAATGCGAAGCTGAGCCCTGCAAAAATGGTGGGATATGTACAGACCTTGTCGCTAACTATTCCTGTGAGTGCCCAGGGGAATTCATGGGAAGAAATTGTCAATACAGTAAGTATTCACATATATGTGAATATCTATATATGTATATATAACCTCTGTTTGCATCACTTTCACTTAATTTGTAATTTGGGTCAAAATCAGTAATAATTGCTTCTGGGGTTTATAATATATTGAAATGTGCATTTCATATTTGTTGTTATCAAATATAACAACAATCAAATGTTGTTAGTGTACATATATACTCCTGGACGGATCTCAGAGCATGATAGGGATATGAGTGGTTATCTTGTGACCTCAAAAGAGCTCAACAGTTCCTTAAAGACACAAGTCCAACACTATTATGAGCCTCATTTTGGCTTTTGAGTATATATAGGACCTAATTTCCTCCCAGACTGGTTATTCTGGTTCAAACAATACATTCAGAGGATTCTAAACAGAGAACCTCGGTCACAAATAAAAGGTAGAGATTCATGAGGATTCCTATTAAGCTGGCCTATCTATTAGTAAGAATTTTAAACACCATTTATTTGTCTTCTTGGAAGCCTAAGTCCATAAGGTCTTGAAGTGATGGCTCAAATTATAGGACAATAATTTGCCTGAAGTGTTTACCATGAAGCACAGAGCACCCCACCTTTCCGAAAACAAACAAAAACTAGGGAGAGGTAATAGGAATATAGTTGGTGGAAGGAGACCAGAACTGGGCACAAATACTTGCTAATGAGAACAGTAGTGGTGTAGTTTATTAATTGTTGGACATTTACAGAAACTTCCTAGTGCTGTGGCTTGAGGTGTATAATGATGTTAGAGCATTGTAACATTATGCAAGTTCAGAATGCAAATGCAGATGAGAATTCAGACATGGAAACTAAGACATGTGGCCTATGTGGTTTTCCTGGGCTCTCAACCTTAGTGCCAAAAGCAGAACTGGAAGGACTCTAGAATCAGGTCTTAAGATTGCAAATTCTGTATATTTTTCTCTAAGTCGAGATGTCTCTGTGGATAGAGCTGAACATGGTAAACTTGAAAGCACCTTCCACCTCTACTCTCTCATATACACACACACACACACACACACACACACACTCACTCACTCACTCCATCCCTCTCTCCATCTTTCTCTTCTCTTTTGCCAGAGTAACAATTTTATTTCTCACTTTCCCTCTCTTTATGCCCCTTTGACAATGGTAATTTATAAAATAAAACAAAGGAAAATTATTGAAGAATGAATCTGGGTTATATATTAAAAAAAAATGATCTGGGGATTCTCATCACACTAGTCCTGAAAATCTTCATGAAAAAGATGAAATTGTGAATATCAAAGAGATACTTGAGATTGAGCAAAATATTTCTAAGCTTGAAAATAATTGGAGGGTGCTTCTATGGGGGCTCAGTAGTAAAGAATCCACCTGACAATGCAGGAGACACTGGTTCAATCCCTGATTTGGGAAGATCCCACAGGCCATGAAGCCAACTAAGCTCGTGTGCCACAGCTATTGATCCTGTGCTCTTGAGCTCTGGAGCCACAACTACATATGTACTCATATGCCCTAGAGCCTGTGCTCCACAACAAGAGAAGGAACTGCAATGAAAAGCCTGCTCCTTGCAGCTAGAGCGTAGCCCCCATAGCCACAACTAGAGAAAAGCCTGCAGAGCAGTGAGGACTAAGCACAGTCACAAATAAATAAGAATATTTAAAAAATGAAAATAATTGGAGAAGGACATGGAGCACAAGTTAATAAAGGGAGGTTCAAGCATGAATGAATGGAAAGAAAGGAGTGTCTGAGTAAGATTATTCTGAATAACCCTAGCCATCCAGTCAACTAACCTAGCAACCTTCCTACAAAGAGTTTAACTAACCTCCCACTAAGTTCAGTTTCAAGTAGTCCTTGGCCCACTCAGGCCCAGCTCACTATACTGCCTAGTGAGCGAGCCTTTGCCACCTGTATTGATCAACGAGCAACTAGACAGCTAGTTGGTTGCCTGTTTTTCAGTAACTAAGCTATATTGGACTCTTTGTCCCATGAACTACGTAGCATACCAGGCTTCCTTGTCCTTCCCTATCTCCCGGAGTTTGCTCCAACTGATGTCCATTGAGTCACTAATGACATCCAATCATCTCATCTTCTGTCACCCTCTTCTCCTCTTGCCCTCAGTATTTCCCAACATCAGAGTGGTTTTTAATGAGTCACATCTTCGCATCAGGTGGCCAAAGTATTGGAGCTTCATCACCAGTCCTTCCAATGAATATTCAGAGTTGATTTCCTTTAGAATTGACTGGTTTGATCTCCTTACTATTCAAGGGACTCTCAAGAGTCTTCTTCCATACTACAATTTGAAATCGCTCAAGTGGAATTCTGTCACCTCCACCCACTGGAAATGGAAGGATGTGAGCTAGAAAGTGAAACCGATGACTAAAGCTTGTGCATCTCTCCATTAGCAATTTTACTGAAGTCACCACATGTGAAAGTATCCTTGAAAAGAAAGAAACCTGATAGATTAAGAAGGATGTATAGAAATAGGCTTCGAGCTTAATTGCCCCCAGCTTGCATCTAGTGTCTTCCAATTAGTTTTTGATACTGTGTTTAACAAAATTTTGTTTTCCTTTGACTTGGTTTTGTCTCTATATAATATCTACATGTAAATCCAGACTCCTCTCTGACATGAATGTGATAGTGAGGTGCCTCCCATTATGTTATATTCTCTGACCTTCTGCTGTTCCCTTCTTCATCTCTGTGCCTTGACAGGGATCAAAGAGGGTCACGTAAGGCGCAATGTAACATATGTTCCTCTTGGGGTATTTGTTTTTATTGCATTGATTTATAAGAATTGTAATAAGGATTCTGATTCTTCCCATTGTCTTTGTTGCTGAGGATGTATGGTTTTGCTTTTTTGTGTGGCTTTTTATCATGTTTAGAAAATCCAGAGTAAGAAAGTGCACCTTGCCACAGTGAGGATTTAGTGCTAACATTGAAAACTTAGACCGTCCCCTGACTACACAGCATTTAGAAGCACCTGCAGGTTACAGCTAGTGCCAGCTCCCAGCTGATTGAGTTTAGGATCTTGGGAGTTGACATTACGGAGATTATAACCAATTTGCTCACGTCCAAGATTGATAAACTTTCTTCAGGCTTTGTATGCTGTCCCATAGGAATACCACAAGGTCAGTTTATACCTGCGATAATGGGAGACAAGCCATTTGTTTCAGCAGATATTTGATGTGAGAGAGGGAAGAGAGAATGATGGAGATTAAGTGCTTGGCGGGGCAGGGAGCTGGAGCAGGGGTGCGGGGGTGAGGGGGTAGGAGAGGGAAGGGTTAGAGGGCATCCGTAGCAAATGCTGTTGTCTTTGTGTTCACATTCAAACTGTCTTCAGTCTAACTGGGGCTCCTGCACTTACATTTGCCTCACTTGTACCACTTCTGCCTTTTTAAAATTTTGATTTTATATTGAAGTATAGTTGACAGATATCTACTCTCTTCTTAATTGTACTGATAGGTTTATTGAGATCTGGTACATTTTGCAATGGGGTTATGCAAATGAACTTGAAATAAGAGTTTCTCATTTTAGGCCATTTCTGCATGCAGGCATCTTGATAGTTTATCTGAGATCACTTATTTACTTCTCACTCATTTCAAATAATCAGCAGTCATATGATACTATGATCTTACCAGCTGCTACTACTACTAACAAGCCTTATAGCAAAATATAAAAGTGGTAATTTTGGAGGTTGCATTTCTCACAGTGTAGAGAGACTGATCTTGATATCTATATACTTATCATCAAAAGATGTTTTGGGTTTTTATCCAGTCCTTAGCTTTTTCTTTGCCTTTTCCTCATTTTTACCATACCTCAATTTTAAGCAATTTATTATGACTGATTTTCAGTGTAATTAAATGAAATATTTTTACTATTAATGATATTCTGCATTTTAAAAACCTAAGTATAAATTCATTTATTCATTCATTATTCATTTTCATTTAAACAATTAAAGGCAAGGCATTTATGTTGAGATGAGAGTTTAATATTATTTTTTAAATTATGTGAATTATTTTTCATAATGTATGTCTTTAATTAATATAGCTATTAAGTACTTTTCATTTGTAAGGAATACATTTATATCTAGCTCTATTATAAGATAATGCTTAATTATGTGGTAATAATTATTATGTGTATCAATCACCTGTTGAACATTTTCTATAACAATATAATTAGTTCATATGTTAACAACAAGTGTTTTAATACTTGGCAAAGAATGTACTTATAATTTTAACACTGATTATTTCCTAATATCTATGGTTGAGTTAAGGCAATTATATATCTGATTTATATAATTTCAGTTTAGATTTCCAGTTATGATTCATAGAGCTTATCATTGACTTTGAAAGATCTCAATTATTTTGTAGTTTTATCTTTTTTTTATACTACAGGGCATTTGATTAACTTTGATTATTTTTATTTTAATTGAAGTTACTTTTGACTGATACGTGAAAATTTTTAAGATGTTCCCATAGCACCTAATGGGGCTTCCCTGGTAGCTCAGTGCTGAAAAAAAAAAATCCACCTGTAATGCAGGAGATACAGGAGACCTGAGTTCGATCCCTGGATTGGGAAGATTCCCTGGAGGAGGAAATGGCATCCCACTCCAGTATTCTTGCTGGGAAAATCCCATGGACAGAAGAGCCTGACGGGCCACAGTCCATAAGATCTCAGAGAGTCAGACCTTTACTAAAGTGACTGAGCACACACTTAGTACCTGTTACAGTATTACAGATATTCTTCTAATTTAAGTTCTAATTTATATTCCCTTGTTTCTTTTAAATAAGTTCAAGTGTTCACATGGCCATTTTTATAAACATCTTCAAAGGACAAGGAGATGACCTGGAATGAGAAACCTGTTCTCAGGAGAATAGATACGCTTTGTCATGTAGGATTAACAGAACATGATGTTTAAAGTAAAGTCAATGGAAATTGATAGCACTTTAGTTAACTATCTAAAAATAACTAGGCTTATTTTCATTTTGAGGGCTTATGTGGCTGACAGTAGCCATATACAGTTCCCTTCTGGGTGTTTAAATGTGACATGATTAAACTTCAGGAATGGCATTCAAATTCATTTCCATTACTTATACTATTTCTGGAAATTAAAATAGTCACCAAGAGAGCCCTTATAATACAGCATCCCCAGACTATTATGCCAGAAAGTATTATGACTTGGATGATTTCAGAGCATTTTATTAAAAATCAAAACAAATCTTCAACTGAGGAGAAAGTGATGTTTCTAAAAGTAAAAATTATTCAGTTTTTTTTTTAATTTAGTGAAATAATCTAGATAATTCTGTAGTACTTTAGGAATTCCATCTATAAACTAATAAGGGCAAAAGGTGATGATACATGTGAACAGAGTTTGAAAATTATAGATTAATATTTCTGTATCTTCATTTTTGAGCAGCTATAACTCTTTAAGCCTTCATTGTAAATGAGCTAGTATTTTTAAATACACAAACATATGCTAGATAGATGTATATATGTGTTTTTTTCTTTTGAAATCAACATATGCTGCCAAGTACACTTGAATTATAAGTGAAGACTTAATGCTGTTAAAATTGATAAAACATTTGATGAGTAAATAATGTCATCTGCATTATTATATGCTCAACAATTAATTATTGCTTTTGAAAGACAAACTTGTAAATAAAAACTCTCAACTGATATTAAAATTTTGTCACCAATTATTATATGATAATGTTGATTTTAATTTTACTATGAGACAAGCACTAAGTACTTTAAATAACAACTTATTTGATCCTCTTAACACTCTTTGTTGTAGATTATGTTTATTATTGGCTCCATTTTACAGAAAAAAAGCAGCTCTTGAGAGGTGAAATAATTTGTGTGGTTCACATGGCTAGTAAAGTTCAGATCCTGGTCTTAACCCAGGTATTACATCTGTGTATACCTTTCCTCCCAAGTGTGATCGATCCTGCCCTTTGGCAGGTGAAAGGAACGCTGTTTACTACACAGTACACTTTAAGAACACTTTAACTCGAGTGGCCTTGACAAGTGGCTGCAGAGTAAGAGGAAAGAACATAGGCTTTGAATTCAAATAGAATTGAGGTTTAAATTCTGACTTTTTCTTTTTGTAGAATTGAGGTTTAGATTCTGGCTTGTTACCTTTATATGTCTGAATAGCATTAGTTGACCTTTCTGAGCCTCAGATTCTTCATCTATAAATAGAATGAATAGCACTTTTTGGTTTAAATTGATGACTAGATTAAAATTAGGAGCATATATAAACTATTTAGTAAACTACATAGGTCAATACATGTTGTAGATAAGCAAATAATTGCATAAATAAATAGACACAATGATTTTGAATTACTTTAAAAAAGTTAATGCTAGTTTAGTCCCCTTTTCCTTGTTATAATTTTTTAAAACTTTAAAGTACTACCTATCTTTAGCAATTGACTGTGTGTATTGAGAACAAAATGTATAGAAGTCAGTTTTTTAATGCATTGCATACCATGTTTCACAAGTACATTAATTTAGGAAATCCAGTGACATTAGCAGAATTTTTAATAAACAAATATTATTAATTCAACCAAAACCATTATAGGGGATAAGAGTTGCTTTAGTTTTTAAAAAACATGACATCATAACATACTCTGAACCACAAATACCAAAGTTCATTTCTTTATGTTTTTTTGTTTGCAATTATTGTTAAGATGACGCTGTTATTTGATCAGATATTTTAGTGAATGGTGAACAGAAACAGTGGAGCAAATAATTTCAGTATTTTCTTATCTAATATAGATGGTCAGAGATTATAGTTTTATCCTATATAACACTAAATTCCTAGTCTGCTACATCCAGACATTATGTAGATCCAAAGGTAAAATATAAGAGATTCTGATTAAAAAAAGAGTTTTAAAAATAATAAGTGTTTATAAGGAAATGAAAATGAGAATTAAGACACACATAAATTTAATAAGAAAATTGTGTAAGTCGAGTATTATAACATAGTAAAAGTATTCAGCTATGTGTTCAGTAAATAAACTAGCCACAGATATTTATTGATTTTTTTTTCTTAACTATGTACAGAATTTTCAGAAAACGTTATGAATTAATTTATTCACCAACCTAGAGCCAACAGTAGCCACCACTACAGCTGGAGCAGCAATAGGGGTTAAATTCAGTTCCTGTTCTTGTGGACTATGCAGATTAATGGGAGAGAAAAGCAAGAATTACACAGTAGCTGATTACAGAACATCAGAAGCACTGTGAGTGAAGAGGGAGCCATGATGGAGCACCTGTTCTGTTGGGGGAAGTTTAAGGAAATGACATTTGAACTGAGGCCAGAGGAACTTAATATTAGGTACCAAACAGAGGGCGGGCTGTCGAAATGAGGATTTCACAGGAAGGACAATATGCTCAAGGATAAACATGCTCTCTGTTTAATATGAAGACAAATATTAAGTGGATGAGTTCTGATTGCTGTGTAGTAATCATATGATGAGGTTTTTAGGATGATCACTTGCCTTTTAGGCTTTGACAATATGGGATTAAGACCAGCTGATGGAAAAAATATTTAAGTATTATAATAATCCATCTCACAAACTACCTATTTTGTGTGTCTACAAGGGATTTTTAAAACAACAAAATAGACTTTAGCTTTTGTAGGTATAGCAAGAAATCAAAGAAAAGCAAAGAATAATAATCATTAATGCTAATTCTAGTTTTATTCCAGATAAAAAAATGTCTGCTCTGTTTTAGAATTTTGAAATGGTGCTTTAGCAGTGCTTTTTGCCTTTGAAATCATTGCCTAATATTAACGTAAGGTTACTTTCCTTGAATACATAGAATAGGAATTAGTTCAGAACTCCAATAGGACAGGAAAAGGACAGCTTACCTTACGCTGTCACCTTTTGTGAACATTAAAAAAAGAAAAAGTAACTATGGGTTAATAAAAGTTTTATATTAAAGATTAATTGTGTAATGTTAAATCCAAGATACACCATATTTAAAATCTACCCATAAATATATAGTGATATAAAGGGAAGTAACCATAACAATAAATACTTGAACATGGATAATTATTTAACTTAGTTTCTCACATTCTTTACACAGACCTGACAATAAATACAAAAAATCCAGAATACTGTACAAGCATATCAATAGCCCTCAAGGGAAGAAATGACTCCAACATTACTGCAGGATGAAGTCTTTGCAACAATAAACACAAAAAATTGACTTAATGACAAAACCAAATTGGATTTTATGTGTCTGACACAGAAGTTCCATTTTCATTCAGATGCCTCTGGGTATATTTTTCCAAATGTTGCCCAACAATTTTGTACAGAGATGTCACACTTTGAAAGTTCACCTGCTGTACCTTAAAGTGATAATCTAATAAAAGTAAGATGTAGAAATATCTGCAGAATGCTCAGATAGATCCCCTAGGACTTATAAGTACATCTAACAAATTGAATCAGATTCTCATTACCTGACAGTTTTGTATTTCATTACAAATAATTACTGAAACATTCAAGAAGACCTTCTTGTTTTTCAAATTATGTAACATTCCCATTATGCACTTAATAGCATATGTTCAGGGATCAAAATTAATTTTGCATTTATTCTCCAAACTGAAACTCAGTCTAATATATCCCTGTCTCAAAAAAGGCAGGTATAGTATGCAGAGATCAAGAGAGTGTGGAAACAGGATAATGTGATGTCATCTTTGTAGCATTTAAAACTGTAATATATGATTGAGAAATACCGTGTTTTTCTCAGACCGTAAATATCAATCTTTTCAATTATCACCCCATCCTTACCCTTGAAAAAAAAAGAAGTCAAATAAAATATGGCATGATAGACAAAAATCTCCTATAGGAAAACTACTAGAAAAGAAGTCATTCTATGGCTTGCAAGTTGAAACATGGTTAAGATGTAATTTGTGGGCTGTCATTATTCTTTACATGTGTACCATGGCATTTTGGGGTGCTTAGGTGAAATTTGGGGTCTGATTATCAGAGTGAGGCTGAAATGGTTATTTCATCATGGGAAAAATACAGGCATAAATCACTGTTGTTGTTGTTGTTTTTAAATCAAATTCACTGAATAGCAGACACTTTTCTCAGGAGAAAGAAAAGAACAGAGATGATATCTAATCCTTTATCAAATATGCAAAGCTTTCCAGGATTTCCTGAAATCCCAAGGGTTTCAAATAGTACCAATAAAATTTTACTGGCAACCATGGAGCTGAGTTGGGCGAGACATCAACCCCTGGCATGCCGCTGGCTGCAGTTGTTAGCTTCATCTGCAGCCTTGGAAGTGACAGCTTCCAGCAGCATGTAGCACAAAGAGCCTCATATATATTTTGAGTCTCATCTTCAAAGCATTTTTCTTCACCTGAAGGAGAGGATTCCAACAAATTTCTTTCCTGCATAGTCAGATTGAATGGTAGGTGCAACTGGCACATCATGGTAAGCTAGGACAGCCAGTTATAAAGATGTGAATGATAACTCAAGGAAGCGCTGGTAACACAGACTCAGATTCAAGAATCAGATGAGAATGGAGAAGTGGTAAGGTTTAATATTAGTGTCAAAGGAGAGATTAAAAAGAATAAAGAGTACAAGATTGCTAAAATAGACTTTAACATAAAGCAATTCTTTCTGCCAAAGGACGAAAAGAGAGTCATCAGAGAAGTAGGGAATAAAGATGTAGAGAGGGCAAAGAAAATAATTTTTCCAGAATAGGAGGTGGTCAGGGAGATGGATACGTAAGAAAAGACACTTTTTAAAAAAATTTAGATCCTGTAGTCATTAATAGTCCTGAAATAAGTGTGGTGGGTGGTAGAGAGAATGCCAGATTTCACCTCTTCCATAAGGAACAGGTGTTGAGGAAGAAATAATAGCCACAGACTGCTCCTCCCAGGTTATGGAATGCTCAACTTTGAGCATATCTTAAACCCCAAAGAGCCATTAGGTGCCCAGGGACCTAAAAATAAGTTTCATGATAGTTACTTTAATAGCTTTATCTGGTCAATAATGCACATTCTTTTTAGAACTCTAAAGGGAATGGACACATAAAGTATCCAACTTAAAAATAAATTGAACTGGAGGAATATGGTTCTATAAAAAGAAGTAGAGCCAGAGCAAAGTCAGTAAATTCAATACTAAAATTCAAGGAAAACAGGCGCAGGGACAGAAAATAAACTATTCTGACAAGAAAAGTGGATAGAACTATAGTTATATAAGGGAGCCTATAAATACTCAGCACTATTATCTAACTACAAAACACCAAAGAGTTGAAACCGTGCCTCTTAGCTCCAAGAAGTCCAAGGATATTTGTGGTAGTTTGTTCAAAATAAAATTCAATTTATATTTTTTGGTACACTCAGGAAGACACACAATTTTTTTGAACATCCATAACCTGGCTATTTCATATATAAATGTTGCTTCATATCCACTCAGCAGTAACTTAATAATGCCTTTTCCTTTCCCATTAGAATTATTCCTCGATTCTACCATTGTTAATAGCTTTAAGTATAACAAAACATGAGCACTTTGCTACAGGGATTTATATAAGGGATGCTCTTAGCCCCATCTCCTTTAAGTGCTTAATGTGAAGTTTTTGACCAAGGTTACAGGACCCTCCGGGATAGCTAGAATTCAGGGTGTCTGTGTCTTTTGATGAGGAAACAAAAATTGGATATTTCTTTTTTACTAATAGCTCTCTGAAACTTAGAATTTCCATCCATTACAGATGTAGACAACAATGAATCATTGCATTAGCAGTACCAATGACTTTGTCACTAACAGAAACCAGAGGTATTTTCATATCACATTATCTTGTTGGACATCACTGAAAATACCATTTAGTTTTCCCTGATAAGAAACTATAGTGATCCTGCAACCACCTCTGTTATTGAATGTGTTAATAGATGAGCACGCATGTTATTATATCACACATTTTAAAATATTTTGATAATTACTTTGTGCTTCTTTTATTTCATTTTGTGAACAGAAAAGCATTATTCTGAGAAGGCCCTCTAGGCGTCACAAGACTGATGAAAGTATCCATAGTGCAGAAAAGATTCAGAATCCTGAGTTACTGGCTTTTTGGTTTCAAAAGATATTTTATCCTCCAGGATAATATTCATGAAGCTTTTGGGAATAAAAGCTATTAATGATCCACTTTCTATGGAGAAGGAAATGGCAACCCACTCCAGTATTCTTGCCTGGAGAATCCCAAGGACGGAGGAGCCTGGTGGGCTACAGTTCACGGGGTCGCAAAGAGTCGGACACGACTGAGCGACTTCACTATTCACTAATGATCCACTTTCTAGCCATCTTCTGAGTTTGGTTCTCTGGCTCCATGAATGTCCATTTCTAGCCATCTTCTGAGTTTGGTTCTCTGGCTCCATGAATGTCCATTTCTAGCCATCTTCTGAGTTTGGTTCTCTAGCTGCATGTATAAAAACTATAAGAAAAATAGCAGAAAATGATACTGTTAAGCCACATTTTTGTCATTGTGTTTACAGGTGTTTTAACAGCAGAGTCGTTATTGAATGCATTGCTGCTTCTCATCAACAATGCTGGTTCAGAAAGTTTGTTAACCCTATCAGTTCAGTTCAGTTCAGTTACTCAGTCGTGTCCGACTCTTTGCGACCCCATGAATCGCAGCACGCCCGGTCTCCCCATCCATCACCAACTCCCAGAGTTCACTCAGACTCACATCCCTTGAGTCAGTGATGCCATCCAGCCATCTCATCCTCTGTTGTCCCCTTCTCCTCCTGCCCCCAATCCCTCCCAGCATCAAAGGCTTTTCCAATGAGTCAACTCTTCACATGAGGTGGCCAAAGTACTGGAGTTTCAGCTTTAGCATCATTCCTTCAAAGAAATCCCAGGGCTGATCTCCTTCAGAATGGACTGGTTGGATCTCCTTGTTTCAGTTCAGTTACTCAGTCGTGTCCGACTCTTTGCGACCCCATGAATCGCAGCACGCCCGGTCTCCCCATCCATCACCAACTCCCAGAGTTCACTCAGACTCACATCCCTTGAGTCAGTGATGCCATCCAGCCATCTCATCCTCTGTTGTCCCCTTCTCCTCCTGCCCCCAATCCCTCCCAGCATCAAAGGCTTTTCCAATGAGTCAACTCTTCACATGAGGTGGCCAAAGTACTGGAGTTTCAGCTTTAGCATCATTCCTTCAAAGAAATCCCAGGGCTGATCTCCTTCAGAATGGACTGGTTGGATCTCCTTGCAGTCCAAGGGACTCTCAAGAGTCTTCTCCAACACCACAGTTCAAAAGCATCAATTCTTCAGTGCTCAGCCTTCTTCACAGTCCAACTCTCACATCCATACATGACCACAGGAAAAACCATAGCCTTGACTAGACCCTATATAGAAGTGATATATTTGAAGTTAGATATGGATATTAATCCATATTTAAAAGACAAAAAAAAGAGATACACTAAAGATACACTATAGTCTGAAGTTGAAATCATCCAGTCTCCTTTCTTTTTAACCACAGCTTTTCCAATTTTCTTAAGAGCAATTATAATCTGTGCAAAATTATATAATCATTTAGTTAGTTATTTTATAGTCAATTTAGAATTTGACATATATATATATAGTTGCTTTAGAAGAATACAGCTTGTGTATAAGTTAACAAAAATTGCCAGTTCTCTAGAATCATAGCATCAAATACAGAGTAAAATGTGGATTGCTCATTATGTGAGAAAAAAAGAATGCCAATCTACTAAGTAATATTTTTAACTGGTGATCACAACAGTTTCAAAGCATCAGCCTATTGTCTGTATGTACACAGAGGTGAGGTGAGGTGAGGTGAAGTCTCTCAGTCGTGTCCGACTCTTTGCAACCCCGTGGACTGTAACCTACTAGGCTTCTCAGTCCACGGGATTCTCCAGGCAAAAATACTGGAGTGGATTGCCATTTAAGTCTATTTTGGAATTTAGTTCTTAATTCATAGTTTATGTGTACCTAGAGTTATTTTAAGCCGTCTGCACTTCTAAGATGCATATGATTCCATCATTTATTTGGCCTTATTTCTTTAAGGAAGATCAGTTCAGTTCAGTCGCTCAGATGTGTCCAACTCTTTGCAACCCCATGACAGGTACACCAGGCCTCCCTGTCCATCACCATCTCCC
>SJXQ01000106.1:0-175544 GCA_006408695.1 Aepyceros melampus
AGAGTTCTGGCCAGCTTACTGTAATGAATGGTAACTCTGCTTCTGCTCATCCTTTTCCATCTTTAGACAGTCATATGATGTGATTCTCTAGCCTTCCTTGGGGATAAGCTCCACTGAAAGGCTTTTCCTTCTAACCATCATTATCTTGGTGACTATCCTGGGAACCCTCTCCACATTTTCCGTCAGCCTCTGCTTTTGGTTTAGATGGATACTAAGGATGTGAGGTGATTATACTATGTAGCTATTGTATTATAGAACTTTCTTTAAAAACCTATCATGTCATAATATTTCTAATCTACTTTTCTCATTTCTTTCCTCATGTGAGTGTCTAAATCTTCTATTAAAATACATCTTGTTTCAATCTGTAACTACAACTTATTTTACACTTGTAAACACAGTGAATATCATTTCTCATGTGTCATGTAGTCAAGGAGCACTAAACTCAATTACTCTAAGGGTCAGTCAGGGGACAATCGTGTGTGAAGCTGCCAGAAATGAGAAAATAGAGTGATGCTGGCATTTAGAAAGAGGAGGGCATGCTCTGTCTAAAGGTATTAAAAATTCATTTAAAAATATTTCTTTGGCAAAAATCAATTTTAAAATTATCTACATGCCTGATTTAGTCCTTGTTTTAAGTCAGTGACAAAAACATTAATAAAATGGAGGCGGTAGTGACACTTTTGCTCATTTTTTGATTTAACAAACATTTGCTGGATGCTGGAGAATTCTGGACGTCTAAATACTAATACTCATACTAACACTAAGAATTTATCCCTAACTCTCAGGTTCTTTGAATCCAGTAAAACAAGCACAAAAAAAGGACTAATTGTGGAACTATATGATTAATGCATTGAAATGGTGGGTTTTCAGAGGGCTTGGGAACTTAGAAGAAGGAGTAGGTGCCAGCTGAGGACTCAGTGCTTAATAGGATAGCTAATCTCTACCGTAAATCTTAAAAAATAAATGATTGGACTTGAGAAGGTGGAAAGGGATAGTTTAGTTGGCAGGAAACAGATTTTGAAGTCAGCTGGTCAAGGATTTATATGTTTAGAAACCATTGCTACATTCATTAAGGTTGGTAAATTTTTAAAAAAAGTATTCCTCATAATGCTGGGGATAGTTCACTCTAGGTTACATTATTCTAAGGATTTCTTAAAAAGAGAATTGTTATTCTAAGTGGGAAAAGAATTAGGAAAAAAATTGGTACATGTGTATGTATAACTGAAGCACATTGCTTTATACCTGAAACTATCACAATAGTGTTAATCATCTATGCTACTGCTGCTAAGTCACTTCAGTCATGTCCGACTCTGTGCGACCCCAGAGACCAGGCTCCCCGGTCCCTGGGATTCTCCAGGCAAGAACACTGAAGTGGGTTGCCATTTCCTTCTCCAGTGCATGAAAGTGAAAAGTGAAAGTGAAGTCGCTCAGTTGTGTCCGACTCCCAGCGACCCCATGGACTGCAGCCTACCAGGCTCCACCGCCCATGGGATTTTCCAGGCAAGAGTAATCATCTATACTCCAATATAAAACAAAAATTTCAGTAAAATAAGACCTAGGAGAAAAGGTTTAAAAAAAAATTGTTCCATAGTGATTCATGTGTGTGTACATGCTAAGTTGCTTCAGCTGTGTCTGACTCTGTGACCCAATGGACTGTAGCCCACCAGGCTCCTCTGCCCATCAGATTATCCAGGCAAGACTACTGTAGTGGGTTGCCTTTGCCCTTCTCCAGGAGATCTTTCAGACCCAGGGATCTAACCTGTGTCTCCTGCAGTGGCAGGCATGTTCTTTTCCACTAGTGACAGTTGGGAAGCCCATAGGGATTCATAGTTAAGGTTAAATACTTCTTTTTTTTTTTTTTTCCTTTAAAAAAAAATTGTTCCATAGTGATTCATGTGTGTGTACATGCTAAGTTGCTTCAGCTGTGTCTGACTCTGTGACCCAATGGACTGTAGCCCACCAGGCTCCTCTGCCCATCAGATTATCCAGGCAAGACTACTGTAGTGGGTTGCCTTTGCCCTTCTCCAGGAGATCTTTCAGACCCAGGGATCTAACCTGTGTCTCCTGCAGTGGCAGGCATGTTCTTTTCCACTAGTGACAGTTGGGAAGCCCATAGGGATTCATAGTTAAGGTTAAATACTTCTTTTTTTTTTTTTTCCTTTTGGAATACCAGGAAATGCTAACTAGTGGGCTAAGGGGAAAAAGTGAAGTAATCATCCTGTATACCCTTTTGGAGTTTCATAATGCACATTTGGTCTTCCCTGGTGGCTCAGTGGTAAAGAATCCACCTGCAATACAGGAGCCACAGGAGATTAGGGTTCTATCCCTGGGTCAGGAAGACCTCCTGGAGAAGGAAATGGCAACCCACTCCAGTATTCCTGCCCGGAGAATCTCATGGACAGAGAAGCCTGGAGGGCTACAATCCATGGAGTTACAGAGAGGTGGAGAAGGCTGAATATGCACATACTCACATGATCTGTCCTATAACAATATAGTTCTTGAAAAATGAAGTTCTTGTCATCCAAGGGTACTTGGGCTATACTGGCCTAAGCCATAGTCCACTTTAATTCTTTCCTTTGGTTCTGCTGTTAGCAGACACTTAATTGAGCATTTAACCAGTTCATTCTGCCACTCAATTAACATTTTATTAAAGAAGTTCAATTGAATCTTTGCTTTTGAAATGACTTGACTCCCATCTGTTATACATATGACCTCATGAACTATAGTTGCAAAGATGACACATAGTGTTATAAATAACAATTAGTTGTGCCTAAGTGTTACCAGAAGGCAAGTTCAGGTGATAAATAATTAGCATTCCAAAAAATATAAACAAAAAAGGAGATATTATTGACTACTGTTGAATGTCCATTTCATAAAATGACATTAGGTCCTGCCTGATAACTGAGAATGGGCATAAGGGTTAGGGAATCACTAAGAAAATAATGTATGAATCTTTAGACTGGTAGGGGCTTCCAAATGGAGCTAAATGAAATTTTTAAGAAGTGTAACGAAAGGCGATTGCTTTCTTTTAACTTTGGTGAGTATTTCTCAGTCTCCTTTCCCTGTTATTTATTACAACATTGTATAGGTGGTTGGAACTGGAAGTTAACCTTGTAAACAGTCTGTTTTCAATAAGTATGTATGTGTGTTCTAAGTAGCTTCGGTCATGACCCTATGAACTATATAGCTCACCAGGCTCCTCTGTTCTTTAACACTAGCGCCACTCAAACATCTAAACCACAAGACACTAGCTTACTCACATTTGTTCTTAAAGCTTTGTCAAGAAAAGGCAACTCTCTTCAGAGAAGTTTTCTTATGTCAAAGAGTTTTTGATTTCACAGGAATGGTAGACAGCAAACACCGTGGTCTATGTACCATTCAGGTGTGGGAAGCAGGCCGGGGAAGAATTACAGCAAAAGAAACCAAAACTCACATGTGTGAAAAAGGTGCAGTTAACTTTGCTTGAATATCAAAAAATGAAAAAATCTAAAAGCTAATCAACAGAGAACTGGTTAACTGTAATATTAATGCACAGTCATGAAATACGCTAAGCAAAACTACTTATTAAAATGAATGAGTGGATTTTTATGTACTGAGGAAAAACATTCTGTTAGGGGGAAAAAAAGAAAGAAAATGAAAACAAGGCTCAGCATAGGGTATCAAATATGGTTCTCATTTTTGTCTTTAAAAAGATGTAGAAGAATATATAGGCCTGGGCAATTTCTGAAAATACACCTAGGAAATGTTGATGATAGTTATCCATGGGGATTAAGACGTATATCTGGCTTGGAAATAAAGCTCACTTTTTGGTCTATAAAGCCTTTCTTATGGTGTGATGTGTGCGTCTGTATGTGTGTGTGCTTGCATTCTACAAAGCTATTATTTTGGAAAAAAAAAAGCCAACTAGATTATACAAGGTCTATTTGGTTATGTGTTGAGCTGGGCATCAGAAAGAGGTTTCCTTCTGTGTACACTGTACACTGGCTGTCCATTCCCATAAACATTGTGAGCATTCTTAGGAGAAGCCATTGGGAGCAATAGTTAATGGATGGACTATGGAATCAAGTAGATTCCAAGTAGAACATGTTTGAATCTTGACTTTTATAAACAGTAATTAATGTAATATTGCTAAGCCTTGAATTTCTTCATATGTAGGATGAAATGATTCTTGCCTTCTGGATTATTATGAAGCAAGTGTATAGAACAATGCCTATTGCTATGATTTAACCTTTTTAGCAGAAGCTAGGCGTGGAGATGGGATTATCCAGGAAGGTTATGCTAAAAATCCTCTTGTCTAATTGTGTGGATCCCCATGAGTTACATCGGAGACTGACATGGTTTTTAGAATTTTATACCAGCAAAGATGCTACTAGCTTGGACTGAGATTGGACAAAATGAAAGAATGTAAGATTCTCAGAGTTGTGCAAACAAGAAGAGGCTGATAGAGCTAATCAACTCCAAACATATGCCACTCTTCAAGGGAAAGGAAGGATGACTCCAAGGACAGTGCTGCAAGTGCAGAGATGGAAATAGATAGAACCTCTAGAGACCCAGATGCATGGGCCAGAGGAGCGTTTCTGCATCCAGAGGGCAGAGCTTTGAGCTGCAGAGTATTTTCCCAGGCTTGAAACCTGATGAAAATTTTCCTGTTTGATTTCAAACTAACTTGGGACCCAATGATCCCTTTATATTGTTCATTTTTTTCCTTTTGGAAAGGGAATTTCTACCTTATGGGTGTCTCTCTGTTGTATTTTAGAAGCAGACAATTTGCTATTCCATCAGAGAGTCTCACCCATACCCAAATTAAGTGATTTAGAAAGTGAGATTTGGGCCTCTTTTGAGCCAATGATACTTAGGTAAATTTTTAGATTTATTGTTGATGCTGTAATGGATGAGAACTGGGTGCACGCTGGGATGGGATCGAGTGAATGTATTTGCATGTGGGACTTACCTGAATTTGGCAGGGGAGGGGGATATAGGACAGAGTTTAGTAGTTGAATTGTGTCCCTCAGAAGGATATGTCCATGGTATATCTGATTATGACCTTATTTGGGAAGAGGTTCTTTGTGGATGTATTGGGTTCATTCCGGTAAAAAGTTCATTCTGGTTTTTCCATAACATCTTACAGAAAAATCTGAACAAACTTTTTAGCCAACCCAATAAAGACCTTGCTGCTAAGTCGCTTCAGTCGTGTCCGACTCTGTGTGACCCCAGAGATGGCAGCCCACCAGGCTTCCCTGTCAGGATGAGCTTATTCTGGATGTAGAATAGAATGGATCCAGAACCAAATGACGAGTGCTCTAATGAGAGAAAGGAGAGGAAGATTTAAGACTACAGAGACACTGAGGGGAACACACAGAAGGGACGATCATGTGAAGATGGAGCAAAGATTGTAGTAATGTGTCTACAAGCCAAGGAGCAGTAAGGACTCCCACAGCCACAAGGAACTGGGGCTGGGTGTGAAACATTCTCCCTCAGAGCCATCAGAAGGAACCAGCCACCTCACATCTCTGTTTCTGACTGCTGGCCTCCAAAATTGTGAGAGAATACATTTCTTTTTTTTTTTATTCTTTAACTAGAGGGTAATTGCTTTACAATACTGTGTTCATTTCTGCTGTACAACAATGTGAATAAGCTACCTATATACATATATCCCCTCTCTTGAGCCTTCCCTCCATCCCACTTCTCTAGGTCCCTTTAGGGCATCAAGCCATTTCTGTCATTTTAAGCCATATTATGATATTTGTTATATAATCCTAGGAAATTAATATATATTCCAGAAAGATGAAATACTTGTATTTTGCTCCCAAAGTATATACTATTATATTTTTGAATTGACATTTTAAATAAGTTGAACATGGAACTAAATATTGACTTAGTTTACCAGGAATACTATACCTTCCATATTATAAGAAATATAAGGCATTAAAGAGTAGTCATTGGGTAGCTAATCAGAGAACTGCAAAACCAAGTCAGAGTCCTTGATGATTCTTCCCTTTGTTTATGAACCACCAGTTGTGCCTCAGACATGTTTTAGACGTGTCCTTTTTTAAAGTGGGTTTTTGTTATTTGAACTGAGAATTTCACTGTGTCTAATCTCACCTATAATACACACAGATTATATAGTACTTTGTAATGTTTACTATTATGACAGTTTTCCCAAGAGCTTCTGAAAGTGTTTCTTTTGCCAACGGGTGTTTACTTGCAAAAACACTTGGGACAGTATACAATCACAGAGGTTTGCAGCTGAAGAGATTTTCAAAGATGACATAATCCTGGGATTTGCAACATTTTCTTTACTGGAACAAATGTCAAAGACGATCATGTTTGTACTACAGAACACTCTCCTCAGCATCCACTGATTTAAGAAATGCCAGAGTTTTCCCTGATGGCTCCCACGGTAAAGCATCTGCCTGCAATGCGGGAGACCTGGGATTGATTCCTGGGTTGGGAAGATCCCCTGGAGAAGGAAATGGTAATCCACTCCAGCTTTCTTGCCTGGAAAATCCCATGGACAGAGGAGCCTGATAGGCTACAGTCCATGGGGTTGCAAAGAGTTGGACACGACTGAGCGACTTCACTTTCACAGCATAAAGAACTACAGACTTGCATTTCTTACTTACCCCAAGTAGCTTTCTTTTTTTTTTCAATGCTAATCTTTTATTTTTTAAATTTTATTTATTTATTTTTAATTTATTTATATTAATTGGAGGCTAATTACTTTACAATATTGTATTGGTTTTGCCATACATCAACATGAATCTGCCATGGGTGTACACGTGTTCCCCATCCTGAACCCCTCNGCATATGGACTGATAAAATCACTAAGAAAATTTCAGTTAAGCTCAGTGTCATTTATGATTGTAATAATTCATGATCAGCTTTATTATTTTTAAATTTATTTATTAATTGGCTGTGTTGGGTCTTAGTGGCAGCACGTGGGATCTTCCTTGTGGTGCACACTCTCCCTAGTTGTGGGTGGGGGGCTTAGTAGTTTCCGTGCATGGGCCTGGTTTCTTCGAAGCATGTGATATCTTAGTTCTGCGACTAGAGATTGAACCTGTGTCCCTCGCGTCACAGCATAGATTCTTAAGCACTGGACCAACAGGGAAGTCCCCATAAAAGTTTTACAGGAGATAAAGCAGCCTGTGCATCATGAATGATTCCATCTTTGTCATCACTTACTCATCTTAAAAGTAAGCTTACTCCTTGGAAGAAAAGTTACGACCAAGCTAGACAGCATATTGAAAAGCAGAGACATTACTTTGCCAACAAAGGTCCGTCTAGTCAAGGCTATGGTTTTTCCAGTGGTCATGTGTGGATGTGAGAGTTGGACTGTGAAGAAAGCTGAGTGCCAAAGAATTGATGCTTTTGAACTGTGATGTTGGAGAAGACTCTTGAGAGTCCCTTGGACTGCAAGGCGATCCAACCAGTCCATTCTGAAGAGATCAGCCCTGGGATTTCTTTGGAAGGAATGATGCTAAAGCTGAAACTCCAGTACTTTGACCACCTCATGCAAAGAATTGACTCACTGGAAAAGACCCTGATGCTGGGAGGGATTGGGGGCAGGAGGAGAAGGGGACGACCGAGGATGAGATGGCTGGATGGCATCACTGACTCAATGGACGTGAGTCTGGGTGAACTCCAGGAGTTGGTGATGGACAGGAAGGCCTGGCGTGCTGCGATTCATGGGGTCGCAAAGAATCGGACACGACTGAGCGACTGAACTGAACTGAACTGAAAAGTAAGCCGAAGTGCCAGGGACTGATTCTGAGGTTACAACGCGATAGCCTTGGAACAAATGTGCATTTTTAGAAGAAAATATCTGTAAATCTTGATAGTTTAACTATTAATAGGTTAACCTACTTGTGACGCATGATGCAGCTCTTCATGATGCAACAGTGTGTCATGACACTGGAGTTGTGTGTTGTTGCACTAGTTCAGCTTTGTATTTTCATAAAACTGAGGCCTAAAGTGAAGTCACTTAGTCCTGTCCAACTCTTTGCAACCCCATGGACTGTAGCCTACCAGGCTCCTCCCTCCATGGGATTCTCCAGGCAAGAGTACTAGAGTGGGTTGCCCTTTCCTTCTCCAGGGGATCTTCCTGACCCAGGGATCAAACCCTGGTCTCCCACGTTCCAGGCAGATGCTGTAACCTCTGAGCCACCACGTAACTGAGACCTAAAGAGAAACTTAAAACCTCCTGGTATACGGGTAACAAGACTGGGGCTAGCAGAGGGAAGGAAGTTGGTGTAGAGAGTGTATTCTGGGCACCGGGTGTCGTTCTAGTTATTTTCTATACGTTCTCTCTTATTTTCATAACTCTTCAACATGGATGTTAGTTTTTCCATTGTACAGATGAGATAATAGATTTTCCAACAGTTTAACAGCTTGTTTAATAACACGAAGCAAATAAGCCGCCCCGGAGGGATTTAACACAAACCTAAATCGCTTATTAGTCTGTTGTCTTAAAAATAGAACCCATGCCTCTTAACTCCAGTTGTGTGCTTAAGCCACCTTAAATTTTCTCTATAATAGAAACAAGTTTAAAAATGGCATATATGAGCACTATTTTAGTATTTTCAGGATGCATTCCTGCACATGTAGACTTACTTCTGTCTCTGTAATTTGTTATACATTTTGCTGATTATCTTCAGAGTGAAAAAGTAATTCTACCATGTGTTTGGGTCAACTCTTGATGACTTTGACAAAAAATTCTTGAATTGATCAAAAAGGATTAGAAATGTTAGCAAAATCAGTGAAAATAATTGATCATATCTCCAAATACACCTAGTTGACAATTTTTTTTACTACTAATCAAACAAAATTATTAATTTGGCACTATGTTTAATTTTATAGTTTAATCATTGATAAATTCATTATTGAGATAATTTAGGTAAAATTGCCTCCAGTGAATGGCATGAGGTTTATGTGAAATCTGAAGAACCTGATATCTTACCTACATTGATATATCTTATCACTCAATCTTACTCATTATTTTATCTGTACAATATTTTTAATAAACATGAATTATAACTGCAGTGATAATAGATTTCTTTCTTCTGTCATATACCCATATAAACAGCCATTAACTAATTTATTTTGGAAGATGAATGGCAAGCTATAAAATTTCTAGTTCAAAGTTGTATTCAATTACATTTTGTTTTATGATAATAAGAGTTATGGTCAAAGGTGTCAGAATAATTTTAACTGTACTTGATTTATAAACCTTCTTTTGTGCAACTATTAGTAGCATTTTTAAAAAAGTACAAATGGCTATATCATATTATGTTTATACAGAATACATCTTTAAACTGGGAGTATGAATTTACTTAGTTGCTTTTATCATCTTAATTAGATATATTTTCCTCATGAGTCTATCCTTTCATCTCTTCTATATAATATACTATTTATAAATAATAAGTGATTTATTGAAATAATCCGATTTTTACTCTTTAAAATTCACTTTAGGAAGTTTTGTGAATTTGAATCTTAAGAGATTTCAGTTTATCTCAGTTTAAAAATGGAGGAAAAGTTACATTCTAATAGAATATTCAAATTTTTCTTAGAAATTAGGCTGATACTCTTGAACTAACGGAAACTTTTTAAGCTAAAATTCTGAGTCCGGCTACCATGTGAAAGTTCCTGTTCATGTTAAAGTGAAAGTCCATGACCCCATGGACTGGTCCATGGAATTCTCCAGGCCAGAATCCTGGAGTGGGTAGCCTTTCCCTTCTCCAGGAGATCTTCCCAACCCAGGGGTTGAATCCAGTTCTCCCACATTACAGGTGGAGACAATATCAATTACAAATACAATATTTTTAAATGACTAAAGCTAAATAGAATTAATATTTTTGCTTCAGAAGAGAACTATCCTAAATAAAGAGAACAATGCAAGGAAGGAAGAAAGATAAGGCTAATTATTAATATTTTTGTATATGGTAAATTGAAGCCATCAGTTCAATTCGGTTCATTCACTCAGTCGTGTCTGACTGTTTGCAACACCATGGACTGCAGCATGCCAGGCTTCCCTGTCCATCACCAATTCCTGGAGCTTGCTCAGACTCATGTCCATTAAGAAGTCAGTGATGCCATCCAACCATCTCATCCTCTGTCGTACCTTTCTCCTCCTGCCTTCAATCTTTCCCTGCATCAGGGTCTTTTGCAGTGAGTCAGTTCTTCATATCAGGTGCCAAAACTATTGGAGTCTCAACTTCAGCATCAGTCCTTCCAATGATTATTCAGGACTGATTTCCTTTAGGATGGACTGGTTGGATCTCTTTGCAGTCCAAGGGACTCTCAAGAGTCTTCTCCAACACCACAGTTCAAGAGCATCAATTCTTCAGCGTTCAGCTTTCTTTATATATAGTCCAACTCTCACATCCATACATGACTATTGATAAAGCCATAGCTTTGACTATATGGATGTTTGTTGGCAAAGGTTTCTGTTTTTTAATATGCTGTCAAGATTTGTCATAGCTTTTCTTCCAAGGAGCAAGTGTCTTTTAATTCATGGCTTCAGTCACCATCTGCAATGATATTGGAGCCCAAGAAAATAAAGTCTGTCACTATTTCCATTGTTTCCCTATCTATTTGCCATGGAGTGATGGGACCGGATGCCATGATCTGGTTTTTTTGAATGTTGACTTTTAAGTCAACTTTTTCACTCCCCTCTTTCAGTTTCAAGAGGCTCTTTAGTTCCTCTTCACTTTCTGCCATAAGGGTGGTATCATCTGCGTATCTGAGGTTCTTAATGTTTCTCCTAGCAATCTTGGTTTCAGCTTGTACTTCATTGCTGCTGTGGATTTGTCTCATTTGAAGGAACAAAGGGAGGTAGGAGAGAAGCTAGGAAGGAAAGGAAAAATGCATGAATATGCTATAGTAAACCTCCTCAAAGAGTGACCTGATAGCCTGCAGAAGTGCTTTAAAAAACACCATGGGAGGTGGGAGGGAAGCAGGATTAGGAGAAGTTATGAAGTGGAACCAGTGACAGATTTTATTTTCTTGGGCTCCAAAATCACTGGGGATGGTTACTGCAGCCATGAAATTCAAAGAAGCTCTCTCCTTGGAAGAACAGCTATGGCAAACCTAGACAGTGTATCAAAAGCAGAGACATCACTTTGCTGGTAAAGGTCAGTCTAGTCAAAGTTATGGTTTTTCCAGCAGTCACCTACAGATGTGAGATTGGACCATAAAGAAGGTTAAGTGCTGAAGAGTTGATGCTTTTGAATTGTGCTGGAGAAGACTCTTGAGAGTCCCTTGGACAGCAAGGAGATCAAACAAGTCCATCCTAAAGGAAATCAATCCTGAATATTCATTGGAAGGACTGATGCTGAAGCTGAAGCTTTAACACTTTGGCTGCCTGATGTGAAGAGCCAACTCTGGAAAACACCCTGCTGCTGGGAAAGATTGAGGGCAGGAGGAGAAGGGGATGACAGAGGATGAAATGCTCAATGTATAGGATATGCCCATTGTTTAAATGATGAGGAAGAAGTCTAAGGCTAAGTCAGAATGAGTCCGGATTCTGTTTCAGCGGGGAGAGTTAAGGCCCCAAAGAAACAAGCTCACTGCAGCAGGGTCAGAGCTGGGAGATGGCCAGCTGACAGTAAAGCAAACATTCAGAGGCCCATCAGGGTACTGAACAAATGAGAGCATCACACTCCTTGTACCTTTCATACACTACTAATACATCCATTTCCATGAATGGAATCCAGAAGCAGGGAAGACAGAGACAGACATTGATAATGATTGGAAGTCAGGTGAGCCACAGTCATGACCAGTTATTATTCCATGTTAAGCAAGACCAACCAGTATCGTATAAGGTAAAGTAGGAATGTTAAACAAGGTTCCAACCAATGGATCCAATAGCGATTTCGGTAGGGCCCTCACTGCAGGGAAGGCCAGGGAAGTTACTGAATTGTCTATAATGGTATATTTACATTAGAGATTCTTTAAAAAGGCCAAGGCTCACTTAAGTAAAGAGTATCTCCCATTTTAGCAGATAAGGTTCTGTGCGGCCCTGATCTGACCAGGGGAGGCCCAGGATTGGGTCTTTATATCACTGCGTCATCCATTGGTTGCAGTCTTTCCTCAAGTTGGGGGCAGGAGGGGTAAGGGCATGATGTAGTTCTAGCAGCTGCCTTTGGCCAAGGGCAATTCTCAGAGAGGAAGTCACTTGTAAACCTGCAGCCATCAACACTCTCAGGTCATATAAAGACCCAGTCCCAGGACTTCTCTTGTGCTCCAGTAGTTAAGACTTGGTACTTGCAATGCAAGGGGTCTGGGTCCAATCCCTGGCTAGGGAACTAAATTCCACATTCCCCAACTAAGAGTTCATGGGCCCTAAAGATCCCGCATGCTACAAATAAGAGCTGGTGAGGCCAAACAAATAAATATACATATTTTTGAAAGATCTAGTCCCTTTGACAATTAGCAGTTCTCTGCTATTGCTGCTGCTAAGTCGCTTCAGTCGTGTCCGACTCTGTGCGACCCCATAGATGGCAGCCCATCAGACTCTGCCGTCTCTGGGATCCTCCAGGCAAGAACACTGGAGTGGTTGCCATTTCCTTCTCCAGTTCTCTAAAGAATCACGGTTCCAGGTCTCCTCATAGGAGAGCTGAGATCCTTTTCCAGCTGCACCCCAGTTTTTTGTTGCTATTGAGTCACTAAGCTGTGTCTGATTCTTTGTGACCTCAAGAACTGTAGCATACCAGGCTTCCCTGTCCTTCACTATCTCCTGGAGTTTGCTGAAACTCATGTCCATTGAGTCAGTGATGCCATCCATCCATCTCATCCTCTGTTGCCCCCTTCTCCTCCTCTGTTGCCCCCTTCTCCTCCTGTCCTCAATCTTTCTCAGCATCAGGGTCTTTTCCAATGAATTGGCTCTTCACATTAGGTGGCCCAAGTATTGGAGCTTCAGCTTCAGCAACAGTCCTTCCAATGAATATTCAGGGTCGACTTTCTTTAGGATTGACTGGTTTGATCTTCTTGCAGTCAAGGAGCTCTCAAGGGGTGGCAGAGGATGAGATGGTTAGATAGCATCACTGACTCAATGGACATGAGTTTGAGCAAACTCTGGGAGATAGCGAAGGACAGGGAAGCCTGGCATGCTGCAGTCCATGGGGATGCAAAGATTCAGACACAACTTAGTTACTGAACAACAACAACATACACTGATAATGGTATTCCTCTGTAGTTTCAAATTGCAACAATTTTGCAAGGCAAATTTTAAGCAGTGGAAAATTTTTTGGTCATATATTAAACTAGATGAGGTATTGTGAGGTTTTAACAGTTAAAATATAGTATGGTCTAGCCAAATTAAATTTTGCAGAGATTAGGGTCTTTATTTCTTAATCCTCTACTGTATATAATTAATTTTGCACATTGCAAATTTACTGCTGTATTGAAAATGAATGATTTGTTGGATTTAACACATGATTATTCTAAACCAAAACAAGAGAGTTACTCTGATTCATTAGCTCACTCTGCTTGTTCTGTCTTGATTTCTCCACAGCTATGTCATTCACAGGAAAAGGGAAGGAGATGTGATAGTTTGTTGATTTTCTTCTCTATTTTATCCCAGATAGATTATATCTGTTTTTTTTTTTTTAATTCTAGGTTTAGGCTTAATCTACTACTTCAAGACAAAAGACAATGCCCATATTTCCCAATCAGATAACCAATAATGAAAAAAATATAGTTCCTCTAGTAACAAAGGTACACTTTAGAGGAGTAAAACTATATTCTATATGTAAAATAGAGATTATTTAGTTGAGCTTACATAAAAAAGTTGAGATTCTACTGGAGAACATATCCTTTTGGTGATAGATGGTGACACTTTAAGCACTTGATGGATAGAAAAAACCCAATCAAATCAGCTTAAGGGCAAAAAAAAAAAAAAGCCATATTATTGAAGTCTTAAAGACTTAAAAATATAAAATATGCTTTGCCAGAATTATATCCTAAATTTTCTCACTCAACAAACATTTAATAAGCATCCAATATAGATACCTCATCACATTAGAGGTAGGAATGTAAATTGGTGCAGCCACTAGGGAAAATGGTATAGAGTTTCCTTAAAAAACACAAAGAGAGTTGCCATATGATCCCATATTCCCACTCCTGGGTATATATGCAGAAAAGATGAAAACTCTAATTCAGAAAGGTACGTGAAAAATACACATGGTTCATAGCACCACTATTTACAATAGTAAAGACATGGAAACAGCTCAAGTGCCCATCAATAGACTTAAGATATGGTATGTGTACCTAAAGAATGAAATTCTGCCATTTGCAGCAACATGGTTAGACCTGGAAAATATTATATTTAGCGAATAAGTCAGACAGAGAAAAAGAAATATTATCACTTATATGTAGAATCTTAAAAAATAATCCAAATGAATCTATTTACAAAACAGAAAAACAGACTCAAAGACATAGAAAACAAATTTATGGCTACCAGAGAAGGAAGGAGAGGGAGGGATAAATTAGGATTTGGGGATTAATAGACATGAACTTCTATACACAGAATGGATAAGCAACAAGGATTTATAGCATAGCACAAGGAACTCTATTCAACATCTTCTAATAACCTATAATGAAAGTAATCTGAAAAAAAAAATCTGAATCACTTTGCTAAACACCTGAAACTAACACAATATTGTAAATCAACTATATGTCAATAAAAAAATTAAAGAATTAGAAATGGTGTGTTCTCAAGGGTAACATCACCCATAAGGCTGCTGAATAAGATGTTCCTTGTCACGTTCCCCCCACAACCCTAACAAAAACATCCATCCATGGAGAAAAGTGCCTGTGTTGGAGCTGTGAGGTTGTTACCGTATGCCAAGGGACTTGGGAGGCGTCTCAGTCACCTGTACATTGGATATCTCTGCTCTGGACCCTGCAGTGGCCTGTTAACTGGCTCCAGCACGTCTTGTCTATGGTTTGGGAGGTCACGAAAAACAGCTCATTAAGCAATACCCCTCAGATGGGAAAAATGAAAGAATGCTACTTTATGCCCTCTGTGTGACTTGCTTCACTTTATTAACTTTTTTAAGCACAAATTCCAAATCTCTGTAACATCTGCCAAAACTTAAGTCTTGAGAATCCCTACTGTGTTACTATTATGTGATACAAAAATAATTCGTTTCTTTTCTTCTCCATCAGGATCTTTCATTTTTTTATATTTTTTCTCTTTCACTTCCTCTTCTTTCATCTCTCTTTTATTTATTCTTAAACTTACCTTTATTTCTATGCTTCTCTGTTTTCCATCGTCTCTCCTTCACTGTCTCGTACTTTGCTTTCTTTTCCCTCCAGCTTGTTTTCTTTATTGAGAATGTAGCATACTCAGGGGTGGCGGCCGAGACAACCGCAAAGTGTGGGTGAGATGGAGCGCGCAGAAGCGTGACTGAGAGGAGCTACCCCTCGCCCAAGGTAAGGGACGGCAACCGAGAGCGCCAGGCTGTGACGGCGCAGGAGTGGCTGAGAGGAGTAACCCCACGTCCAAGGAGTGGTGGCTGTGCGGGCACAGGAAGGCTGAGAGGAGCTACTCCACGTTCAAGGTCAGGAGGGGGTGGCCCAAGAAGACATCCCTATTCCAAGGTAAGGAGCAGCGGCTGATTGTGTACCTAAAGAATGAAATTCTGCCATTTGCAGCAACATGGTTAGACCTGGAAAATATTATATTTAGCGAATAAGTCAGACAGAGAAAAAGAAATATTATCACTTATATGTAGAATCTTAAAAAATAATCCAAATGAATCTATTTACAAAACAGAAAAACAGACTCAAAGACATAGAAAACAAATTTATGGCTACCAGAGAAGGAAGGAGAGGGAGGGATAAATTAGGATTTGGGGATTAATAGACATGAACTTCTATACACAGAATGGATAAGCAACAAGGATTTATAGCATAGCACAAGGAACTCTATTCAACATCTTCTAATAACCTATAATGGAAAGTAATCTGAAAAAAAAAATCTGAATCACTTTGCTAAACACCTGAAACTAACACAATATTGTAAATCAACTATATGTCAATAAAAAAATTAAAGAATTAGAAATGGTGTGTTCTCAAGGGTAACATCACCCATAAGGCTGCTGAATAAGATGTTCCTTGTCACGTTCCCCCCACAACCCTAACAAAAACATCCATCCATGGAGAAAAGTGCCTGTGTTGGAGCTGTGAGGTTGTTACCGTATGCCAAGGGACTTGGGAGGCGTCTCAGTCACCTGTACATTGGATATCTCTGCTCTGGACCCTGCAGTGGCCTGTTAACTGGCTCCAGCACGTCTTGTCTATGGTTTGGGAGGTCACGAAAAACAGCTCATTAAGCAATACCCCTCAGATGGGAAAAATGAAAGAATGCTACTTTATGCCCTCTGTGTGACTTGCTTCACTTTATTAACTTTTTTAAGCACAAATTCCAAATCTCTGTAACATCTGCCAAAACTTAAGTCTTGAGAATCCCTACTGTGTTACTATTATGTGATACAAAAATAATTCGTTTCTTTTCTTCCCATCAGGATCTTTCATTTTTTTATATTTTTTCTCTTTCACTTCCTCTTCTTTCATCTCTCTTTTATTTATTCTTAAACTTACCTTTATTTCTATGCTTCTCTGTTTTCCATCGTCTCTCCTTCACTGTCTCGTACTTTGCTTTCTTTTCCCTCCAGCTTGTTTTCTTTATTGAGAATGTAGCATACTCAGGGGTGGCGGCCGAGACAACCGCAAAGTGTGGGTGAGATGGAGCGCGCAGAAGCGTGACTGAGAGGAGCTACCCCTCGCCCAAGGTAAGGGACGGCAACCGAGAGCGCCAGGCTGTGACGGCGCAGGAGTGGCTGAGAGGAGTAACCCCACGTCCAAGGAGTGGTGGCTGTGCGGGCACAGGAAGGCTGAGAGGAGCTACTCCACGTTCAAGGTCAGGAGGGGGTGGCCCAAGAAGACATCCCTATTCCAAGGTAAGGAGCAGCGGCTGAGCTTTGCTGGAGCAGCCGTGAAGAGATACCCCACGACCAAGGTAAGAGAAACCCAAGTAAGATGGTAGGTGTTGCAAGAGGGCATCAGAGGGCAGACACACTGAAACCATAATCACAGAAAACTAGTCAATCTGATCACACTAGGACCACAGCCTTATCTAACTCAATGAAACTAAGCCATGCCTGTGGGGCCACCCAAGACGGGCGGGTCATGGTGGACAGGTCTGACAGAATGTGGTCCACTGGAGAAGGGAATGGCAAACCATTTCAGTATTCTTGCCTTGAGAACCCCATGAACAGTATGAAAAGGCAAAATGATAGGATACTGAAAGAGGAACTCCCCAGGTCGGTAGGTGCCCAATATGCTACTGGAGATCAGTAGAGAAATAACTCCAGGAAGGATGAAGGGATGGAGCCAAAGCAAAAACAATACCCAGCTGTGGATGTGACTGGTGATAGAAGCAAGGGCTGATGCTGTAAAGAGCAATATTGCATAGGAACCTGGAATGTCAGGTCCATGAAGCAAGGCAAATTGGAAGTGGTGAAACAGGAGATGGCAAGATGAACGTCAACATTTGAAGAGTTAGCAAACTAAAATGGACTGGAATGGGTGAATTTAACTCAGATGACCATTATATCTACTACTGTGAGCAGGAATCCCTCAGAAGAAATGGAGTAGCCATCGTGGTCAACAAAAGAGTCCGAAGTGCAGTACTTGGATGCAGTCTCAAAAATGACAGAATGATCTCTGTTCGTTTCCAAGGCAAACCATTCAATATCATAGTAATCCAAGTCTATGTCCCAACCAGTAATGCTGAAGAAGCTAAGGTTGTAGGTTTTATGAAGACCTACAAGACTTTTTAGAACTAACACCCCCAAAAGATGTCCTTTTCATTATAGGGAACTGGAATGCAAAAGTAGGAAGTCAGGAAATACCTGGAGTAACAGGCAAATTTGGTCTTGGAGTATGGAATGAAGCAGGGCAAAGGCTAATAGAGTTTTGCCAAGAGAACGCACTGATCATAGCAAACACTCTCTTCCAACAACACAAGAGAAGACTCTACAGGTGGACATCACCAGATGATCAACACTGAAATCAGACTGATTATATTCTTTGCAGCCATAGATGGAGAAGCTCTATATGGTCAGCAAAAACAAGACTGGGAGCTGACTGTGGCTCAAATCATGAACTCCTTATTGCAAAATTCAGACTTAAATTGAAGAAAGTGGGAAAAACCACTAGATCATTCAGGTATGACCTAAATCAAACCCCTTATGATTATACAGTGGATGTGAGAAATAGATTTAAATGACTAGATCTGATAGACAGAGTGCCTCATGAACTATGGATGGAGGTTCATGATATTGTACAGGAGACATGGAGCAAGACCATCCCCAAGAAAAAGAAATGCAAAAAAGCAAAATGGCTATATGAGGAGGCCTTACAAATGGCTGTGAAAAGAGGAGAAGTGAAAAGCAAAGGAGAAAAGGAAAGATATAAGCATCTGATGCAGTGTTCCAAAGAATAGCAAGGAGAGATAAGAAAGCCTTCCTCAGTGATCAATGCAAAGCAATAGAGGAAAAAACAGAAAGGGAAAGACCAGAGATCTCTTCAAGAAATTAGAGATACCAAGGGAATATTTCATGCAAAGATGGGCTTCATAAAGGACAGAAATTATATAGACCTAACAGAAGCAGAAGACATTAAGAAGAGGTGGCAAGAATACACAGAACTGTACAAAAAAGAGCTTCATGACCCAGATAATCATGATGGTGAGATCACTCACCTAGATCCAGGCATCCTGGAATGTGAAGTCAAGTGGGCCTTAGAAAGCATCACTATGAACAAAGCTAGTGGAGGTGATGGAATTCCAGTTGAGCTGTTTCAAATCCTGAAAGATGATGCTGTGAAAGTGCTGCACTCAATAGGCCAGCAAATTTGGAAAACTCAGCAGTTGCCACAAGGTCAGTTTTCATTCCAATCCCAAAGAAAGGCAATGCCAAAGAATGCTCAAACTACCGCACAATTGCACTCATCTCACATGCTAGTAAAGTAATACTTAAAATTCTCCAAGCCAGGCTTCAGCAATATATTTACCAAGCATTTCCAGATGGTCAAGCTGGTTTTAGAAAAGGCAGAGGAACCAGAGATCAAATTGCCAACATCTGCTGGATCATGGAAAAAGCAAGAGAGTTCCAGAGAAACATCTATTTCTGCTTTATTGACTATGCCAAAGCCTTTGACTGTGTGGATCACAATAAACTGTGGAAAATTCTGAAAGAGATGGGAATACCACACCACCTGACGTGCCCCTTGAGAAATCTGTATGCAGGTCAGGAAGCAACAGTTAGAACTGGACATGGAACAACAGACTAGTTCCAAATAGGAAAAGGAATACGTCAAGGTTGTATATTGTCACCCTGTTTATTTAACTTATATGCAGAGTACATCATGAGAAACGCTGGACTGGAAGAAACACAAGCTGGAATCAAGATTGCCAGGAGAAATATCAATAACCTCAGATGTGCAGATGACACCACCCTTATGGCAGAAAGTGAAGAGGAACTAAGGAGCCTCTTGATGAAAGGGAAAGAAGAGAGTGAAAAGTTGGTTTAAAGCTCAACATTCAGAAAATGAAGATCATGGCATCTGATTCCATCACTTCATGGGAAATAGATGGGGAAACAATGGAAACAGTGTCAGACTTTGTTTTTTTGGGCTCCCAAATCACTGCAGATGGTGACTGCAGCCATGAAATTAAAAGACACTTACTCCTTGGAAGAAAAGTTATGACCAACCTAGATAGTATATTCAAAAGCAGAGACATTACTTTGCCAACTAAGGTCCATCTAGTCAAGGCTATGGTTTTTCCTGTGGTCATGTATGGATGTTAGAGTTGGGCTGTGAAGAAAGCTGAGTGCTGAAAAATTGATACTTTTGAACTGTGGTGTTGGAGAAGACTCTTCAAAGTCTCTTGGACTGCAAGGGGATCCAGCCAGTCCATTCTGAAGGAGATCAGCCCTGTGTGTTCATTGGAAGGACTGATGCTAAAGCTGAAACTCCAATACTTTGGCCACTTCGTAGGAAGAGTTGACTCATTGGAAAAGACCCTGATGCTGGGAGAGATTGGGGGCAGGAGAAGAAGGGGACGACAGAGGATGAGATGGTGGATGTCATCACGGACTCAATGAACGTGAGTCTGAGTGAAGTCCGGGAGTTGGTGATGGACAGGGAGGCCTGGCATGCTGTGATTCATGGGGTCACAGAGTCAGACATGGCTGAGCAACTGAACTGAACTGAAGTGAGCATACTCAGGATACTGTATTGTAAGGTACACATAGATGATAAGAAAGAGTTATTATCCTCAACAAAGTCATATTTTGAATGATAAAATTTCTTAACAGTACTTTTCCTAGAAATTGCAATAATTTAAAATGAAGTCAAACAAAAATTTATGGCATTTCTACCCAGATAATAAATAAACAATATTATTTAGAATAATGCTAGATATTTTATAGAAAAACTATTTCCTCTGTGTTCGTTTTGTATTACATCTGCCCATGCACATGGTTTATGCTCTGTGCTAAGTCACTCAGTCTTGTCCGACTATTTGAAACCCCATGGACTTTGCCTGCTAGGCTTCTCTGTCCAAGGGGAATCTCCAGACAAGGATACTGGAGTGGGTTACCATTTCTTACTCCAGGAGATCTTCCCAGCCCAGGGATTGAACTTAGGTCTCCCACACTGCAGGCAGATTCTTTTCCGACTGAGCCACTAGGGATGTAGAAAGATAAATATATGATTTTGCTTATATTTGGAATATAAAAAAGGTACAAGTGAACTTATTTACAAAGCTGGAGTAGAGTCACAGATATAGAAAGCAAACTTATGGTTACCAGGGAATGGACAGGGGAGGGATAAATTGGGAAACTGAGAGTGAAGTCACTCAGTTGTGTCTGACTCTTTGCTTTTAAATGCCAAGTCAATCTAATATAGTTTTAAATTGTTGTTGTTTAGTCCATAACTTGTGGCCCAGTCTTTTGCAACCCCATGGACTGTAAACCTGGATTGTCCATCCATGGGATTTTCCAGGGAAGCATACTGGAGTGGATTGCCATTTCCTTCTCCAGGGGATCTTCTGAATCCAGGGATTGAACCCAGGTCTCTCGAATTGCAGGCCGACTCCTTACCATCTGAGCCACACTTACAATGCTATGTATAAAACAGATAAATAATAAGAACATGTTGAATAGCACAGGGAACCTAACTCAATACTCTGTTATGGCCTATACGGGAAAATGATCTTAAAAAAAGAGTAAATATATGTATATATAAGAAGGGGACGACAGAGGATGAGATGGCTGGATGGCATCACTGACTCGATGGACGTGAGTCTGAGTGAACTCCGGGAGTTGGTGATGGACAGGGAGGCCTGGTGTGCTGCGATTCATGGGGTCACAAAGAGTCGGACACGACTGAGCGACTGAACTGAACTGACCTTATAACTGATTCTATTCACTTAATTCCTGAAACTAACACAACATGGTAAAGCAACTATAGTCATATAAAAATTTTAAAAAGTCCAATTTATGTCACCAACTCATTCTTTGACATTCTACAGGCAGTTAAAGTAAATATCCAATTTCACTGAAGAAAGCTTAATGGCTTTTGGTCAATTTTATTTTCTATTTTGTTCTTTCATATAAAAGAGCCACCTAAGAGCATTATCATTCACATGTTATTATCTAGAAATGCTTCTTTTCTATTTTCTAATATAACAGATTGTCAAGATTCTAAGAATGTACCCTGCTTGTAAGGTAAGAAGTTGTTAGCCTGTCACAGTTTTGTGGATGCTGTCAGAAGAGGCAGGACTCCGGGGTCAGAGTCAAAATTTATTACTCCCCAGAATAGCAGTAGCCAGAGGATCCTCAATATCCCATATCTGAATCATTTCTGTGAGACTAGATCAAACTGCTTAGATGAAGAGCTATCCTTATCTGAATTTTACAGGAAGAAAACTCTGAATGGCTACCATTGGTAGCCAACTTCCTGACAAGACCACAGAGATAATAGGTTGATTAAGCAAAGTGAAGTTTATTATTCTCTGGTAAGGGAGACCATCTTCTCGATGGACTTTGAGTATCTTGGAAAAGCAGAGATCAAGGGCAAATATTTGTAGGAATTTGGGATCTAGTTTTATGGAGTCTTTCAATAACAGGGGGTAATTGGGATTGGAGAGTCCTCTAGTAGTTTAGAATTAATGAACATAGCAAGCTGAGGGTTATGAATTAAGTTTTGAAAATTAAATAGTTATTTGATAGGCAAATGATTTGCCTCTTTGAGTTATATAATGCCCACAGGAGCTATTTACTCTGATGAGCAATCTATTGTTCTGAGAGGAGGCCAGTTGAGTTGATTATTTGGACAAGTAAATTTTCTCTATTTCCAGCTTTATCTTATTGGGCAAGCATTTTCTGCAGTTGTAGTCATGTTCATATACACAGCCTTAGTTCTTTTTTTTAAAATTTATATTATTGAAATATAGTTGATTTACAATGTTGTGTTAGTTTTTGGTGTACAGCAAAATGGTTCAGTTAAAAATAAATGTAATAGCTTCCATTTGCCATTCCCAATCTTCCAATCTGTCCCTGTCCCATTCCCCTCTTCCCTGCAACCACAAGTCTATCATGGACCCCTTTGTCTACACAGTCTTAGTTATTAATCCTACTAAGGTGTTTACTTGTAGGCAGTTTGTTCTCTGAAGACATTAATTTGCTAATCCAAAGACATTATTTAATTCATTAAATAGAAGAAAATTTGTGGATAGGAGAGATGAAGATGTCATCTGGAAGAATCATAAAATATTTTCTAAGGGCTGAGAGATGGAGGCTGGGGAAGATGACAGAAGGGTGAACCTATTTAGTGAATAACAGCAAGGAAGTGACCAAATGGCCGGAGCATCAGACAAGTGGGATAGGAGAGCTCTGGGTTTTGAACCCTAGACAGCAGGCAATGTGGGAGTAGCTTGCATGGCTGCTGAGAGGCACCAGGGTCAGCCAGGCATATGTGGCATAATAAAAAATTTGCCTGGTCTTTGTCCTGTTTTCCTGGCATGGAGCTCCCTAAAACCCCTTGAAACTCCTGAGTCACAGGAATCTTTGTTATGCTAACCAGGTGATTAATTCATGGTAGACCCCTAAATAACTTCCAGATGGGGGCTGGTCACCAGAAAGACCAACCAAGTGATTAGAAGGTTGTGAATTCGGGCCAGCCTGACCTCAAGGAAGGAGAGGTCTGGAGGTTGGGTTCAATCATGTGGCCAATATTTAAACAATCACACCTATGTAAAGAAACCCAATAAAAACTCTGAATACCAGTCCAGTGGAGTTTCCTGATTGGTGAACACACAAATGAACTGGGAGGTACCCTTTATAATAAAACTATACTCCTAAGTATAGCACTTTTCTGGGTTCTGTGAGTTGTTCTGGTGAATTATTGAATCTGAAGAGGCTCATGGGACTTCCTGGATTTGTAGCCAGTTGATCAGAGGTGTGTGTGGCCTGGAAGACCCTCTGAGACTTACAATTGGCCTCTTAAAGGGAGAGTAGTCTTGTGGAAGACTGAGTGGTTAAATACGGAGTCTGATGCTAGCTTGCGGCCAGAATTGGATTGCAGTGTGCACCCAATCGGTGTAGACCACTTGACGTGGAAACGAGGTGGTACACAGTGAATAAATCAACATTTCCCTAGATTTCAGTAAAGAAATTTTAAGCTGGCCTCCCAGGTTGTGCTAGTGGTAAAGATCCCACCTGGTAGTGCAGGAGACATAAGAGATGCAGGTTCGATCCCTGGGTCAGGAAGATATCCTGGAGGAGGAAATCGCAACCCAATCCATTATTCTTGGCTGGAGAATCGCATGGACAGAGGAGCCTGGTGGGCTACAGTCCATGGGGTCACAAAGAGTCGGACACAACTAAAGTGACTTAGCATGTAGTAGAGCACATGGGAAGCAGGAAGTGAGAAATGTATTCCTAGTAAAGCTAAGAAAAATAAAGGAAAGAGAAATACATTTTTTTCTTGTTCTCATAGTTTTCTTAAAAAAATTCGTCTGTCATATCTCCTTGAGAATATCATACCACTTTCAAATTCAGAAATACTTAATATGATCTTTGTTTTTTTTCCCTCTGTGTGTGTGTGTGGTTTTGCTTCTCAAATAGTTTCAGTCTTTTCATAGCAACAAGTACACCTTTCTAGGGGTGTAAAGCTTAAACACTTTTTTTAAACAAAGAAAGTATTTTAAGTACAACAGAGGACTTCATAATTGACTTAATTTCCCCTGGTATTTTGATGCTTTAAAGGAAGACAGAAGAGGGGAGAAGCAGAAGATGTATATTTAAAATTCCTACCAGAATATTCACAGCAGTTTCAATCACAGGAGGGATTTTATACCTTTTACACCTGCAGCTATATAAAGCAGTCATTCCCTAGCTAATTGAAATAAAATAATACTGAAATTGCTAGAGATGAAATGTTCAACTTGAGTACTTTACTACTGAAAACATATCAGTAACATTTGAGATTTTTTTATATTTTATTTTTACTCCTTTAGAAAAGAGAAACCAGTTATTTTAGAAAAAAGCATTGAAAATAAACATAACCAATTCTCTGCTTCAATCTCATCTCATAAAATGTATAGAAACTGAAAAACATTTTATCTTATCCTTGTCATTACCATGAAAAGCTTAGAAAACACAGTAAGAAAGCATCTTTCTTATTGACTCTTGTGAATTGCATCTCTACTGTTTGTGAAAATGACTCGAAATAGAGATCTAAGTTATTTTACAGATAGAACAGGGCTTGAAAATAACCTGTGTACTATTATTGGAGTTATTCCTTGGTATTAAAGAAAATCTTCCCTGGAGGATGCTGCATGACTTTATAGTTTACCATACCTTTATGAGGGCTTCTCCAGGTGGCACTAGTGGTAAAAAAAATCTGTAGAATCTGTCTGTCAGTACAGGAGATATAAGAGACACGGGTTCCATCTCTGGGTCAGGTAAGATCACCTAGAAGAGGAAATGGTAACCCACTCCAGTATTCTTGCCTGGAGAATCCCATGGACAGAAGAGGGCCGTGGGTCTTCAAAGAGTCGGACATGACTGAATGAACACACATTCCTTTATCAGGATTACTGCTCATTACAAGAAAAACTTACCATGTTGAGTTTACACGAAGGAAATGGGTGATAAATATCATCAAGCATAAAATTATGAGACCAAGAAGGCTCGTAGCTTTAATAAAGTGTGATGTATGAAATGTACATAAGCATGTAAACCATGTTTTAACATCTACTGCTGATTCTCACTTGATTAAATTATACAGGGGTTGCAAAATGACAATTTTTCTGATTGTCATATTTATTTTATATTTATTTTCTGGCATTCTTCTCCAAAGGAGAAGATTTTTTTTGGTTTGATAGGCCCCAGAAATACAATTGGTATTTTATATTAAGCTTGTATCCTAATAATTTTCTGAACTCACTTAATAGTTTTGGAAGTTTTCATGCATGTATTCCAAAGGATTTTCTAGATAGATGACCACATAGTCTATGAACAAAGATAGCTTTTCTTTCTCCTTTCCAGTAAGGGTGGCTTTTATTTCTTTTTTCTTGCCTAATTGTCATGGAGAGAAGCCCTAATACAATATTGAATAGAAGAGATGAGAGTGCGATCCTCACTTATTCCTAATTTTAGAGGGATAGCATTCAATTTGCCATCATTAAGTATGATGTTATTTGTGGATTTTTCATAGTCAATTCTTATTCAGTTAAGAAACTTACTTTCTGTTATATGTTTACTGCAAGTTTTTATTATAGAAATTTTTTAATGTATTGAAATGCACATATGTTTTGTCCTTTTTAGTTTGTTAATATGGTGAATTACATAGATTGACCTTCAGGTGTTAAACTCAATTACTTGGATGAACCATACTTGATCATAGTATATTATGCTTTGCATATAGTGACTTTGTATATAGTTTCATCATCTGATCTTCCTCTGTGTCTCCATTCTTCTTGTAAGGACATCAATTATATTGGATTAAGAGCCCATTTTATCCAGTATTACCTCATATTAATTTAATTAATCATACCTGTAATGACTCTATTTTCAAATAAGATCCTAAAAGATGATGCTGTGAAAGTGCTGCACTCAATATGCCAGCAAATATGGAAAACTCAGCAGTGGCCATGGGACTGGAAAAGGTCAGTTTTCATTCCAATCCCAAAGAGCGGCAATGCCAAAGAATGCTCAAACTACCACACACTTGCACTCATCTCACACGCTAGAAAAGTAATGCTCAAAATTCTCCAAGCCAGGCTTCAACAGTACTTGAACCATGAACTCCCAGATGTTCAAGGTGAATTTAGAAAAGACAGAGGAACAAGAGATCAGACTGCAAACATCTGCTGGATCATTGAGAAAACAAGAGAGTTCCAGAAAAACATCTACTTCTGCTTAATGTCTATGCCAAAGCTTTTGATCAGTGGATCACAACAAACTGTGGAAAATTCTGAAGGAGATGGGAATACCAGACCACCTAACCTGCCTCTTGAGAAATCTGTATGCATATCAGGAAGCAACAGTTAGAACTGGACATGGAACAACAGACTGGTTCCAAATAGGAAAAGGAGTACGTCAAGGCTGTATATTGTCACCCTGCTTATTTAACTTATATGCAGAGTACATCATGAGAAACGCTGGACTGGAAGAAACAAAAGCTGGAATCAAGATTGCCGGGAGAAATACCAATAACCTCAGATATGCAGATGACACCACCCTTATGGCAGAAAGCAAAGAAGAACTGAAGAGCCTCTTGATGAAAGTGAAAGGAGAGAATGAAAAAGTTGGCTTAAAGCTCAACATTCAGAAAATGAAGATCATGGCATCCGGTCCCATCACTTCGTGGGAAATAGATGGGGAAACAGTGGAAACAGCGTCAGACTTTATTTTTGGGGGCTCCAAAATCACTGCAGATGGTGACTGCAGCCATGAAATTAAAAGACGCTTACTCCTTGGAAAGAAAGTTATGACCAACCTAGACATCATATTCAAAAGCAGAGACATTACTTTGCCGACTAAGGTCCGTCTAGTCAAGGCTATGGTTTTTCCTGTAGTCATGTATGGATGTGAGAGTTGGACTGTGAAGAAGGCTGAGCATTGAAGAATTGATGCTTTTGAACTGTGGTGTTGGAGAAGACTCTTGAGAGTCCCTTGGACTGCAAGGAGATCCAACCAGTCCATTTTGAAGGAGATCAGCCCTAGGATTTCTTTGGAAGGAATGATGCTAAAGCTGAAACTCCAGTACTTTTGCTACCTCATGTGAAGAGTTGACTCATTGGAAAAGGCTCTGATGCTGGGAGGGATTGGGGGCAGGAGAAGAAGGGGATGACAGAGGATGAGATGGCTGGATGGCATCACAGACTCGATAGACGTTAGTCTGAGTGAACTCTGGGAGTTGGTGATGAACAGGGAGGCCTGGCCTGCTGTGATTCATGGGGTCACAAAGAGTTGGACACAACTGAGCAACTGAACTGAACTGAACCTCATTCAGAGAATGTTTCACCTTGGACAATATAGTTTTTAACTTTTAAGAGTTTGATTTGGGTTAAAAATATCTTCTATGTCTTTAAATTTTCAGACATATAGAATATAGTTTTCATGTCATTTTTAATGTAAGTGTCTGCTAATTCCATCATCCGTATCAGTTCTGGGTCAGAGTTATTATTTTAAATGATCCATTGTCTCACTATGAGTCATATTTTCCTTTTTATTTTGCATGCCTGGTATTTTTTTCAGCCAGATTGAGATATTATTTACAGATACAAATTGTATACATTTAATAATTTTGGTATACAAATACAATGTGAAATAATTTCCATCATCAAGGAAATTAACTTATCCATCATCTCGTATAGTACCCATAAAACTTTTTTTTCTGTGACCTGCAGTAAACTTTAAATATACGAAGCATTATTACTAACTGTAGTCTCCATGCTGTGCATTAGGTCTCCAGAAATTATTCATCTTATAACTGAAAGTTTGTGCCCTTGCCAATATCTCTCCATTTCCTCAAAACCATATCCACTGGTAACCCCTATTCTGTTCTCTGCATCTACCAGTTTCACGCCTTTAGATTCTCCATGTGGGTGGGATCCGGCGGTATTTGTCTCCCTCTGTCTGGCTTATTTCACTTCGCATAATGTCCTCAAGTTTCCTCCATGTTGTCACCAATGGTAGGATTTCCCTCTGTTCTAATGCAGAGTAATAAATTGTATATTTTATTGTATAAATTATACAACATACACTGTGTAAATATATCACCTTTTCTTTATTCATATATTGGTGGATACTTGCATTGCTTCCATATCTTGCTGTTTAGTCACTAAGTTGTCTCCGACTCCATGGACTGCAGCCTGCCAGGCTCCTCCGTCCATGGGATTTCCCAGGCAAGAATACTGGAGTGGCTTGCCATTTCTTTCTCTAGAGTATTTTCCCAACTTAAGATCCAATTCGCTTCTCCTGCTTGGGAGGTGGATTGTTTACCACTGAGCCACCAGGGGAGCTCCTTCCATATCTTGGCTACTGTGGGTAACGCTGCAATGAACATGGGAGTGCAGAGAACTCTTCGAGAGATAGTGTCAGGAAACATTGAACAGGAGGCTTCCTGTGTGCTGTTCTGGATCTGTCAGGAATCCTCTGTTCCTTATGAATTCCTGAATATTCAGGAATTACTCATGGCTGATTCATGTCGATGTGTAGCAAAACGAATACAGTATTGTAAAGCAAAACAAACTAAAAAATAAAAATTAATTAAAGAAGAAAAAAAAAAAAAGAGGAGAGGCAAGCCTCTCCCGGGGCTGAGGGATCCAGGCATTTCCTTCGTTAGTTTTTTAATACGGTGATAAGTACCCTCTTTCTTCTTATGAACTGTATGGTAAAAGTGATTATTTACAACTCTCTCTCTCTCTTTAATATGGATCGCCTATGTTTTGTAAGTCTGGAATTTTAATCTTTATCTTTGCTGAGAATAACTACGGTATATATGCCCACACCATGTTGATTAAAACACCTTGCTCCATCAGAGCTTTGGTCCTCGTATCCTTCTTCCTTTCTCTCTCTCTCTCTCTCTCTCTCTCTCTCTCTATCTCTCTATTTCTGGCTGATTTCCTAGAATGCGATAGCTGGCTGTGTAACCCAGGAAATATTAGCCTCTCTCCTTCTTTCACTTTTTCATCTTCAGCTTTGGACCACCAGGTTCCAGTCCATTAAAGGACCTTAACAAGATAGTGCTTATGTTTCCATTGGGTATATGCACAAAAGTGAAATTGATGAATCATGTGGTAGTCCTATTTTTAATTTTTCTGAGGAAATTCAGTGCTTCTTTCCATAGAGGCTGTGCAAATTTAGAGTTCCATCAACAAGTGTACAAGTGTTCCCTTTTCTCCTCATCAATACTTGTTTATCTTTAATTTTGATAATAGCCATTCAAATTGATTTAAGGTGATAGCTCATTCTGGTTTTAATATTCATTTCTCTGATATTGTCTTCTTTACCACACACACATACACATAGAGAGACACAAATAGATATTGAATAAATAGAGTGTTAATAACTATTAAATATTAGTATTCTTAACATTCTCAGAATAAAAAGATACTCATATTGTAGACTTGTGAAACCTCAAATAAAAGGTTAGCTCTTTGCCCCTTTCTCAATTGGAAATAAGGAAAAGTCATCATCATGGAAATTAGGTTTCTCACTTTCTGGAGAAACCTAATTCTCACATTCTTCTGGAATGGAAGCACATTTATTTGAGGCCTTCCTGTGCACTATCGTTTTGAAGATGGTTGGGCTTATGGAGTTTTTCTAGAACTTCTTTAAAAGCTCAACACATATATGGAGAATGTTGAAGAAAATAGCTTATAGCTCTTTAAACATTAATCTGTAATACCTAGATTTATTCTTTGTAAGCTGAAATCTCTGCTCAATCAGTTTAGCCCTATTTTGTTTCAGAACAGATACACCAAAGACTATGTAGTTGGTTTCTGCCCATGACCTTTCTAGTGTGAGCTTGAATTGCTCCCGTCTTTTGTGATCAGTTTCCATGGAATTTTTCATTCAAAAACAAGTCTTATCCATTTCTGTTAACCTGGATAAAATGTTCCCATCATTATTTTGCAGTGTTGTTTACGTTTTCCAGTACCAGTCCAATCAAGTTTACAAAGTTTTGGCACTCTTTGTAGGGAAAGCCCTTAAGAAAGGAAATTGGTAATGTGTTACAAACTCTTCATTTAAAATACTCCTTTTCTCATTTCTAACTCAACTGCAATGAAACAAACTAAGACTGCTTCTAAAAGACAGAGAGATTAGAATAGTGGGAATTTGTAACTCTTAAAAGTTGCATCAACTGTAGTTTAGTTTTGGTTGATCTTATGGGAAGTGCTCAAAGTTTCCTTTGATGCAAGGTTTCATTTGGAAAGTCCAGACACGCATCAATGAGCCTAGATGAATTTGCTATTTTGTCATCTGGCAGCAGCTTGGCTATTTTCGTTGAAATGATGTTGGCATTTTTTCCCTTGTGGATATTTTTACTCTGTGCTGCCAAGTACCAAAAAGATAGGCCCTTACAAATTCCATGAGGCTATATGCTTACTTGTGTAAATGATTTTTCCCCCTAATCTTCACCCTGATTCAAGGAACCTAAATCTCTTTTGTTAAGTCATTACTGGGAGAAATAACTTCTTCATTCTTTGTAAATCTGATTTAGGAAAAAGGACATTTTATTTCTCTTTTTAATTAAAAAAATACAGCTGGCCTTTCAAAGCAAATCTGAATCTAATATAATTTTATAATAAAAAGGAGAAGTTGCAAGGGAGATTTTATATATGGTTTCTAAAACTATACTTCATTACAAAGGGCAAATGCTATCTTATTTATTTATTTATTTTTTGAGCCCTTATTCTATGAGACTTTGTGAGTGCAAGGGAGTTAAGAATCAGAACAAATAGAAAAATAAATGTGGAGATGGAGTTATTTTTTTGAGGCCTTGCCATGGTTTCCTGGCTCAGCTAGTGGGAGATGTCAAACAATAAACTGAAATAAATGAACACTGAAACAAATAAGAACCATAACTTACACAAGGATATGTTTTAAGTTTGGGAGAAATGTTACTTTGGCTGCTGAGGCCTTGTTGTTGTTCAGTTTTGCTTATTATATCAGAGCAAATATATTGACATGCACCCTGACATGCATATACAGCTTTACCAAGTGGCTCTCCCTAATATTGGAAATTCTTGGCTGCTTACCAATCTAAGGAGAGGTTAGCCAAAGACTAAAGTTTTGCTAAGACCACCCGAAATATCAGACTCCACCCCTTCTCTGAGTTTGCGCTGCTCTGATACAAATGGAAGAACTTCAGGGGATTGGGGTGGAGTGGAGGGCAGATAGGAGAGAGGAAGGAAAGAGGAGACAAAAGTCAATGCAACATTTCATCAGATGAAATTACATTTTCCTTTCTGTTTTCTGAATGGATGAAAAGACACGGCAATCACATCAGTCACTTCTCAGCATAGCTATTTTGTTTTTGCTGCTTTCAGCCAGAACACATTGTGATTTTCTATAATGTTCACATGTTGCCAACTGCAATGGGTGTTTTGGGTCTTTTTCAGTTTTTAGTTTAAGGCATATACAATATTTTGAGAATGCTTGTCCTGGGAGATGTGTCTCATTCTAATATTAGCTTTAAATGTATACTATAATATTGTGCATGGCAGGCAACTATAAAAATTCATTCCATGACCTCTTGAAGCTTTATGGAAAATTCTCACTCATTTTAATGAATTTTTTTTTTGGAGATTTGGGGGTCAAGATGATGGGTCCTGCTGAGATCTAGCTGAACTAACATGCTTTAAAAGATTCCCACAAATGTGCATTAGAATCAGTTAAGTGATTACATGCTTATCAGCAAAACATTCTTAGCTATCCTCCTGAAAGTCGTGCCAATTCCTTTCCTGTGAATCTTTTAAGACTTTTTTTTTTTTAAGTTAAATGTGAGTTACATTTAACAGAGATGGTAAGGAGTCTCATGTGCTATGTAGAAACTCATAGTTATTTTTAACAAGCCATGAAATGGACATGAATGGAAAAATGTGCAGTTTTTAACTTCAGAACATTAGAGAGTATTTCAGAAGATCAAGGCAGATCAAATTTAAGAGAAAGATCAAAAGAAGCAATTAAATAAGAGACAATGTGAAGAAAGTATGATGGGACATCAAAAAGAAAAGAATGGTGTGAGGAGGACAGGAATGTTGTGTGAAGGTTTGGACAAGATTTCTGGATGCTTATTTACTCTGGAAAGCACGTGAGATCCACTGCGAGGCTAAGAGACCTGGGTTGAAGTTTCAGGACCCGTGAAAAGAAGAAAGAGACTGAGCATGGTGATTGTGTTCTGCACGTGGTTCTCTTACAGATCTCTGTGTGCTCCCAGGCTTTTACATTGCAGTGTGCATAGAATTGGTTTATTCACTCCTTTCCACTGTTGCTCACTTCATATAAACATTCCCCTAGTGGTTTAAACATTTCTGGAAGCAATTATGTTTCTTAGAAGTAACTCTCTGCTTTCCAATTAAGATGCTATGAAAAATGTTGCCAGTCTTAAAAGTCAGACATTTTCTATTACTGCGAAGGATCTTTCAACTTCTCATGAAGAAATCATTGTCAGTGAACTAGGATCTTGGAAACTTCTATATGCACACAGGAGAAGGAAATGGCAACCCACTCCAGTATTCTTGCCTGGAGATTTCCATGGACAGAGGAGCCTGGCAAGCTACAGTCCATGGGGTTGCAAAGAGTCAGACACAACTGAGCTACTAACACACACATGCACACATTTAAATATCTATTTACTTATCTACCTAATTATACACACATGTCTTTTTAGAAGTTCATATTCAGTTATAAGTATATATGTATAAAAGCTAACCTCTAAAACTGTTCATAAAATTTTTTCAATATCTTGAGCTTGGGAAAAATTAAGAAAAGTTTTATTCTTTTCAAGCTAAACAGCTTTGAATGAGAATATTTATAAACAGCATTTTAAGTTTCTCCATGTCTCAAAATGTAAGAGAAAAATCCACTACTTTATGTCACTTTAAATTGGCCCCTACAACAAAGCAGTTAAATTCACAATTTTAATCTTCAATTCATTGACAATGCAAATTATTTGCCAGCATTTGGAAGTCAAACAGGGTGAGAGGGGAGAGACTTTACATATTCCAGGTTTAATATCTAAGCACCAGATGGAAACAATTCTACAATGAAAGAAAGAAATCTGTTAGGATATTTTGGAGATCTGTTCAGTACAGCAGCACGTCACTGGTTATGGAGGCCAATTTCTCAGAGAACTTATTTGAATTGCAGATACTGAAGTAGTGCACTAATTTAACCCAGAAAATGCTGAATTTTGGAGTTACTTAAATTTTAATAATTCTCAGGTTAAAAAGTATCCATTTTCTTTAATTAGTGCCTCATATGCCTGAAACAAAGTAATTTAAAGCAAAATGCAATGGGAAGGTTTTATTAACATAAAATTGAAATAATAATAATAAGTTTCACAGTTAATATTCACAACTTTGGACATTTTGAGGGAATTGTAAAATTGTCTACATTTATTTTTGCTATGAAAATTTTTCTGGGACATTTTAAGGCATTTAATATTAAAGGATTCAAAAAGTAATGTTTTAAAAATTAACAATTAAAGTAAATTAACATATGGACTTTTAAAAAGGTGATTTTTAAGTGAATCTGTGCACAAACAAAGGGCAAGAAAATCTGCTTGATGAAACAATGGATGGCTGAGCTTTGACAATGAAAGAAAGGAAAGGGAACTAGTGGGACACTCAGCAATAAATCTCAGAGGGGGCCTCTTTCATATTCATACCTATGATTTTTGGCAAAATAAGTGTCAAAATTTGCAGCCATATGACAGCAAAATTATGCATTACATGGTGAGTTATAGATTTTGGATGAAATCCAACTCAAATACTTTCATACTAACTTGACATGATAAACAAAAAACATTGCTTTTCCAAACTGCAGTTTGTTTGAAATTAAAAAAGAAAACCAAAATACTACTGTTATAATTGATGATCAGAATGCAGTCCTGCCCACTCCCAATACCAGATTTTGTTTCATGAAAAATTATGAGAGGACTGTATCTCTCTACAGGGTGCTGACAGCCTAAAATAAGTGAGGATGAAACTAACAGATCAGGCAGTGAGGAAGCTTGTTTATATATTTGGGGCATGGAAAATAGGGAGATTCTTCAAGATGGGCAAAGGGAAAAACATTCAGTCTTCTACCCTCTGTCTCAGTCCTGCCCTTTCTGCTATGTATTTGGATGTTTGAGCAGAGAGATGGAAATAAGGCAAGAGGGAAGTCGAAAGACCTTTAAAACATCAAAGGGAAGCAGAAGAGAAAAGCTGGGGGAATATTGGTGAGAAAACTATTCTCTTGGGTCCCCTATATGGTTGAATTTTTGGTTTCTAGATAAAGGATATTACTAAGTGAGTGGGGGTATAGTTGCTTTACAGTGTTTTGTCAGTTTCTACTGTACAGCAAAATGAATCAGCCAAACATATACACATATCCTCTCCTTTCTGGACTTCTTTCCCATTCAGGTTACCACAGTGCATTGAGTAGAGCTTCCTTTGCTATACAGTAGGTTCTCATTAGTTATCTACTTTATACCAGAATCAACAGTGTGGGGCTAAAGAATCCAGTTGCCAATGCAGGAAACATGGGTTCGATCCATGGGTTGGAAAGATTCTCTAGAGAGGAAATGGCAACCCACTTTAGTATTCTTGCCTGGGAATAGACAGAGGAGCTTGGTGGGCTACAGTCTACGGGGTTGCAGAGTCAGACACGGCTTAGTGACTAAACAACAACACAATCAATAGTGTATATGTGTCAATCCCAGTATCCCAATTGCTCCCATCCCACTCTTTTCCACTTGGAATCCATATATTTGTTCTCTACCTCTGTGTCTGCATTTCTGCTTTGCAAATAAGATCATCTATGCCATCTTTCTTTTTTAAATAGTTTTTTAAAATTTATTTTCAATTGGAGGATGATTGCTTTACGATGTTGTGTTGGTTTCTACTGTACAATGACATGAATCGGCCATAAGTATACATATGTCCCTTCCTCTTAAACCTCTTTCTCATACCCTAACCCATCTGACTCCTCTAGTTTGTCACAAAGCACTGTGTTGAGCTCCTTGGGTTATACAGCAACTTCCTACTGGCTATCTGTTTTACCTATGGTAATATATATGTTTCAATGCTACTCTCTCAACTCGTCCCACCCTGCCTTTCCCCTTGCTGTGCCCATGGATCTGTTCTCTGAGCCTCTATTCCTGCCCTGCAAATAGATTCATTGGTACCATTTTTCTAGATTCCACATATATGTATTAACATACAATATTTGTTTTTCTCTTTGACTTACTTCACTCTGTGATACTCTTTAGTGAGTAAAATCTTTGAGACAGTTAACCTACCTCCATAGTATTACATTAAAGGATAATCTGAGACTAACTAGAAAATAGATTTTTTGTGGTGCTGGGGTTGTCTCTGAGCAATTTAGGGGCCTAAGAGGAGTAATTTAAACTTTTTCATGTGGACTTTACATAAAGGGCTCACATTTTGCTTTGTTAAAAGAGATGGGACAATTTTTTCAAACAATTTGCTCATCTGAAGAGGTGAAATTAAATCTGTCAAGAGACAACTGGTCCATAAATCTAGAAGTTCCACATCTGCAGTTCCCTGTGTGAACTAATCATATCTGTTTTCTTCTCAGCTCTGCAGTATTCCATGTCATAAAATAAGGGGGTTGATTTAGATGATTTATAAGATCTCTTCAAGCTCTGAAAGTAAATGTTTCTAGGTTTGCTTTATTTATAAGGACACCTGTGCTTCTTCTGCATCCTGGGTAGAATAAATATGTAATAAATATCTGGCAAAGGTCTTTGAATCTTTGAATGATCTCCCTATTTACCATTATCATTCCTATCTGTGTTTTCTGTTCTGTAGAATTATAGAAATCTGTGCCTTACAAATTAAACATCTGGGAAACACTAATTAGAAAACTCACTTGTTTCTACTTCTTGACCTGTTGATTGACTTGATTATGGGACACAATCAATCCCTTTGGAATCTTGGAGATACTTTTATGAGGCAGAATGTAGAAGGGTTAGATGATGGAGATTTTGTTTGCTAAGGTTGGTAACATGCAGAGTATTGAAAGGTGGGNCTACAGAGTCTTCTTACACTAAATTACCAAATATAGGAAACTTAGGGATGGAGCACATCTTTTTGGTGATCTTTTTCAATTTACTATTTAGAAATGGCTATGCATAATAGAATGGTTAGTAATGTGGGCTGAGAATAAGGATAGTGTATTTCTGAGTTTATTTGTCCTTTATCTAATAACTTAGGGCATTTATTTTAGAGGAATTTACTGTCTTTATTTATTAAACATGTTTTTATAATGCTCTATAGAGATATACCATTTAGGTCCATACCAAATGGTATGGATGTAACAGAAGCAGAAGATATTAAGAAGAAGTAGCAAGACTACACAGAAGAACTGTACAAAAAAGATCTTCACGACCAAGATAATCATGATGGTGTGATCACTCACCTAGAACCAGACATCCTGGAATGTGAAGTCAAGTGGGACTTAGAAAGCATCACTATGAACAAAGCTAGTGGAGGTGATGGAATTCCAGTTGAGCTATTTCAAATCCTGAAAGATGATGCTGTGAAAATGCTGCACTCAATACGCCAGCAAATGTGGAAAACTCAGCAGTGGCCACAGGACTGGAAAAGGTCAGTTTTCATTCCAATCTCAAAGAAAGGCAATGCCAAAGAATGCTCAAACTACCACACAATTGCACTCATCTCACATGCTAGTAAAGTAATGCTCAAAATTCCCCAAGCCAGACTTCAGCAATACGTGAACCGTGAATATCCAGATGTTCAAGCGGTTTTAGAAAAGGCAGAGGAACCAGAGATCAAATTGCCAACATCCGCTGGATCATGGAAAAAGTAAGAGAGTTCCAGAAAAACAGCTATTTCTGCTTTACTGACTACACCAAAGCCTTTGACTGTGTGGATCACAATAAACTGGAAAATTTTGAAAGAGATGGGAATACCCGAGCACCTGACCTGCCTCTTGAGAAACCTATATGCAGGTCAGGAAGCAACAGTTAGAACTAGACATGGAACAACAGACTGGTTCCAAATAGGAAAAGGAGTATGTTGAGGCTGTATATTGTCATCCTGCTTATTTAACTTATATGCAAAGTACATCATGAGAAAAGCTGGACTGGAATCAAGGTTGCCGGGAGAAATATCAATAACCTCAGATAAGCAGATGATACCATCCTTATGGCAAAAAGTGAAGAGCAACTAAAAAGCCTCTTGATGAAAGTGAAAGTAGAGAGTGAAAAAGTTGGCTTAAAGCTCAACATTCAGAAAACGAAGTTCATGGCATCCGGTCCCATCACGTCATGCAAATAGATGGGGAAACAGTGTCAGACTTTATTTTTCTGGGCTCCAAAATCACTTCAGATGGTGACTGCAGCCATGAAATTAAAAGACGCTTACTCCTTGGAAGAAAAGTTATGACCAACCTAGATAGCATGTTGAAAAGCAGAGACATTACTTTGCCAACAAAGGTCCATCTATTCAAGGCTATGGTTTATCCAGTGGTCATGTATGGATGTGAGAGTTGGACTGTGAAGAAAGCTGAGCGCAGAAGAATTGATGTTTTTGAAGCATCAATTGGAGAAGACTCTTGAAAGTTCCTTGGACTGCAAGACTATCCAACCAGTCCATTCTGAAGGAGATCAGCCCTGGGATTTCTTTGGAAGGAATGATGCTGAAGCTGAAGCTCCAGTACTTTGGCCACTTCATGCAAAGAGTTGACTCATTCGAAAAGACTGTGATGCTGGGAGGGATTGGGGACAGGAGGAGAAGAGGATGACAGAGCAGCCTTCTGTGATGCTGGATGGCATCACGGACTTGATGGACGTGAGTCTGAGTGAACTCTGGGAGTTGGTGATGGACAGGGAGGCCTGGCGTGCTGCGATTCATGGGGTCGCAAAGAGTTGGATACGACTGAGCGACTGAACTGAACTGAACTGAAATGATAAAGATATAATTCACAAATAAAATTCATCCTTTTAAATTTTTAAATTAAAAGTTTACAGAGTTGTGAAACCATCATCACTAATTTTAGAATATTCGTATCGCCCTAAAGAGGAGAGTGAAGTTGCTGAGTTGTGTCTGACTCTTTGCGACCCCATGGACTGTAGCCTACCAGGTTCCTCCATCCATGGGATTTTCCAGGCAAGAATAATGGAAAAGAGGAAAAGCCCATACCCAATAGCTATTTCCTCTGTTCTCTCTGATCCTCCAGTCCCTGTACAATCTTAATCACTCAGTCATGTTCTACTCTTTGTGACTTCATGGATAGCCTGCCAGGCGTCTCTCTCCATGGGATTCTCCAGGCAAGAATATTGGAGTGGGTTGCCATGCTCTCCTCCAGCAGATCTTCCCAACCCAGAGATCAAATCCAGGTCTACCGCACTGCAGGTGGATTCTTTACCATTCTGAGTCCCTTCAGCCCTTGGCAACCACCAATCTGTCTTCTGTCTTTATGTATTTACCTACTCTGTGCATTTCATATAAATGGAATCATACAATACATGGCCTTCTGTGTTTGGCTTATTTTACTTAGCATAAAGTTTTCAAGATCATCCACATCAGTATTTGATTCCTTTCTGTGGCTGAATACTATTCCATTGTGTGGACATGATACATTTTTACTTATCCATTTATCAATTGATGGAAATTTAGATTCTTTGTACTTTTTGGTTATTATGAATAATGCTTCTTTGACATTTTTGGGCACATTTTCATGTAGATATATGTTTTCAAGTCTCTTGTTTATATACTTAGGAGTGGAATTGCTGGGTCAAGTGGTAACTTTATGTACCATTTTTTTCAAGAGTTTCTTAACTATTTTCAAAGTGGTTGCATAACTTTAAATTTCTACCAGCATCCTATGAAGATTCTAATTATTCCAAATCCCCACTAACCCTTGTTACTGTCTGCCTTTTTTATTATAATTATCCTAGTGTACATGGATTGATATCTCATTGTGGCTTTGATTTGCATTTCTCTTATGATTAATGGGAAGCCCCCTTGTGGCTCAGATGGTAAAGAGTCTGCCTGCAATGCAGAAGACCCAGGTTCGATCCCTGGGTTGGGAAGAGCCCCTGGAAAAGGAAATGGCAACCCACTTCAGTAATCTTGCCTGGAAAATCCATGGATGTAGGAGCCTGACAGGTACAGTTCATGGACTTGCAAAGAGTTGGACAAGACTGAGTGACTTCACTTTCCCTTATGATTAATGATGTTGAATATCTTTTCATGTGCTTATTGGTCATTTTTATGTTGAGAAATATTTTTTGAAATTCTTCATCTATTTTTAAATTATGTTTTTTTTTTTTGCTGTTGAGTTGTAAGAATTCTTTAAATATTCTGAATACACATCCCTTAGGAAATACATGGTTTCCAAATATTACTGTCATTCTGTGGCTTTTTCTACCATTTTAGTGGTGACCTTTGTAGCGTGAAAGTTTTATTTTGATGAAGTGCAGTCTATTTATTTATTGTTGCTTGTGATTTTGATGTCTTATGTAGGAAATCATGGCCTAATCCAGGTTATAGATTTATTCCTATGTTTACTTCTAAGAGTTATCTACTTTCAGTTCTTACATTTAACTCTGTGACTTATTTTGAATTAATGTCTATAAATAGTATGAGGTAGAGGTCAAACTTAATTCTTATGCATGTAGATATTAAATTAGTCCAGTATGTTTTGTTTGTTTGTTTGTTTTTTGCACTGAATTACTTTGGCACCCTTGTGAAAGTTAGTTGACCATAAATGGAATGGTATATTTCTGGATTCACAATTCTATTCCATTGATCTGTATGTCTCTCTTTATGCCACTGTATTAGTGTGAGTACTCCTTTGTCCTTCTTTTAGAGATTACTTTGGCTATTCTTGGTTCCTTACATCCATGGGAATTTAAGATTGTCTTCCAAATTTTGCAAACAAGGCAGTTGACATTTTGATGAGAATTGCATTGATCCATTTTGAGATTTTTTTGTATACCATGTTAGAGAATGTTCTAATGTTATTCTTTTCCATGTGGTTGTTCAATTTCTCAGCCCTATTTGTCTAAGAGACTGCTTTTTCCCTCCTTGTATATTCTTGCTTCCTTTGTCATAGATTAATTGACCATAAGTGTGTGTGTTTATTTCTGGGCTCTTTATTCTGTTCCATTGATCTATGCATTATTTTTTGTGCCAGTCCATAACTGTTTTTATTGTTATAGATTTGTGGTATAGTTTGAAGTCAAGGAACATGATTTCTCCAGTTCTGTCCTTTCTCAGAATTATTTTGCTCTTTGAGGTTTTTTTCTGTTCCCATACAAGTTTAAAAATTATTTGTTTTAGTTCTGTGAAATACCCAACTCCACTGATAATTTGATAGTGATTGCACAGAATCTGTAGATTGCCTTGGGTAGTATGGTCATTTTAACACTATTAATTCTTTCAACCCAAGACCATGGTGTATCTTTCCATCCATCTGTTTGTGTTGCTTAATTTCTTTCATTGGTGTCTTACAGTTTTCAGAATACAGATCTTTTGCCTCCTTATGTAGGTTTATTTTCCTAGATATTTTAATTCTTTTTGATGCAATGGTAAATAGGATTATTTCCTTAATTTCTCCTTATGATTATTCTTAGCATACAGAAATGCAACAGATTTCTGTATAGATATAATAATAATTTTGATGTCAAAGTGTCCTTCACCATCTCCTAGAGCTTGCTGAAACTCATGTGCATTGAGTTGGTGATGCCATCCAACCATCTCATCCTCTTCTCCTGCCTAGTTCTTTGTCTTCATGCAATAGACAAGCATAGTCCCCTGTCTGTGTGCAATAAAATGTTTTAAAAGTTAATGAATCTAATTAGTCCTCATTTGCTTATTTTTATTTTATTGCCATTACTCTAGGAAGTGGGTCATAGATGATGTTGCTGCAATTTATGTCAAAGAATGTTCTGCCTATGAACAGAGTTTCATCCAAGAGTTTTAAAGTCTCTGGTCTTACATTTAGGTCTTTAATCCATTTTGAGTTTATTTTTGTATATGATGTTATGAAGTATTCTAATTTCATTCTTTTATTACATAGCTATCCAGTTTTCCCACTTATTGTCTTTTCTCCATTGTGTATTCTTTCCTGCTTAATTAAAGATAAGGTGCCATAGATGCGTGGATTAATCTCTGGTCTTTCTAACTTGTTCCATTGGTCTATATTTCTTTCTGTGCCAGCACTATGCTGTCTTGATGACTATAGCATTGTAGTATAGTCTGAAGTCAGGAGGTTTAATTCTTCCAGCTCCATTTTTCTTTCTCAAGATTACTTTGGCTATTTGAGATCTTTTCTGTTTCCATACAAATTGTGAAGTTTTTTGTTCTAGTCCTATGAAAAGTGCCATTGGCAATTTTGCAGGGATTCCATTGAATCTGTAGATTGTATTTTGTAATATAGTCATTTGCACAATGTTGCTTCTTCCAATCCAAGAACATGATACATTTCTCTGTTTGTGTCACATTTACTTTCTTTCATGAGTGTCCTTTAGTTTTCTGTATGCAGATCTTTTGTCTCCTTAGGTAGCTTTATTCCTAGGTAAACAAAAAAGTTTTTGCATAGCAAAGGAAACTATAAACAAGATGAAAAGAAAATCTTCAGAATGGGAGGAAATAATTGCAAATGAAGCAACTGACAAAGAGTTAAATCTCCAAAATATACAAAGAGTTCATGCAGCTCAATATTACAAAAACAAACAACCCAATCAAAAAATGGGCAGAAGACCTAAACAGACACTTCTCCAAAGAAGACATAAAGATGGCCAATAAACACATGGAAAAAATGTTCAACATTTCTTATAATTAGAGAAATGGGAATCAAAGCTACAATGAGGAATCACCTCACACTGGGCAGAATGGCCATCATATAAAATTTACAAACAGTAAATGCTATAGACGATGTGGAAAAAAGAATCCTCTTGCACAGTTGGTGGCAATGTATATTGATAAAGCCACTATGGAGAACTGTATGGACATTTCTTAAAAACCTGGAAATAAAATACCATATGACCCAGCAATCCCACTGCTGAGCATATACCCTGAGAAAACCATAGTTCAAAAAGACACATGTGCCTCAGTGTTTGCTCAGCACTATTTACAATAGCAAGGGCATGGAAGCAACCTAATTGTTCATTGACAGATGGGTGGATAAAGAAGCTGTGGTACATTTACACAATGGAATATTACTCAGTCATAAAAAGGAATAAATTTGAGTCAGTGGTAGCAAGGTGGATGGACCTAGATCCTGTTATAGAGTGAAGTAAGTCAGCAAGAGAAAAACAAATATTGTACATTAAGACATATATATGGAATCTAGAAAAATGGTACTGATGAACCTATTTAGTTAGTGTTAGCTGCTCAGTCGTGTCTGACTCTTTGCAATCCCACAGACTGTAGCCTGCCAGGCTCCTCTGTCTTTGGGATTTTCCAGGCAAAAATACTGGCGTGGATTGCCATTCTCTTCTCCAGAGGATCTTCCCAACCCAGGGATCAAACCCAGGTCTCCTGCATTGCAGGCTGTTTCCTTACCATCTGAGGTATAGGGAAGTCCTTGATGAACCTATTTACATGGTCCAAATAGAGATGCAGATGTAGAGGACAAACTTGTGGACACAGTTGGGGAAGGAGAGGGTGGGACAAATGGAGAGAGTAGCATTGAAACATACACATTACCATGTGCAAAATCAGATAGCCCATGGAAATTTACTGTATGATGCAGGGAGCTCAAATCCAGTGCTCTGTGACAACCAAGAGGGGTGGGATGGGGTGAGGGATGAGAGGAAAGTTGAGTAGGGAGGGGACATATGCATACTTATGACTGATTCACATTGCTGAATTGTAGAAACCAACACAACGTTATAAAACAATTTCCCCCAATTAAAAAAAAACGAATATAATAAAAAATACCCTAAGTATTTTACATCCTAAGTGAAGGGCCACTTAGCTGGACACTTTATAAAATATATTATGCTAAGTAAGGTGAAGTTCACTGCCTAATAGGAAGTTTTTCTCATTGTAAACAGTTCTGTTTTCACATTCTTATTCAGATCTTTGTCTCTTTGTATTTTCTACATGTTGAAATATAGACTAATCTGGAAAAATACAGATGAAGTTTTCCTGTCCACTCCCCCTGAAAGTCTTCATTCAGTTTCTCTAAATATGAATGATATTCAGTTTATCAGCTATTCCACCATGGACATAGTCTTTGGACTTCTCCCCTTCCTGATTGTTTATTTATTTATTTTTTCCTATGCTGATCACCATTTTCAATGTCTCCTATAAACATGAAGCTTAAAACCAGTCCTGTTACAAATATGGTTTAAACAGGGACAATCAATGAGATTTCATTGCCGCCCAGTCCCATTTATCATTATATAGACACTTGATAGAGCATGCTTCATTCTGTAACCCTTGAACTTCATGTGCTCATTTTCTCTGTCTCCACTTCTTTCATCAGCTTTAAAAAAAAACCTCAAAAAGACTTCAGAGAATATTGAAGATGTGTTCTGAGAACCGTGAAAATCATATACTAGACATCCATATAAAGATGAGAGATTACATGTTTCATCGAGGTGTAAAATTTATTAGTCACTACCCTCATAGACGTAACTCATATTAATCCTGTTTGAAACATTACTTTTCTCTTGCATGATTCTTTAAAAACAGTTTTCTTTTTAGCTGCGGAAAGCCACATTAAAAAAAACTCCCAGTGCTCTTCCCTTTACAAATGGAAAAGACGTTTATATTCAGTTCTGTATCAGGAGTCAAAATGTGTAGAGTTTCACCTACAAGTGGAACTTCATATCTACTTTCTACTTATACTCTCTCTACTACAACTTCTTCATGGTATATGGGAATCCTAGAATCCTGGAAATTCACCCAGTAGTGGTGAATCTCTCCCCCTGGTCTCCAACTTTCAGAGACTCCACTGGTCTCATGGTTTTATGAAAACAAAAGTAGATGTCTCTAAAAATCACACATACTCAGAAAATAGTGAAGGAAGCCTGCATTTTCTCTTTACTAGATAGTGTCTTTTATTCCCACCAGATTCTAAAATCACTGAGACCAGTGAACATCTTGAGATTAGATAAGTAGATATTTTAAAAAGTTATTGTTGACTGAATCAAAAATGAAAATTACAAGTAAAAAAGCATAAAACCAAGGACAGAAAAATACAATCTACTGCAACAGTTAGAATTAGCTAAGCATAAGGAGGGAATATGAGAAATAATCACTTATAAGGCAAATTTTATTACGTTAATTAAATAGATAGAGTGTATTATAAGGAAAAGAATACACTTATTGTTGTTAAAAAGTCCTTAAATTTCACAGCCTTATTGTTTTTTAGCCATTTGAACATAGACATAGTAACATAGTAAATGATAGCAATTATTTTGAATGAAAAGGAATAATGACCACCTTCTAGACAGATACTAGTAGACCTTGATTTAAAAGACTCCACAAAACAGAATTGCAATTTTATTTCTTAAGTAGAGTTGACTGAAATTATTCTGTGTCATAATATACCACTGCTTTTTAAAATTACAAGACTAACATTTCAAGTGAGTATAGGTTTTGAGGCTAGGAAACAGCAGGACATAGTAACCAGTAGCTGTTAGACAACAGACCAAACTAAAACAATCATAAACAAATAAATAAACATATATTTATATATACCTATCTGTGAGATAAGATTCCTAATATATTTAGCTTCAGGAATAGTTCGCTAGTGAGATCTAGATTTCATTCTACTTTGTTAAGTGTTTTAGAGACTCTCTACTTTGTGAAATATACAGTCAGACCTGGATGCTTTCAAGGGATTGGTTGTAGGACCTCTGTGAATACCAAAATCTGTGGGTGCTCAAGTGCAGTATTAGCATATAACCTATGCACATCCTCCTATATAATTTATTTATTTAGGATTTATTTTTATTATTTATTTAAAAAATTTTTAGTTTTACTTTATTTTGCTTTACAATACTGTATTGGTTTTGCCATACATTGACATGAATCAGCCACGGGTGTACATGAATTCCCAATCCTGAACCCCCCTCCTACCTCCCACCCCATATTATCTCTCTGGATCATCCCCGTGCACCAGCCCCAAGCATCCTGTATCCTGTATCGAACATAGACTGGCGATTCATTTCTTACATGATAGTATACATGTTTCAATGCCATTCTACCAAATTATCCCCACCCTCTCCCTCTCCCACAGAGTCCAAAAGTCCATTCTATACATCTGTGTCTCTTTTGCTGTCTTGCATACAGGATTATCGTTACCATCTTTCTAAATTCCATATATATATGTGTTAGTATACTGTATTGGTGTTTTTCTTTCTGGCTTACTTCACTCTGTATAATCGGCTCCACCTCATGCACCTATGCACATCCTCCTATATACTTTAAATTATATCCAGGTTACTTATAATACCTGATACAATGTAAATGATATGTAAATAGTTGTAAATACAATGAAAATGCTGTGTAAATAGTTGCCTTTGCATGGCAATGGCAAATGCAAATTTTGCATTTTGGAGCTTTCTGGAAATTTATTTTCTGAATATTTTTGGTCTAAAATTTATTGAATTCAAGGATGTGGAACCCCGTGAATATCACACAGACAGAAATTGGTCCAGTGTACCACACAGCTGGAAATGGGTAGAGCAATTGAGTGTACTTGGTGCTGTTTTTCTAATTTGCTTACTCTGGGCACCATAACCTTGACTTAATCACTAGAAAGTATACATATCCCATTCAAGGTAGGTGTCTGATAGCATGTACAGTAACTACAGAGTTTCTTTAATTTGTGACTTTTTAAAGATGGCAAAATAGATCTTACATTAGGTGACAGAATGAAGTCTGACTGTAAACAACAACTATAATATACCTTAGGATTTTGATAAAATTTCAAATTTATTAAGAGATGTGAACATTGTTTTCTAAAATCTGATGTGGTCTTTTTTGAAAACCTATTCTTTTGATTCACTTCTGTCTTCCAAAGTGGTCTTGTTTTATTCCCTTCTGTACTATGATAGAGTATCTAACCACAGTTAGATACTTGGACTCCGGTTCTTAGCCTCTGCTAGTGGACTTACTCACAAGACAGTCTATTACTTTTATGAATTGTTAGAGTAGACTGCTTTCTCCTCTAAGATTGCTAGAATTCTGGCTATTTATATTGATCAAAGTGAATTTCCTCTCCTTGCTCACAGGGCGTCCTCTTTATCTCTGCCCGGATGAGTGTGTTTTCTTTATATGCCCGCTGCTTTGCTGCACTGCATTTGGGAGAGGTGTGTTGAACATTTGAGACAACTTGTATCATAAGATCAGAAGACACCTTTGTGAAAATGTTGCCTAATAAACATTGTGAAAGGTGTCTGAGCAAGACACCACAGACTAGATTATGCTGCACTGCAAACAAACCTCAGATCTCAGTGGCTTAAAGTAATAAATGGTGCATGTCCCTCCTTATTGACCGGGAGCTCTGCTCATTCTAATCACTTAGAGATACAGGCAGATAGAGGCTTCATTTCAACATATACTTTCATAATCGCCACGTTAGAAAGGAAACATGGCAACTTGTTCACTGATACTTTAAATTTCTGCTCCAAAGTGTTACATGCCACTTCTATTTATATTTTATTGGCCCAAACCAGTCAGCTGGCCACATTTGATATAAACAGGGAAGGTAGCAGGATCCATCACGTGTCCAGAAGTGTGGAGAACCAGACACAGCAAAGATGACAACTTTCAGAGTTGATAAGAGACAAGAGGCCTAGAGAGAGTAAGCAGCATATTCAGGCTGGTCTAATCTTATTAGCTCAGAAATGAGACAGGATCTTGAATGCAAGTTTATGGCACAACTCATGTCATTCTTGACTGAAATGGACCTGGGAAAGGGTCAGGCATAAATAGCCATAAGCTTCCAGAATGCTGATCGGGAACAATGGCTTGAGGATGCAGGGATGCACCATCAAATAACATGCTGCAACTGTGGCTCGCAGGGAAATAAGTAGTGGATAAGGAAGCTAATGCATAATATCCAAACATGAGAGGATCTATCTGAGCAAAACTTTGAATTGTCTACAGTGTTGAAAGAGAAAAGCCAAAATAAAATGTGCATTGCAAAAAGCAGGTGCATGGGACTTTCACAGAGTCATAAGAATTCTGAACATGGAAGGACTCTTGTTCTGCCTCTTCCCTCCCTGGCTCCCGTCACTTCTTCTATAGTCATCATAAACGGTGTCATTTTTTCTCAGAAAGAACGATCACAATTGAGAGCGATTCTCTTGAGTATGTTGCCAGAAGCTAATAACAATAAAGCATTAGGAAATATAATGTGAAATGAGTGTAACCTTAATTAAAATGATCTCCTGTTGTTAATCTTATAGTCAAAATGAAAAATTAATAGCACTTATTAATAGCACTAGCACTTTTTTCTGTCACTTTTAATGATCTTTGAAATCTTTCAAAACTATTGCTTTTTTTTTTCTTGGTACTCACCAATGATGATGAATCAGATTAGACTTGCTAAAGTAGAAATGTTTACACTTCCTAAGAAGCTTCATGTTTCCCTCAATATTGGATGTGACATACTTGCCCTGTAATATATTCAGTTGGAATTGAATTCAAACTTGAAATGTGTTTACTTTTACATTCATTACACAAGGTTTAAAGAAGTTTGGCATCCACATGAGTGCATTTTCATCTCACTCAGATGGGAAAAAAAAGAAGTTACTGCTTCTTAACTTGAAATCACACCTTTCATAAGATCAGTTTATTTTGTTTATAAGTGGACCTTTTCCAAAAATAGCCAGTTGAATTTTTGCTAGGAATTGAGTATTTCTAATATCTTACTTATGGATTACTATTTTTACATGAGGTTAAGTGTTTAATTTTTAAGTGTTTATAGAAACTGGAGATATTTTTAATGGTACAAAGATTATTTAGATAAAAGCAGAGACATTTAAAATTGTAATATAGTCAAGTATATCATTGTATCACACTTGTTAATGTTTAAAATGCTGTGACAGCTTGCTGATTTTTCTAACAAAGTTAAACTGAATAATATTTATATCCATACATTCACGTTTAGACAAGAAGTAGTGGGAGGTCTGCTTTCTTTCTTTCTGAACAATTCTGTGCTTATTTTCTTTATATGCTAACACAAAATGTACTTTACTTTAGATGAGACAATTTTGTAACAGTTATTTGTAAAACAATTCCAGTTGGTTTATTTCAGAGTTTGCAGTATCAATTTTCTCTTCTCTCAAGAGCAGTTTTAAACACTCTTAGATATCTATTGCCTGCTATAAACCCTAAAAACGTAGTGATTTAAAACAAGGATCATTTTATTACTCATGAACCTGAGGATCAGAAATTTCAGGCAGAGCTCAGTGGGAATGGCTTATTTCATCTTATCCAGTGTTGACTGAGGTGGCCAACTAGGAATGAGTGATTCAAGATGGCCTCACCAGCATTTCTGGGACCTTGGTGCTGAATGTTGGCAGGGCTTCGCCACCAAGTGTCTTGTCTCTTTTTACATAGTCTTTTATTTTTAGTTGCCTTGCCTAAGTTTCTTTACATGAAAAGTGAATTCTGAAGCAACAAAATTAAAAATTTAAAGACCTTTGAAGATATTGGCTCATAATCACATCGAGTCACTTCCATCATATTCTTTTGGTCAAACAAGTCATGGATTCAAGAAGAAAGGAAATAGACTCCACTACTTGATGGCAGGAGTGACACAGTCACCTTGCAAGAAGGTACATGAGAAAGGAGGGGTTGTTGTAGCCATTTGTAAAACAATACACCACAAACATGGATGAATGAATTTCTAAGACTACTGCTATCTGCTCCTTTGTCAAAATTTTATAGCCTAGCACTTTACTGTGGGAAAATTTGTATCTTTGTGCTTTTGGTGGGAGCTATTAAAAGTCTTATGTCTCAGTAAATTAAAATGAATGGTTCATCATCTTCTCTTTCAAATCTTTGGCACTTTTAATGTGATTTGGAGTACCTTCATAAAATGGATGCATATGCGGACTCACTCTGATACTGCTAAATCAGAGACATTTATTCTTCAAACATATCTTGGGTACTCTCTGTGATTAAGTACAATTCCAGGCACTGGCTATACAAATAAAGATGAATCAGAGATGTTTTTTATTCCATGGTATTTTACTTGTTGGATATAACTTTCCACTCCCTTGAAGTGATTCTGTGCCTTCATAGCCTTGTCATGGGCCATAGGGTGGAGTATATTTCTCTGTCCCTCTGAGTCTGAGCTTGTCTATATGACTTGCTTTTGCTAAAAGGAGCCTGCAAGTGGAAGTGTTAGTCACTTAGTTGTGTCTGACGCTTTGCAAACTTTTTGGACTGTACCCAGCCAGGCTTCTCTGTCCATGGAATTCTCCAGGCAAGAATACTGAAGTGGGTTTCCATTCCCTTCTTCAGGGGATCTTCTCTATCCAGGAAGATCTCCTGCAGTGCAAGCAGATTCTTTACCATCTAAGCCACCACGGAAGCCCCGGAGGAGGTCAGCTGGTGTGATGAAAACAGAACAGCAGCACAAAATTTGCTTGTCAGTGGGGCTTGAGTTATTCATTTTTTCCTCTGTCACCATGAGTACCTGCGCCTCAGGAGTAGTATACATACAGCCTTAAGCAACAGGACCAGCCCAGCCAGACGCATAACTTGTAAGAACTGGCCAGTAGAGCCAGTTTAGATCAACCAACTACCAGATGACTCAGAAATATGTGGTTCTTTTTCTACATACAAAATCTGCTTGAGACAAGCAATAAACTATCTGCAGGAAGAAACATATGTTAGCAGACAATTGTACTATAATGTAGTACATACAGCAATAGAGAGCCCATAAAAGAGCACCAGCTTTGATAAGGAAGATGTGGTACATATATACAATGGAATATTACTCAGCCATTAAATGGAATGAAATAACGTCATTTGCAGCAACATGGATGGGCCTAGAGTGTGTCATACTGAGTAAAGTAAGTCAGACAAAGAAGGAGAAATAGTGTTGACATCCCTTATATGTGGAATCTAAACAGAAATGATACGAATGAATTTCAAAACAGAAAGAGACTTAACAAATGAACTTATGGTTGCTGAGGGGGAAGGTCATATACACAATGTCATATTTAAAATGGATAACCAACAAGGGCCTGTTGTATAGTACATGGAACTCTGCTCAATGTTATGTGCTAGCTTGAATAGGGATTGAGGGGAGAATGGCACCTTTTTTTTTTTTTTTTTGAGTGTGTGAGTGTTTTAGTGGGGGCATGAGGAAGATGTTCTAGAAAAAGGTGAAACAAAATTGAGTCTGAAAGAATAAAAATTGGATATTTGAGAGTTTACTGAGGAGAAGAAAATATTACAAGTTAAAGTTTAGTATGAGCAAAGCAATGCTCAGTTGGTAAAAATATACCTGCTATGCAGGACACCCCTGTTTGATTCCTGGGTCAGCTGGAGAAGGGATAGGCTACCCACTCCAGTCTTCTTGGGCTTCCCTAGTGGCTCATTTGGTAAAGAATCTGCCTGTAATGCGGGAGACCTAGGTTCAATTACTGGGTTGGGAAGATCCCCTGGAGAAGGGAACAGCTACCCATACCAGTATTCTGGCCTGGAGAATTCCCTGGACATAGGAGTCTGTAAGGCTACAGTCCATGGGGTTGCAAAGAGTTGGACATGACAGAATGACTTTCACTTTTTTTCAGAGGCATTGGGGTAAATCCAAACATGGTGTGAAGAAAACTATAGAAACATTTCATTATTCCCTGAAGTTTCATAAGTGACAGTCCTGATTTATCCAGAAACTCAAACCCTTGAATTGGCTTTTAATGGAGTCTAAATTTTAAGAGATTTCTAAACTGACAGTAACTAGGATTGAGTTGATTTTTGTTACTCTGGCTAAAACATTTTAGAGTATATGCTCTACTGAAAGAAACATGAGTACAGTTTCATTGTTTCTACCTGTGGAAATAATGAAATTACTTTTCAAAGATTTCAATTGCACAGCTAAAAAGGGCACAGACAGTAAAAGAAACGTGACTTAAAAATGGTCAACTGAAAATTAATAAGAAGTCCCTTGGACCACAAGGAGATCCAGCCAGTCCATTCTAGAGGAGATCAGTCCTGGGTGTTCTTTAGAAGGAATGATGCTAAAACTGAAACTCCAGTACTTTGGCCACCTCATGCGAAGAGTTGACTCATTGGAAAAGACTCTGATGCTGGGAGGGATTGGGGTCAGGAGGAGAAGGGGACGACAGAGGATAAGATGGCTGGATGGCATCACCAACTCGATGGACGTGAGTTTGAGTGAACTGCGGGAGTTGGTGATGGACAGGGAGGCCTGGCGTGCTGCGATTCATGGGGTCGCAAAGAGTCGGACACGACTGAGTGACTGAACTGAACTGAATATTACACTGCCTGGTATTTTATAGGGAAATTATAGGTCATCTTCCTTTTGAATAGAAGTTTTTTTTAAAAAGGTTTATAAAATAAACTATATTAGCTATCATTATAAAGCTATTAGAGTAGGGATACCTTTTAGAACTATGGGTAATGTGTTTGCTCCATAAGCCAAATTTTCATATTTTTTTTAAAGACACTCTTACCTTTCTTCAGAACTATAATTCAGCAAACGATTCCTATTCTAATCTGAATTTTAGAATTGAGGGAGCCTTTCACCATCTTTTATTAATATTTAGACCTTAGGTAATTTTCTGGCCCTGTCCTCTACCAGTCATGAGAACTTGGACATGTTTCTAACCTTCTGTACACTGCAGTGCCTTCATCAGTAAAATGGGGAACACATTCTTACCTTGTACGGAGACCTTGCGGTGGTTACATGAGGTCTTGCAGTGTTCTGGGTGACATATGGCAAGTATTCAGTAAATGTTAGCCACTGTTATTTTAATAACAGTAATAACATAATAATTGTGTTTGCTCAGTCTCTCAGTCATGTCTGACTCTTTGCGGCCCCATGGACTGTAGCCTGCCAGTCTTCTCTGTCCATGGAATTTTCCAGGCAAGAATACTGGAGTGGGTTGCTATTTCCTACTAAGGATCCTCCCAATCTGGGATTGAACTCATGTCTCTTGTATCTCCTGCATTGGCAAGTGGATTCTTTACATCTAGTGCCACCTGTACGGTTCTTAGTTGCTCAGTCATGTCCAGCTCTTCACGACCACATGGACTGTAGCATGCCAGGCTCCTCTGTCCATGGGGATTATCTAGGCAAGAATACTGGAGTGATTTGCCATGTCCTCAACAATTACCATTTTGTGAAGAAGGCTGAACGCTGAAGAATTGATGCTTTTGAACTGTGGTGATGGAGAAGACTCTTGAGAGTCCCTTCGACTGCAAGGAGATCCAACCAGTCCATTCTGAAGGAGATCAACCCTGGAATTTCTTTGGAAGGAATGATGCTGAAGCTGAAACTCCAGTACTTTGGCCACCTCGTGCGAAGAGCTGACTCATTGGAAAAGACTTGGATGCTGGGAGGGACTAGGGGCAGGAGGAGAAGGGGACGACAGAGGATGAGATGGATGGATGGCATCACGGACTCAGTGGACGTGAGTTTGAGTGAACTCCAGGAGTTGGTGATGGACAGGGAGGCCTGGCGTGCTGCGATTCATGGGGTCGCAAAGAGTCGGACATGACTGAGCGACTGAACTGAACTGAACTGAATCTAAACAAGAGGCCTAGAGAGTTAAAGAACTTGGCCAAAATTATGTGTTTTAGCAGCTTCAGAACCTGCAAGAGGTTGTGGTTACTGAGTCCAGCCTGAAGAAGACTACCTCTCACATGGATTTTTCAAGAAGTTTGAGATGAAGGTGAGGAGTAATTCTGGAAACAGCTGCCCTGGTGAAACTGCCTTACACAATAAAGGACATGACTTACCAAATGTAAATATCAAAATGGTGGGTAATTATCCATTTATATATATATAATATATATCATCAAACCCAACATTAACTCAAATAATTACATTACAATTAAACTTTTCTTTCTGGGAGTTCTCCATTTATGATGACCAATTTCATTTGCCGTTTCAGGACTTTTGGTCCAATTCCAACAAAAGAGTAGAAAATTTTCACATAAAGCTATCAGACCACTTACAAAATTTAAACAAAAAAGGTCTGCTCTTTAACAGAAAAAATGTAGCTGTTGGCACGTGGAGTTTTATCCAAACGACTGCACACAGCCCTACTTCAATTTCATTATAAAAGTAAAATTAGAAAAGCTAAACATTAAATTATATAAAGCAATCGAAGCTGATTTAATGTCATTAGAAGACAGCACAAAATGGAGGAGACTATGGTTCTGGGCTTAGCTGCTTCCGTGCTGAATAAAACATCAGCCCTTCAACCATGTACCTATACACTCTCAGCTGTACCTGCTAAAACTCACTTTCACTCATTAGCTGTCTTTTCAGGGGATGCCAGTTTAGGGACACATATGTTTCCTATTACCAATAATAAATTAATGGGGCCTATGTGGTAATACGATAGCAAAATTCAGTAAAAATTCTATTTGAACTTAATTCTGTGGGATATGAATGTAACCCACCAAGGAGTACTCTGATCTACAGTGAAGAATAATTTGCCTACTGCTCTGGTTTGCAATTAATGAAAAGTCCTCAGGAAATCCCAATTTCTGATTAAAGAGAGTTGATTATGATTAATGTATCCAAATTAACTGCCAAAAAGTAAGCCACCTCATAATTATCTACATTGTTCCTCCAATTTTAAATTCCTAAGGCTACTCATATCTATGCCCTTTTCTCTAATCCTTAAAGATATGTATTTTGGTTTTTAACTTTTGATTAGCAAGATGATTGTCCTTTGTTTCTGCACATAAAAAATATTCAAGGTCTTATGAATTTTTTCCCTCCTCTCTTTTTGTAAAAAGGGTATCACTGGTATTTCCAGCAAGTTGCATAAACCCAGACGGCAACTTCCAATGTATTTGATCTAACCTTACAAGCACTGTCTTACTCCAGAGTCCTTACTTTTACCCATTTTCCTGTCCTGTCTTCCCTGGCACTTGGCTGGCCTTTTAGGGGGACATATTTTCAGATAGATATTGCTTGAAAGGCTACTAATTCATCTTTTAATACAGTTCCCTAAGTAACTATATAAGTAAGTACATTCTTGCAGACCACAGTTTTGTAGCATTCTACATACTTGCAGTTTTCAGGGTATTTGCAGATATTTTTGTGAGAAGTTTGGAAATGTTGCCTCAAAGTTTATTAACTGCATGCTGTTTTCAACTGGAAGTCTTCCAAGTACAGCCTTCATGTTAGAAACTATCTACCCCTAGTCAAACCACATACATATTTTAAAAGCATCAGGAGGTTATTATTTGTAAATTATAGTAGAGTAGAAGTTAGTCAACAGAATTAATATTCACTTCTCCAAATAATTCAGTTGGCATACAGAATGCTTTTCTCCTACAGAAATTCCTTTCAATACTTGCTGTATTTCTATACTAATATATTTCACAAATGTTATCCAGTATTACTGTAGAAAACTTAAAAAAAAAAACAGATAAACAAAAAGTTCAACCAGAATCCCATTATCTAGGCAGAATCCTCAATAACATTTTGGTATTTTGTCACACAAATCTTTTTTTAATTGAAGTATAATTGATTTATAATGCTGTGTTAGTTTCAGGTATGTAGCAAAGTGATTCAGTTATAGACACACATATATATATATATTTTTTTTTTTTCCCCCTCAGATTCCTGTATACTTTTGTATTTCAAAAATGTATGCATATATATTTCATTTAAAAACAAGATTATGGCATTGCTTTACAGACCACATTTAAACATTTTATAATATATATTGGATCTTTATAGCAATGTATCTATATATTATTTTAATTTAATTGGATATATAATATTTCATTGCATAAAGTGCCATTATTTATATTGATTCTGCTGTTTTTCCATTTAGAAGAAGAACTGTAAGGGACATCAACACAGCAAAATCTTCATAAAATTAAACAATTATTTCCTCGGAAATGTTTAAAACTGAATTTCTAAGCACAAGGTTTACTTTTGATTGCATAAAGTGCCATTATTTATGTTGACCCTCTTGTTTTTCCATTTAGAAGAAGAATGTAAGGGACATCAACACAGCAGAATCTTCATAAAATTAAGCAATTATTTCCTAGGAAATGTTTAAAACTGAATTTCTAAGTCACAAGATTTGCTTTTGAAATATTTGGAATGCAAAGATGCTTCTGAAAAAAAGTTTTCCAATGTGTACTGCCAATGATATGTGAGAATCCCTATTTCTTAATAGCCTCATAAATGATGGAGAGTATTTCAAGCATTGAACAATTTTATAGGCTTTGCATCTTATTCTTTAAAATGAGCATTCTTTTGGTTATAAGCTTTAATAAAATGTATTGATCATCTATATTCCTTTTGTAAATTTCCTTCTAGTATCCTTTAACTTTATTATTTTCACTGTAGTATCTATCATTCTCTTATTATTTTTCAAAAGATCTTTACTTTCCACTTGTCTTTTATAGATATTGTAAATATCAATGTTTACTTTTAAACTTTGCTTCTATTGTTTCTTCCATCAGTATTTAAGCATGCTCATGTACTCAAATCTACCAATTATTCCCATTATTTTTAAATTCCATTATTCTCAACTGCATTTCCAAACTCACTTCCAGCTACTTCATTCCAAAACTCAACCTGAAGACTTGTTCAGAGTTTGCAACTTGCAAATATAAGTAATCAGAAAGATGTTGCCTTCCAGAGGCACAAAGGAAGGTGTGCAGATGAGAATGTGAGCAGGGAAAAGGTGTCCTTTCTTCATAATGGCAACACTTTTTGGTGACAGGAAAGCTAGAAAGTTTAGCATTTGTCAGTTGATGAAAACTATAAACTTAACAAGTGGTGCTGGGAAAACTGGTCAACTACTTGTAAAAGCATGAAACTAGAACACTTTCTAACACCATTCACAAAAATAAACTCAAAATGGATGAAAGATCCAAATGTAAGACCAGAAACTATAAAACTCTTAGAGGAGAACATAGGCAAAACACTCTCTGACATAAATCATAGCAGGATCCTCTATGATCCACCTCCCAGAATACTGGAAATAAAAGCAAAAATAAACAAATGGATCTAATTAAAATTAAAAACTTCTGCATAACAAAGGAAACTATAAGCAAGGTGAAAAGACAGCCTTCTGAATGGGAGAAAATAATAGCAAATGAAGCAACTGACAAACAACTAATCTCAAAAATATACAAGTAACTTATGCAGCTCAATTCCAGAAAAATAAATGACCCAATCAAATAATGGGCCAAAGAACTAAATAGACATTTCTCCAAAGAAGACTTACGAAAGGCTAACAAACACATGAAAAGATGCTCAACATCACTCATTATCAGAGAAATGCAAATCAAGACCATAATGAGATACCATTTCACACCGGTCAGAATGGCTGCGATCCAAAAGTCAACAAGCAATAAATGCTGGAGAGGGTGTGGAGAAAAGGGAACCCTCTTACACTGTTGGTGGGAATGCAAATTAGTACAGCCACTATGGAGAACAGTGTGGAGATTCCTTAAAAAACTGGAAATAGAACTGCCTTATGACCCAGCAATCCCACTGCTGGGCATCCACACCGAGGAAACCAGAATTGAAAGACACGTGTACCCCAATGTTCATCGCAGCATATTTATAATAGCTAGGACATGGAAGCAACCTAGATGTCCATCAGCAGATGAATAGATAAGAAAGCTGTGGTACATATACACAATGGAGTATTACTCAGCCATTAAAAAGAATACATTGGAATAAGTTCTAGTGAGTTGGATGAAACTGGAGCCGACTATGCAGAGTGAAGTAATCCAGAAAGAAAATCACCAGTACAGTATACTAACACATATACAGAATTTAGAAAGATGGTAATGATAACCCTGTATGCGAGACAGCCAAAGAGACACAGATGTATAGAACAGCCTTTTGGACTCTGTGGGAGAGGGAGAGGGTGGGATAATTTGGTAGAATGGCATTGAAACATGTATACTATCATGTAAGAAACGAATCGCCAATCTAAGTTTGATACAGGATACAGGATGCTGGGGGCTGGTGCACTGGGATGACCCAGAGAGATAACATGGGGAGGGTGGTTCAGGGTGGGAACTCATGTACACCTGTGGCGGATTCATGTCAATGTATGGCATCACGGACTCAATGGACGTGAGTCTGAGTGAACTCCGGGAGTTGGTGATGGACAGGGAGGCCTGGCGTGCTGCCATTCACAGGGTCGCAAAGAGTTGGACACGACTGAGCGACTGAACTGAACTCAACTGAATGGTAAAACCAATACAGTATTGTAACGTAAAATAAATAAATAATAAAGAGCAAAAAGAAAGAAAGAAAGAAAGAAAAACTCAAATGCTATGTCATTTAAGTGAGAATCTCTGATATCAAAAAGCAATCATTGCAATGGAGACCGTATCAGGTGCTGCGATGCGGCACACTAAGGAAGAGCATTAGATGAAGAAGAGGATCTGAACGGGAGCAAGGTAGAAGCACCATATTTAACCGTTCTTGTCAGTGTTTCACCATTCTTTGAGGTGAGACTGAGTAAAAATTAACAACAGGTTTACAGAATACTTTGAATCCACTGTGTTTATAATAATGTTTATGCTTACTAGGCTTCCCCCACGGCTCAGCAGTAAAGAATCTGCCTGCAGTGAAGGAGACGCAGGAGAGGCAGGTTCAGTCCCTGAGCAGGGAAGATCCCTCGGAGGAGGAAATCGCAGCCCACTGCAGTATTCTTACCTGGAGGATTCCATGGACAGAGGAACCTGGTAAGCTAAACAGTCCACGGGGTCACAAAGAGTCAGACACGACTGAGTATGCACACACACACACACCACACACACACACGCTAACTAGTCATAAACTGTATTATTTTTATTCCAGATCAAGTATTTTAATTAATCTTGATATAAAGAGTGCTTCTGGGTATTGTTACATTATAAATATCTAGGAGACCGCCACCCATTATTAGACCCTGGATTTTGGTACCTAGAGTTTGCTAAATCAGTAAGAACCACCAATTATGGAAAGGTGTTTTATTTATTTATTAACTTTATTTTTTTGGCCAGGCCAAGTGGCTTGTGGGATATTACAGTGTTCAGGGACTGAACCTGGTCATGGCAGTGAGACGTCTGAATCCTAACCACTGGGATATCAGGGAATTCCCCAGAAAGGGGATTTGATGAAGATTAGGGCACAAGTCTGGGTGTACTGCCTGTAACACAAGCACAAAATGAAGCACCTCAGGGAGAAATGTAAACAATGTTTCATGCATATTTATTTACTTCTTTATTTTCCATATTACAATTTGGAGATGCATCACTGAGATATTTCTAAAATGCTGGAGACTGCCAGAAATAGCTAATGTATATCTGGAAAATGCAACTTCATTACCCAACAAGGTGTTTGCTATTCAGTCCCCAGAGTTGTCATTATTTCTAAAATTTTAGAAATCAATTTTATATTGATAATATCTTCTCAAAAAAGGATAGCCATAAATAAATTATTCCACCACTGGAATTAATGAGATGATAATGAATAATGGGTAATCTTGAAATCTACTTTGTAATATATTCAGTGAATCAGTGTTACCTCTGTCACCAAAACAAACTAGAAATACCCACCTAATGTAGCCATCTATTCCCCCCCTGTTTTTTTCTTGTTTTGTTTGAGGAGGGAAAATGCTGATGCCTAAGTATCTGGAGCTTCATTAACAAGTTACTGGCAAAGAAATTAATGAAGAAAGAAATGCAGGAACCTCTTTTTTTCCTAGTTTCTTCTTCTATAAAATCAGAAATAACAATACCAGTCTTATAGGATTGTAACAAGGGTGAAAGTGCTTGTAATGGTGGCTGATACTTTGCAATATCAACAATATTACCTATTATTGTCATCATCATCACCATCTCATCATCATCATTATTGCCTTTATCCGAGTTCTTCATAAAGCAGAACTAGATGAGCTAAGGGCAAATGCTTAAATGAACTGTGTGACCTCAGAAATCCAGGTGAGAGTGACAAATGAAAGGAATCAGGGGGAAGAAACAGGCACTGCGAGGATGCTTCATTAAGTTGGCCACTTAATACGTGCAGGCGATTGGTTTTTGATCTAAAAGGACTACCTGGGAAGCAGGGAAAAAATCCCCTGGGATCCTCTGCAGACAGCGGAGGAGACAGTTGTTTCATTGCTAAGTTATGTCCGACTCTTTTGTGACCCCGTGGACTGTAGCCTGCCAGGTTCCTCTGTCTGCAGGAGTTCCCAGGCAAGAATACTGGAGTGGGTTGCTATTTTCTTCTCCAGGGGGTCTTCCTGACTCACTGCTTGAACCCAGGCCTCCTGCCTTGGTAGGTGGATTCTTTACCACTGAGCCACTTTGGAAGCCTATGGGAGGGGATAAAGAGAATATGTCTACGGGCTTCCATCCTTGATTGGTTAATGTGTGTCCTCCACAGAGTATTAATTCTCATATACTTTCAGATTGTACAAATACCAGCATCAAGCAGATCACCATGATCCCACCCAGCAAAGCCGTAGATAAGGAGGGAGGAGACATACAGTATAGACTTGAGACGAGGCAGAATCAGGAGACACCTACAGGAAGCTGGGCAGATCAGACTTTATGCAGGACTTGCACTGCCCAGAGGCCACGATAAGAGCCAGATGAGGCCAAGAGAATTTTCTGTGGTGCCCAGAAGACAGATAATATAATTATTATCATCATTGTCATTGTCAACATCATCATCATTGTTTAAAGCACCCCTATCTATAATTGCCAGAACTTACCATTATTTACAAAATAAATCTAAAAGGCTAGATTGGCTTAGGTCAGTTTTTAATAATACTTTTAAGAAGACAAGTTGTTTTCAGTTACATAGTCTTTGCCCTTATAATGTCCGAATAGTCTTGCCCGTTCTCATGCCTCATTTCACCTTTCTTCTTTCTCAGAGCTGCCATTTTGGGGCTTGAGTCTATTATGTCATACCATGAACATTTTATCCTTCTTGAGTTCTCTCTTTTCTCACAGTGTTTCTGAAAGTGAGTTCCACCAGCTGTCACCTAACTGCATTTCCTAAAATACAGATTTCGTTTCATTAGTCTACTCCTTCAAACAAAATAGGACTCTCCACAATGTGGCCTTAAAAGTAAGTAAGTAAGTAAACTACTTACCAGCGGAATCGAAACTCTGCTGGTTAAGCAGTAGAGTATATCTTGCATTCTCTGGACTTTCGGACTTACCCCAAATCAAGCTCTGGTATGTGGTCTTCCATCTGTCACATGACCTCGGTTTTCTGAGGAGCTAAATTCTAACTTAACTCTCCTCAGGATGTTTCAGATTTTTTGTTCACAACAAAAAATCTATAGTTTTTCCTAGACTGACTTTTGCTCTCCAGTCTAGAAAAATCTGTTAATTACCCAGAGCACTTATCATTGGTATCATTTATTTAGAAATCACAGATATACTGATTTATGGCATATCTTCTGAGCTATTTTTTAGCTATGATTTGAATAGCTGTTTTTATATTGAAAGCATTCAATCCATTATATTTAATACATTTATGGACAGGGTCTGTGACTTAATTTTCTTAGTGATTCCTACAACATAGCAAGTATCTAGGTACTGGATTTCTTATTTCTGATGTCAGTGGGTTCCAGGGTTCTCCCACCTTGACACTGTTATTTTGTGCTGGATAATTCTTTGTTGTAAGGCTGTCCTATGCATTATAAGAGGTTTGGAAACACCCCTGGAAACTGTTTATAAGATCCAGTGGTACCCTTCAGTTTATGACAGCCAAAAGTATTTCAACACATAGCAAAATGCCCCTGGGTGGATTCATCCTACATTGAGAACCAGTGAATTACATGAAAAATGAGTAATATTCAACATTTGATTAGGGTTTGATCCAAGAAAAGCTGTATTTACTCATTAGATGTGAGTTGACTGTACTTCTCTTGTTAGTCACTCAGTCATGTCTGACTCTTTGCAACCTCATGGAAGTAGCCTGCCAGGCTCTTCTGTCCCTTGGATTCTCCAGGCAAGAATACTGGGGCAGGTAGCCATTCCCTTCTATAGATCTGGATTTCTTATTTCTGATGTCAGTGGGTTCCAGGGTTCTCCCACCTTGACACTGTTATTTTGTGCTGGATAATTCTTTGTTGTAAGGCTGTCCTATGCATTATAAGAGGTTTGGAAACACCCCTGGAAACTGTTTATAAGATCCAGTGGTACCCTTCAGTTTATGACAGCCAAAAGTATTTCAACACATAGCAAAATGCCCCTGGGTGGATTCATCCTACATTGAGAACCAGTGAATTACATGAAAAATGAGTAATATTCAACATTTGATTAGGGTTTGATCCAAGAAAAGCTGTATTTACTCATTAGATGTGAGTTGACTGTACTTCTCTTGTTAGTCACTCAGTCATGTCTGACTCTTTGCAACCTCATGGAAGTAGCCTGCCAGGCTCTTCTGTCCCTTGGATTCTCCAGGCAAGAATACTGGGGCAGGTAGCCATTCCCTTCTATAGAGGATCTTCCCAACCAAGGAGTGAGACCCAGGTCTCCCACACTGGCTGGCAGATTCTTTACCATCTGAGCCACCAGGGAAGTCCCTCTTAGTCAGACTTTATTAGGATACAAGTGAGTTTTCTGTCTACAATCCTCCACACAGATTGAATGATTGTCGTTTTTATGCTTTCCTTGGGTCCTCTTTCTCTCTTGATCACCTAAGTTTTTTTTAATCAAGCTGTGTTTCAGCCTAATTAAGACTCCTTATCACCTACCCAAATGTGTTAACTAGCAACTACTATTAGAAATGGATTGGAAGGGAATATAAAACCAATGTCTAGTAATATATGTTAGATTATATGTCATCCCTCACATCTAATCAATTGCTAAGTTTTAATAATTTTATTCCCTAAATATTTTTCACATCTTTTGCCTGAACTCCATTCTTACTGAATTGCTCTGTTTCACTCCACTGTTATGTCTCATTGAGGTTACCGGGAAGCAGAATGGTCAGACGGTAAAGCATCTGCCTGCAATGCTGGAGACCCGGGTTTGATTCCTGGGTCGGGAAGATCCCCTGGAGAAGGAAATGGCAATCCACTCCAGCACTCTTGCCTGGAAAATCCCATGGACGGAGGAGCCTGATAGGCTACAGTCCATGGGGTCGAAAAGAGTCGGACACGACTGAGCAACTTCACTTCACTTCACTTGATGACCCTGGTACTTCTGTATGGGAGCGAAAATCAGATATGATCTGCCACAAAAGAAGAAATATCTGGGGGATTTGTCTTAAACCTTCATTTGCTTAAATTTTTTAAAATACATTTTAGGTTAGAGATTAAAAATAGAAAATTTTTCCAAAAAGGTTTTTACTAAAATTTTACTAATAAAATATCAATTGTCTATATAAATAATTTTTATTGTCAATAGTAGTAGTAGAATATGAGTAATATCGACTATACTGTTTGCCCATATAGTAGATTTACAAATATATGTAAATATATAATTTAGGATAGCCTGTTTGTTAGGGTTGTAATAATCTGGCCTTGTTTGGAGCTTTCCTAGGTGAAGAATGCAGCATAGAGAACCTCTTCAAACAGGAGCTTTCCTAAGTGAAGAATGCAGTATAGAGAACTTCTTCAAACAGAAAAAAAAAAAAAAAGTATAAGTAGGGAGTTCCACTCTCAGTTAGTTTGTAGTAGATTGACTAGACTTCATGGTTTTCCTTTAAACAATCGAAGAGCCATGGAAGCAAAAATTCAAATGCAATAAATACAGAGAAGGCTGATCCTAGCAGAGAATGAAGCTACTTTCATCCCTGAGTGTATTTACTGCATGTGGGTACCCAGGCAGTTAAAGAAACATGCTTGACGTAGGCAGAGAAGGTTTTCTGGGAGCAGCAAAACCCAGCGAGGCTTTTATTAGGTGCATATGGGCTGGCATGGGAACTTGAATCTGCAAGCATCTCAGACACAAGATACAGGGAGAATCACTGAAAAATGATATGTGATGATGCCTTCTTTTGTCTGCTTAAATATTGGGTTGGCTAAAACGTTCATCCTGTTTTTCCATAACATCTTATGGAAAAATCTGAATGAACTTTTTGGCCACTGCAGTTGTTGTTCAGTTGCTAAGTTGTGTCCGACTCCGTGACTGTGTGGACCGCAGCACACCAGGCTCAAGTGTCCTTCCCCATCTCCCACTATTTTGCTCAGACTCATGTTCATTGAGTCAGTGATGCCATCCAACCATCTCATCCTCTGTCTCCCTCTTCTCCTGCCCTCAATCTTTCCTGGCATCAGGGTCTTTTCCGATAAGTTGGCTCTTCACATCAGGTGGCCAAAGGATTGGAGCTTCAGCTTCAGCAACAGTCCTTCCAATGGATATTCAGGGTTTATTTCCTTTAGGATTGACTGGTTTGATCTCTTTGCTGTCCAAGGGACTCTGAAGACTCTTCTCCAGTGCCAGAGTTCAAAAGCATGAATTCTTTGGCACTCAGCCTTCTTTATGATCCAATTCTCACATCTGTACATGGCTACTGGAAAAACCATAGCTTTGAGTATATGGACCTTTGTCAGCAAAGTGATATCTGTGCTTTTTATTATGCTGTCTACTAGGTTTATCAAACCCCATACATCAACCCAAACTCCAACACTTAGATGATAAGTCCTTTTATATTTGACCCTTCTTACCTTTCCATGTCCACACTCACACTTCTCACCCAACCATAATGAATTAAGTCTGAAAGGCGTATGTCCTATGCAGAGTATACTGCAGACTGCAGAACTCAAGGGATGCCTCATGGGCTATGGCTTCAGAAGCTCTCCCAGAGATGCAGACATGACAGCCCTGACTTGGGATTTCTAAACATGTCTCTTCTAGCTCTATGTGGTACCAGTGACTTTTCTTCATTTAGTACCACTCATCACCCTTCTTCAGCCAATTCTTATTCATATTTCAGGGTGAGTTATTGTTTGCTTCTTCCAGAGAATTTTTAACCCTTGAAATCAGGACTAAACATCTCTCTCTGTGTCTCTATACACCCTGAATCCCCTCATAGTCCTTAGCACACTATTTGTTAAATTGCTTTCCATCAGCCCATAAGTCCTGTCAGTACAGGAAAACTACATTTCTAATCACTGCTGTAGGTGAAGAATTTAGCATAGTATCTGAGAACTCTTAGGGGATCAATAAATACTTTCTAAATGAATGTTTAAATGAATTTCATGTTCATGTTTGGAACATATAGCAGTTCATAGAGGAAATTATAGAATCAATTAGAGACTAACATGCTGTACAGGCTTTCCCCAATAGTCATATTTCAGATTAATATGATGAAATGATATAGGATCATAGACAATTAGAGCTAAGAGCTTAGAAATCAATGAAGACAGCATTAGAATTCTACAGAAGGGCAAACAACCCCACCTTTTCAAGTTAATGCCTTGTTAAGGTTATACTCTAACAGAAATACTTCAAGAGTTTAAGTTCTTGATTTAATGGTCTTGAACTATGATTTGTATCAGTTTGTACAACCCACAGTTTCCAGGAAGAAGTAGGACCTGCAGGAGCTTGTAGAACTGGAGACAGGAAACATAGCAAAGCATATGAGGATAACAGCTCTAGTCTTACTTTCAAACTTGAGGAAACTTACTTTCATACTGGTTTGCACCTGAATTTCCTGAAGTGTCTCTAGTTGAGGAAACAAAAGAAGATGCTGTTCTGAAGTCAGGGAAGTTTCAAAACAGTACTGTTGTTGTTCAGTTACCCAATTGCGTCTGACTCTTTGTGACCCCATGGACTGCAGCACGCCACGCCTCCCTATCCCTCCCCTCACCAGCTCCTGAAGTTTGCCCAAGTTCATGTCCATTGTATCAATAATGCCATCCAGCCATCTCATCCTCTGATGCCCTCTTCTCCTTCTGCCCTCAATCTTTCTCTCAAAGCAGTTTGTCAGTGACTAAAATGCTTTCTTTTTGTCATCAGATAATAGTGAAGCACCAGTGTTTACTACCACACTTTCTCCACTTGCTCTTCCAAAAATTTTTGATCTCTTTTCCCTTAGTCCTCTCTCTTCCACCATTTTCTCTCTCTTCTTCCTCCTTACCCCATCCCTCCCTCTATCTGTCTCTCCCTTCCTTCTCTCTCTATTTCTTTCTCATTTTCCTTATAGTTAACTTGATTCATGTTTAAATAATGCTGGATTAGATCCACGGGTCATTTTCTACTCTTAAAATTGTTATTTAATATGATTTTTCTTGAAAAAAACTTTGCTTTGTAGACTCTTGTTAGCCAAAGAAGCTGCTAGAGTGTCTTCTAGAGAGGTTAACCTAATGTAAAATTTTCCTTATTGTCTGAATCTGTTCTTCTTCAAAATTTTTGATTTGCATCTCTAACTATAATAACTATTTGAGCAAACCTACACTCTGTAACATAAAATACAAGTATATTTATTTATGAGTTGTAACATGTACTTTATAAATTTCAATTCAAAATGTTAATAAAGCTTGATCACTGGCTTTTGAATAAATGTTGGAAGAAAGTGAAGTTGCTTAGTCGTGTCCAACTCTTTGCAACCCCATGGACTGTAGCCAACCAGGCTTCTCCATCCATGGGATTTTCCAGGCAAGAATACTGGAGTGGGTTGCCATTTCCTTCTCCAGGGGATCTTCCTGACCCAGGGATTGACCCCAGATCTCCTACATTGTGAGGAGATGCTTTACTGTCTGAGCCACCAGGGAAGTTCTGATATATTCCTCATGACCTCCATAGATTCTCCTGCATATCTTCTGGGGTGTGTGTGCCCCATTTTGAAACCCACTGGCAAAAAGTAACTCTGATATATCTATAAAGTGGTGTAGTTTCACTGCTGACAGTTTAGTTGTTAATTTTCTCCCAAAATACTGTGTCTAGAATGATAAAGAGAATTTTCATGCAAATATCTGTTTTAACTTTTTATTGCCTATTTAAATACTTGACATAACTTCTCAGATAATACTAGAAATGGAGGTGAAATTACATACAGGGTTTGAGTAAACTCTCATCTTGTCATTCTGAGTTACTTCAAAATAAACACACTATTTTTCTTAAACATCCATAACCAAGAATCTTAAATGTTCATAAAAAATATTTTCTATTAATACTACTAGAGAGTTGCAGCAACATACAGTGTTGCTTGACAGACACATTTTTGTGCCTGGGAGGGCTGGAAATATTCCAGCAAAATGATTTTCAGATCTGTATCATCCATCACTCAAGACTTTTTTGAGAGAGAGAGAGAAAGAGACAAAAGGATAATTACTACAACGTGTTTCAGATTTTAAAGACAATTAGCTGGAGACCACAAACTTTCCTTTCTCATTCTACTCACACAATAAAAACAGTGCTTTATATTGGGTAAGCACTTTATGCTTTATGAAAAGAATGAATTTTTGTTATTTCATGTGATGTTTACACCAACACTGTGAAGTAGCTAGGAATTATTGGGTTGGCCAAAAAGTTCATTTTGATTTCTGTAAGATGGTACAGAAAAACCCAAGTGTACTTCTTTGGGCAACCCAATATTATTCCACTTTTTCACTTGAAAAAATTGATAAACAGTAGTTAAATGACTTAAACATCATCCAGAAATTTTGGGTAGAACATGCTAAGTTTAGTCTCCAGGGCTCTGAGTTTTCCTTTCTTTAAACAGATTTTTCTTTGGTGGACCTTTAATGACTCTGTAGTTTATTTGCCAATTTATGTAAATGAGACTTTCATCACATTAATTATAATCATGAAAAAATTCTTAACTTAGAAACCCTTCTTCATAATACAAGTGAGATAAATATTACTTGTAAGTCTGGAGTCTTGCGCTTCCCAAGTGGCTCAGTGATAAAGAATCCGCCTGCCTATGCAGAAGATGTAAGAGATGTGGGTTCAATCTGTGGGGTCACAAGATCTCCTGGAGAAGAAAATAGCAACCCACTCCAGTATTCTTGCCTGGAAAATCCCATGGACAGAGGAGGCTGGTGGGCTACAGTCCATGCTGTCACAGAGAGTCGGACACGACTGAGTGACTAAGCAAAATCTGGAGTCTCAGCTGATTTCTTCATTCTGAGGATTAAAGATTTAGAAGAAACTCATACTCTTGTTCCTTTGAATTCTCTTAGACTCTGGTTTTACCTATTTGCCTACCTAGTTCTCAAAATGCTTTTGGTATGAAAAGTTCATGCAGTCTTACTTAATAATTTGTTAGTATTTTAAAACATTAGAATGTAAATTTAAATGTACTAGTTTGGCAAAGTTTCTTCAGTGGAATGATGTCATTGTGACATATAAAAAATATCAGAGTGTGAAATTGAATAGGAGTGTCTTAGATTACTAAAAACTCAAGATTGTATTTGAGCTGGCATTCTAGCCTGCTTGTCTTTACAAAGGTAGAAGTTTCTCCAGAATAAAATTCCTAATTTAGAATCTACTTCAAGCACAGTTTTAAGTGGATTTGACCACTAGGAAAGTTATTTACTAGTATGCATTTAGAACTGCTTCAATCTTTGTGTCTTCTAATCTTTCATAATAATCTTTATTATTTTCTACATCATCATCTAGCATATTTATTTATATTATATGTGGTTTCCTTTATTAGATAGATGACATAATTTAAATTCTCCTGTACTTGTTATAGGAATGACAATGGCATTGGGTTTTTTTTTTTTTTTTTCAGGATGCATAAAATATGTCTGTCAACTCTTTCAGTGAACTTTATTACCCAGTGATGGTGATCAGAATATAGAGTAAATGTTGCTGCGGTTCATGGACATGAGAATTATGTTAAAGGGACAGTCTTTTGGAGACTGAGCTGGAAAAAAGCCAGATTTCAGACAAATCTTGAATGGTAGCCAATGTTTCCTTAAGGCAAAATTTGAGAGCAACATTTTCAGGTGAAAGCATGAATATGAGAATGAGCTGGTAAATCAAGGATAACAAATAGTCCCTTTTTTCTCTTCTAACATTTTAAACTTCTTAAATAAAGCAGGTCTAACTATCCAGTCTAGTTCTCTAAACACAATTTCACCAATTCCTTTGTGTTATCTCTACAAACTATTCATTATGTAAATTATTACTCAACTCTTGAGGGAAGATAATTTTTTAAATTTAATTTTATTGGAGTCATAGATGGGGAAAAAGTGGAGCCAGTGATGGATTTAATTTTTTTGGTTCCAAAATCATGGCAGATGGTGGCTGCAGTCACAAAATTAAGAAGCTTGCTCCTTGGAAGAAATGCTATGACAAACCTAGACAGCATATTAAAAAGCAGAGACATCACTTTGCTGATAAAAGTCTGTCTAGTCAAAGCTATGGTTTTTCCAATGGTCATGTACAGATGTGCTGCTGCTGCTGCTGCTGAGTCGCTTCAGTCACATCCGACTCTGTGCGACCCCACAGATGACAGCCCACCAGGCTCCCCCGTCCATGGGATTTTCCAGGCAAGAGTACTGGAATGGGTTGCCACTGCCTTCTCTGGAGTACAGATGTGAATTGGATGTAGAGAAGGCTGAGCACCAATGCTTTTGAACTGTGGTGTTGAAGAAGACTCTTGAGAGTCCCTTGAACAGCAAAGAGCTCAAACCAGTCAATCCAGAGGAAATAAACCCTGAATACTTATTGGAAGGACTGATGCTGAAGCTGAAGCTCCAATCCTTTGGCCACCTGATGCAAAGAGCTGACTCACTGAAAAAGACCCTGCTTCTGGGAAAGACTGAGGGCAAGAGAAGGGGATGAATGATGATAAGATGGTTGGGTGGTATCATGAACTTAATGGATATGAGTTTGAGCAAGCTCCAGGAGTTGCTGATGGACAGGGAAGCCTGACATGCTGCAGTTCATGGGGTTGAAAAGAGTAGGACACAACTTAGCAACTGAATAAAAACAATAATATTTGCTTTACAGTGCTCTGTTAATTTCTGCTGAATAACCAAATGAATCAGCCATACATATCCTGGGCTTCCCTGGTGGCTCAGTGGTGAAGAATCTGCCTGCCAAACAGAAGACACGTGATCCAGTGCTGGTTGGATCCCTGGGTCAGGAAGATTCCCTGGAGAAGGAAATGGCAACTCACCCCAGTATTCTTGCCTGGAAAATCCCATGGACAGAGGAGCCTAGCAGGCTATAGTCCATGGGTTCAAAAGAGTTGGACACAGTTTAGCAACTGACATGACAGACTTTACTACTTTCTTAAAATCACAAACATATTTTCACTATTTCAAAATATAAAAGGAGCCCACTTTATTGTCTGAATTTTTTGGGGGGAAAATGTGAAAACAACAGACTTCAGGTGTATGAGTTCACGGAATAGGTAGTACATTCCTGGGAGATCTTGCCATCCAGCCACAATAGAGATTCTCAGGATGCCCTGAATCACTGCGTGGTCAGGGATTGCCCTGGAAGAGGTGGAGGCTTCCTCACTAAGGGCAGTTAGTGGTTAGAGAAAGGTCTGAAGTTCTACACTTTGGAGGTTTAGGTAACATTAGGGGAGAGGAGGGTGAGAAGGTTGTGGAAAGGCAGATGGCTAGGTCTACAGCACAATGAACAGTAGTCATAATAGTGCACGGGCATTAAGACTGAGGGAACCCAGCCTGGGCTTTATTTTTGCTATGGTCTTTATTCAGTGTATGGTCTACTCGTGGTCAGGTCCCTGAGATGGTACATCTCATTCTGCCACCTAAATATGGTCTGTTAGTCATTGCTAATTTATATGACTGTGATGCGCATTAAGCAGAAAAAAGATATCTGCAGTATTTGGCAGGTTGTTTATAGCCATGGGGCCTTCCCATATGGTGCTAGTGGTAAAGAACCTACGTGCCAACGAAGGAGACATAAGAGATGAAGTTTCGATGCCTGGGTCAGGAAGATCTCCTGGAGGAGGGCACAGCAACCCACTCCAGTATTCTTGCCTGGAGAATCCCATGGACAGAGGAGCCTGGTGGGCTACAGTCAGTCCACTGGGTTGCAGAGTCGGACCTGACTGACGTGACTTAGCATGCATGCACACAAATAACACTGGTTTTCTGTGGCTGGAAAGCATCTTCATTTTCTTTTACCATTGCCTTCTGACTGTGTTGCCAATCAATGCCTGGGTAAGGAGGATGGTGAGGAGAAAATGAGGAGAGCCCTTCTATTTATTTTCCAGGCTTTAACCTGAAGGTGAGAAGTTTTGGTAACTGTGGCCTACTTTCCTTTTGAAGCGCACATTTGAAGAACAATGCCTTCAATGGTTTTTTGTGGTCTTCACTGAGGGTCAGGGTGACCTTGTTCTCACACAACTCTGACATATTCCATTTGAGACTGCCGCCTCCACTGCGTAATCTTTCACCTGCCAAGAAAAGCTCTATTTCCACACCAAAGCAGGACCTTGCGTTTCAAACCAAGGGATGACAGTCGGCAGCTGCTAGTGAGACAAGCCAATGGTCTGCTTTGCAAAAGCTTGTCAAGAATCTTGGTGATACAGGATGGTTCTGGAAACAACTGCCATTGGACATGGATTGATTATAGGAGCCACATCTCTGGAGGATTTCAATGCCTTTGAAGGTCCCTATAGTTTTTTCTTCATTAGGGCAAAATAAGTCAAAAGATACGAGCAAATGCACATGTGATTAATACTCAGAAAGCAAAACAGGTTAATGCATAAAACACTCCCGGAAAAAAAGTTCTTTATCTTTTATAGCACATACAAACATTTTCCACTTGGCAAATTGTGCATCTTTTAAAAATAGCATGAAATCATGTGGTATGAAGTGAGAAAAGAGAGAGGAAAGTACTCTAGCATGCTTTCAGAAAGTTATGAATTAGATTTTGCCAGTATACTGAATCTAAAAATAGTTGTTTTTTTTCCTAGTGAAAAGTCATTATAGTTGTTTATCCTAAGAACTTTTTTTTTTAATATAAAAAGCCATCCTTAAAATAAATTCAAATAAAGCTTTGGCAAGAGCACTTTACTCTTCTATTTCACAGAATGTATTGTTTTTCTATTAGGATAATGTCAACAAAAATACCATTAGTTTTTTAAGTCAATCCTTTGCCCCCATCTCTTTAACAATCTGTTTTCATTGCCTTTTTCAGTTATGAAGAAAGTAAATTTTAATAGCATTGAAAAGCCTTTTTACTATGGAAAATATTAAACCTAAACAAAAGTAAAGAGGGAAGTAGAATGAATCCTCATCATCCAGCTCAAAATTTTCCACTCATGGTCAATCTATTTTCATTGTGGTCATCCCTTCCATCTCTATTGATTATTTTGAGACAGTTACCAAGTATATTTCCTACTTTGTGTTTTTTCAGTATATATATAAAAGATAAAGACTGTTTAAAATTACAACCATAATTATCATACCTATCAATTATGTGCTAAATATCAAATATCCAATATGCAAATTTACAAAACTGTCTTATAACTTAAAAATTTTTGTGTTTGAATTAGTATTCAGACAAGATCTACATGTTGTACTTGTGGAGATGCATTGCTATGTACCTTAAATCTTTTAATCTTTAGGTTTGTTTAGTCTATCTCTATCTCATCTCTTTCTTTTACTCTTAGAGTTTATTTTTCAAAGATACTGGATTGCTTTGTCTTTTGGTGTTTACCACATCCTGTTAATAGTATCCTATTGGGCCACGTAATAAGTTATTTTATCTCCTCTAGTCTTGAAAATTTGTCATTGTAGCTAGAGGTTTGATTCAATTCAGAAATGGTTTTCCAGCACCCTGCTTCATAGATGGTATTGTATACTTATATCACTTATAGATGGCATACAATTTTGATGGTTTCTCTTTAGGTTATTAGCAATTGTTGATAATAATTTCTTGGTGGTGGTTTAGTCACTAAGTCGTGCCCAACTCTTGCGACCCTATGGACTGTAGCCTGCCAGGCTCCTCTGTCCATAGGATTCTCCAGGCAAAAATACTGGAATGGGTTGCCATTTCCTTCTCCTGGGGATCTTCCCAACCTAGGGATTGAATCCGGGTCTCCTGCATTGTAGGTAGACTCTTAACTGGCTGAGCTACAAGAGAAACTCTTAGAGGAAAACATAGGCAGAACATTCTGACATAAATCACAGCAAGGTCCTCTTTGACCCACCTCCTCATGTAATGGAAATAAAAAAAATAAATAAATGGGAACAGAGACATTACTTTGACGACAAAGGTCCACCTAGTCAAACCCATGGCCCCTCCAGCAATCATGCAAGGACATGGAGCTGGACCACAAAGAAAGCTGAGTGCCAAAGAATCAATGTACCCAAACTGTGGTGTTGGAGAAGACTCCTGAGAGTCCCCTGGACCACAAGGAGATCAAACCGGTCAGTCCCAAAGGAAATCAGTCCTGAATGCCCACTGCAAGGATTGATGCTGAAGCCAAAGCCCTGCAAGGACTGATGCTGAAGCCAAAGCCCCACACTCATCTTCCAACTCTTATAAATTCTTATTTATTTCTGCATTTGTATGAAAAAGGTAGACAATAACATTTTCAATCTTTTGGATGGATAGGTCTGAGAAAAAAATAATAATCGCTGACTTCAAGAATTGGGTCCAAGCAACTGGAAAATGGGTTGCCATCAATTGAGAAAGTGAGAGTGGGGAGTTTAGTTTATGACATATTGACTTGGAGAGGTCTGTTAGACATCTGTATCAGGCAGAGCTCAAGCAGAGAGACAGACACGTTTTTGTTTCTCTGGTTAAACCCTGACAAACCCTGACAGATACATGTATATATATGTATAAGAGATAGAGATAGCTGCTCAGTAATGTCCAACTCTTTGAGAGCCATGGAGTGTAGCCTGCAGGGCTTCTCTGTCCATGGAATTCTCCAGGCAAGAATAGTGGAGTGGGTAGCCATTCCTTTCTCCATGGGATCTTCCCACCCCAGGGACTGAACCTGAGTTTCCTGCATAGTAGGCAGATTCTTTATCATCTGAGACACCAGGGAAGCCCACATATATGTATATGTGTACATGTATGTAGATATCACAAGTATATGTACATATGCATATGAATATACATATTCAAATCCATTGAACAAATCTCTTTATATATTTCTATCTCTCTAATACTGGACATATATCCAGTATATATAGAGATATATTTTTCTTCATTTCTGAATATGTATTGAGAGGAGGATAATCCTAAAGGAAATCAGTCCTGAATATTCATTGGAAGAACTAATGCTGAAACTGAAGCTCTAATACTTTGGCTACCTGATGTGAAAAACTGGCTCTTTGAAAAGGCCCTGATGCTGGGAAAGATAGAAGGCAGGAGGAGAAGGGGATAGCAGAGGATGAGGTGGTCGGATGGCATCACTGACTCAATGCACATGAGTATGAGTAAGCTCTGGGGGTTGGTGATAGACAGGGAAGCCTGGCGTGCTGCAGTCCAGGGGTTCGCAAAGAGTCAGACATGACTGAGGGACTGAACGGAGCTGAACTGAACTGATTGAAAGGAGGCACATAAGATAGAGATGTGCAAATCCTTGCAAATAGCTCAATATACTGAGGAAGAAGAATGCAGAGTGAGGGAGAGCAAGAACAGCATCTACTGGAATATATAAGCAGAATCAGTTCATGTCCTTTGACCTTGATGATATGTGTCTCTAAGCCAGAGGCCTTTGTTAAAGAAGTAAACACACAAAATTTGCTCTGGGATCAAAAACAAACAAACAAAAAACTAAAGGATACTCCAGGAGAAAGTGGAACAATTGCAGTTTGAGAGAATCAGCAAATAAATGAAAATCGGAGGAAATTACAAAGTGACTGCTGCTTTACTTTTACCTTTCAAATCTCCCCTAAGAATTTCTCTTGGGACTTAACCAGCAACATAAAAGAAAGGAATTCTAGAAAATGTAGTTTAGTCTAACCAGGTTGATATATGTCAAAACCACCACAACATTAAATAGAAATGTTCAATAGGTAGTTGGATATATGAGTCTGGGGTTTAGAAAAATAAATGTGGAGGTTGTTAGTGTATAGATGGCTTGTAAAGACTTGAGACTGAGTGCAATCCCTAAGGGAATGAGTGAGACAAGGAGAAAAAGGTCTAGGACTTAGGTCCAGTGCTCTTCAATTTTCAGAGATCGAGGAGAGGAAGTATGAGGATAAGCACTGAAAAACACGATGATTGGTGCAGTAGTACAGCAGCTATAGGGGAAGAGTAGGGCGTCCTGGAAGCTTTGTGAAGAAAGCATATTAAAGAGGAAAGTGAAAAGTGAAACTGAAAGTCGCTCAGTCGTGTCTGACCCTTTGCAACCCATGGGCTACACAGTCCATGGGATTCTCCAGGCCAGAATACTGGAGTGGGTAGCCATTCTCTTCTCCAGGGGATCTTCCCAACCCAGGGACTGAACCCAGGTCTCCCACATTGCAGGTGGATTCTTTACCAGCTGAGCCACCAGGGAAACCCAAGGGTGAGACTCAATCAAATCCTACTGAAATAAAACATAATGGGGACTGAGTATAGACTTTCTGATGACCTGAGGAGAGTATATAAGGAGATCAAGCCTGGTCAAGTGGATTCAAGTAGTCACATCTGCCTTAAGAGGCTGAGCAGAAGAGAAGCCTGGGAAGGTGCGGTGAGTGATATAAGAAGAAAACCAGATGTGTGAGGTCAAAAAGTCAAAAGAAGAAAGTGATTCAAGAGGAAACGACAGTGAAACATGCAAAATTATGGTATGCTAGTTTGATTCCCCTGAAAAAGAAAGATAAGACAAGAACTTGGATTCAGGTAGTTTATTTTGAGGAGGTGATCCCAAGAAACTGATGGAATGAGAAAAAAAGACAAGGAACTGAGAAAAATCAATAAAATTTTCATGATTGAACTAGTTTCGACCCTAGATCTCCATGTAAAGGATTCATTAGAAGTTTTCCTCTCAGAAATGGGGACAACCTAGTATCTAGCCCTCATTAGTTAAGAATGGTCACCAGATGGTGTATTACTTTCTAGGGCTGCTTGTAACAAAGTACCACAGATTGGATGATTTAGTCAACAGAAATTACTTTTTTCACAGTTCTGGAGGCTGAAGGCCTGAGATCAAGGTGTTGTAAGCATTAGTTCCTTCTGAGGGACGAAAGGGAAAGTGTTAAATAAAAGTGTTAGTTGTTCAGTCATGTCTGATTCTTTGCGACCCCATTGACTGTAGCCCATCAACCTCCTCTGTCCTTGGGATTCTCTAGGCAAGAATACTGAAATGAGTAGCCATTCCCTTCTCCGAGGGATCTTCCTGACCCAGGGATCAAACCCAGGTCTCCCGCATTACAGGCAGATTCTTTACCTCTGAGCCACCATCAGTTCCTTCTGAGGGGCATGAGGGAAAGCTCTGGCACAAGCCTCTTTTCTTGGCTTATAGAAGACCATCTTCTCACTGTGTCCTCACATTATTGTCCCTTTGTACATGTCTGTGTCTAAATTTCCTTTTTTTTTTTTTACTGAAACATAATTATCTTCCAATATTATATATTTCATGTGAACAGTAGAATGATTTGATATTTTTATACACTACAAATTGATCACCACAATAAGTCTAGTTACCATCTATAATGATGTAACATTATTATAGTTTTATTGACTATTATACCTGTACATTCGGAGAAGGCATTGGCACCCCACTCCAGAAAATCCCATGGATGGAGGAGCCTGGTGGGCTGCAGTCCATGGAGTCGCTAAGAGTCAGACACAACTGAGCAACTTCACTTTCACTTCTCACTTTCATGCATTGGAGAAGGAAATGGCAACCCACTCCAGTGTTCTTGCCTGGAGAATCCCAGGAACAGTGGAGCCTGGTGGGCTGCTGTCTATAGGGTCGCACAGAGTCGGACACAATTAAAGCGACTTAGCAGTAGCAGCATACATGTACATTAATTTCATAAGTGAAAGTTTGCAGCTCTTGTTCTCCCTCACCTATTTATGTTACTCATCCTCCCATCTACCTCTTCTCTAGCAATCACCAGTTTGTTCTCTGTATCTATGAGTCTGTTTCTATACTGTCATATTTGTTCATTTGTTTTGTTCATTAAATTCTATGTATATGTGAAATGATATTTGTCTTTCTCTGCTTGACTTAATAGCATAATAACCTCTAAGTTCATCCATTTTGCTGCAAACAATGAGCTTTCATTCTTTTTTATGACTGAGTAATAGTCCATTGTGTATGTGTGTGTATTTATTCATCCATCAATAGGCACTTATATTGCTTCTGTTCCTTGGCTATTATAAATAATACTGCAATGATCATAGAGATGCAAATATATTCTTTGAATTAGTGTTTTTTCAAAGAAAACTCCACTTGTGTGGAATTCTGGATTGTGGGATAGTTCTTTTTGAAAATTTTAGAGGAACACCCATACTGTTTTCTATAGTGGCTATTTCAATTTGCATTCCAAACAACAGTGCACAGGGGTTCCCTTTTCTCCATATCCTCATCAACACTTGTTATGTGTCATTTCTTTTTTTTGGATAATAGCTATTCTGACAGGTGTGAGGTACTACCTTAAGGTGGTTTTCATTTGCATTTTCCTGATGATTAGTGTCATTGGATATCTTTTCATGTGTCTATCAGCTATCTGTGTGTACTCTAGAAAAATATCTATTTGGGCCCTCTGCTCATTTTTAATTTTTTTTTATGTTGAGTTGTATGAATCCTTTATATATTTTGGATATTATCCCTGTATAAAATATATCATTTGCAGATATCTTCTCCCATTCAGTATATGCCCCATTTGTATTTTTGGTTTTGTTGCTATGCAAAAGCTTTTTGATTTGATATAGTCCCATTTGTTTATTTTTGCTTTCATTGCTCTGGCTGAGGAAATACATCCAAAAAATCATTGCTAAGACCAATATCAAGGAGCATATTGCCCATGTTTTCCTTTAAGAGTTTTATGGCTTCAGGTTTTATATTTAAGTCTGTAATTCTTTTTGAGCTTATTTTTGTATATGATGAGAGATAGTAGTCCAGTTTTATTCTTTTCCATGTAGCTGTCCAGTTTTCCCAAAACTATTTATTGAAGAGGCTCTCCTTATTCCCAGTGCACATTATTGCTTGGGAATAGACAAAATTGTCTTAGATTCAGTTCAGTTCAGTTCAGTTCAGTCACTCAGTCGTGTCTGATTCTTTGCAACACCATGAATCGCAGCACGCCAGGCCTCCCTGTCCATCACCAACTCCCGGAGTTCACTCAGACTCACGTCCATCAAGTCAGTGATGCCATCCAGCCATCTCATTCTCTGTTGTCCCCTTCTCCTCCTGCCCCAGATACCTCCCAGTATCAGAATCTTTTCCAATGAGTCAACTCTTTGCATGAGGTGGCCAAAGTACTGGAGCTTCAGCTTTAGCATCATTCCTTCCAAAGAAATCCCAGGGTTGATCTCCTTCAGAATGGACTGGTTGGATCCCCTTGCAGTCCAAGGGCCTCTCAAGAGTCTTCTCCAACACCACAGTTCAAAAGCACCAATTCTTCAGCACTCAGCTTTCTTGACAGTCCAACTCTCACTCCATACATGACCACAGGAAAAACCATAGCCTTGACTAGATGGACCTTTGTTGGCAAAGTAATGTCTCTGCTTTTCAATATGCTATCTAGGTTGGTCATAACTTTCCTTCCAAGGAGTAAGCATCTTTTAATTTCATGGCTGCAGTCACCATCTGCAGTGATTTTGGTTAGTTAATTAGTTAAGTCGCTCAGTCATGTCCGACTCTTTGCGATCCCATGGACTGTAGCCCCCAGGCTTCTCTGTCATGGGATTCTCCAGGCAAGAATACTGGAGTGGGTTGCCATTTCCTTCTCCAGAGGATCTTCCTGACCCAGGGATCGAACCCGGATCTCCCATATTAGAGGCAGACGCTTTAACCTCTGAGCCACCAGTGATTTTGGAGACCCCCAAAATAAAGCCTGACACTGTTTCCACTGTTTCCCCATCTATTTCCCATGAAGTGATGGGACCAGATGCCATGATCTTTGTTTTCTGAATGTTGAGCTTTAAGCCAACATTTTCACTCTCCTCTTTCACTTTCATCAACAGGCTTTTTAGTTCCTCTTCACTTTCTACCATAAGGGTGGTGTCATCTGCATATCTGAGGTTATTGATATTTCTCCCAGCAATCTTGATTCCAGCTTGTGCTTCTTCCAGCCCAGCATTTCTCATGATGTACTCTGCATATAAGTTAAATAAGCAGGGTGACAATATACAAACTTGACATACTCCTTTTCCTATTTGGAACCAGTCTGTTGTTCCATATCCTGTTCTAACTGTTGCTTCCTGAAACCTGCATATAGGTTTCTCAAGAGGCAGGTCAGGTGGTCTGGTATTCCCATCTCTTTCAGAATTCTTCACAGTTTGTTGTGATCCACACAGTCAAAGTCTTTGACATAGTCAATAAAAGAGAAATAGATGTTTTTCTGGAACTCTCTTGCTTTTTCCATGATCCAGAGGATGTTGGCAATTTGATCTCTGGTTCCTCTGCCTTTTCTAAAACCAGCTTGAACATCTGGAAGTTCATGGTCTTAGTTTACTATGTAAGCTTGCATTTATTTCTGGGCTCTCTCTTCTGTTCAGTTGCTCTATGTGTCTGTTTTTGTGCTGGTACCATACTGTTTTGATTAGAGTAGATTTGTAGTATAGTTTGAAATCAGGGTGCCTCCAAATTTGTTCTTTCTCAAGATTCTTTTGTCTTTTGGGGGTTTTTGTATGTCCATGCATATTTTAGAATTACTTCTTCCAGTTCTGTGGAAAATGCCATTGCTCTTTTGATCAGAATTGATTGAATTTGGAGATCACCTTGAATAGTATGGTTATTTTGACAATATTAAATTTTCCAATCCATGAATACAGTGTATCTTTCCATCTGGTTGTGTAATCTTCAATTTTTAAATTAATGTCTTTTAGCTTTCTGAGTATGGGTTTTTTACCTCCTTGGTTAGATTTATTTCAAGGTATTTTATTTAATTTTTTTGATGCAATGATAAATGAGATTGTTTTCTTAATTTCTGTTTCTGATAGTTTGTTGTTAGTGATAGCACAACAAATTTATATATATTAATTTTTTATCCTGCAACTGTACTGAATTCATTGATTACTTCTAATAGTTTTTTGGTGGCTTCTTTAAGCTTTCCCAAATATAGTGTCATATCATCTGCAAACAATGACAGTTTTATTTCTTCCTTTCCAATTTGGATTCCTTTTACATTTTTCTTATCTGATTGCTGTGGCTAGGACTTCCAGTACTATATTGAATAAAATTGTGTGGGCATCCTTGTCTTGTTCCTGATCTTAGAGGAAACGCTCTCAGCTTTTTATGTTGAATATGATACCAGCTCATTTGTCATATATATGTTTGTCATATATAGCCTTTATTATGTTGATATATATTCCCTATCTACCCACTTTGTGGAGTTTTTACTGTAAATGTTTGTTGAATTTTGTCAGAGGGTTATTCTGCATCTATTGAATGATCAGGTGATTTTCATTCATTAATTGTTAATGTGGCATTATTGTGTTGATTGATTTGTAGATATTGAAGCATCCTTGCATCTCTGGGATAAATTCTACTTGATCATGGTGTATGAATCAGGTTTGCTAATAGTTTGTTGATGGTTTTTTATATCTGTAATTATTAGTGATATTAGCCTAAAACTTAATTTTTTTATGGTGTCTTTGTCCAGTTTTAGTGTCAGAGTGATACTGGCCTGTAGAACGAGCTTGGAAGTATTAAATGTACCTTCCTCTTCACATTTTAGGAATGGTTTCAGAAAATAAGTGTTAATTTTTCTTCAGATTTTTAGAGATAAATTTCCCTATTTTGTAAGAACACCAGTCTTATTGGACTATGGCCTAATTGAATGACCTCATTTTAATGTGCTGTTGTTTAGTCATGTTCAGCTAAGTCATGTTCAACTCTTTTGCAACGCCATAGACTGTAGCTTGCTAGGCTCCTCTGTCCATGGAATTTCCCAGGCAAGAATACTGGAGTGGGTTGCCATTTCCTTCTCCAAGGGATCTTCCCAACCCAAGGATCAAACCTAATCTCCTGCATTGGCAAGTGGATCTGTTACTACTGAGCCACTTGGGAAGCCCCCACTTTAACTTAATTAACCTCTATAAAGACTGCATTTACAAGTACAGCTACATTGTGCAATACTGGGGATAAGGACTTCAACATATGAATTTCTGGGCAGACACAATATAGCCCATAACTGGTGATGTTAACATTCTCATCTTTCTTGGATATCTTATGCTTGAGTATAGCACATTTCCATGGATCGGTGAAAGGCCCCTTGATGAATATCTGAGTGACTCAGTAGGGTCTTGAGTTGGAAATCTGTGAGGATGTACGTCAGTTGTTCACTACAACTGCAGCTGAATTAGAAGCAGACCAGAGGGATATGATGCATGGTACCTAGAACTTCTTTCCATGCTTCCCCATTGACTCAGCAGGTAAAGAATCTGCCTGATAATGCAGGAGACACAGGAGACTAAAGTTCAATCCCTGTGTGAGGAAGATCACCTGGAGAAGGAAATGGCAACACTTCTCCAATATTGCCAATATCGCCAATACTTCTCCAGTATTCTTGCCTGGAGAAGTTCATAGACAGAGGAGCTTGGCAGGCAATAGTCTACATGGTCGCAAAGAGTTGGACATGGCTGAGTGATTAGGCACACACCTAGAACTTCTCCAAGATGCACCAGTATCACTTTAAGTCATGATTACTCTTAAAGTTGACTCTTACTGCCTGGCAAAGTTGGCTAGTAATTGTCTATTTTTCTCATCAAAGCTCTTTCCACATCTGCTGGGTATCTGTGTTATTTTTCTCTCCTGTAATTTCCAACACACTTTTTCCCAACTTAGATATAAGTTGATGAAATTGCTGCCAATTTTATAGAGAAAATCAAACCATCCAAAAAGGACTTACATAAGTCCTTCCACTCCCTGTCGTGATGACTCTATCATCTCTCCTATTACGTGCATGTGTGCATTGCTGGCTAAGGCCAGTCCATCCATTCTCTACCACCTCGTTTTCCCTGGTTAATGATATTTCTTTAGAGCCTCATACTCTCACCCTTTGGGCTTTCCAGATGGCTCAATGGTAGAGAATACACCTGACAATACAGGAGATGCAGGAAATGGGGATTTGATCCCTGGTTTGGGAAGAACCCTGGAGGAGGAAACGGCAACCTACTCCAGTATTCTTGCCTGAGAAAGCCCATGGACAGAGGCGCTTGGAGGAATCCATGGGATCACAAACAGTTGGACATGACTGAGAGACTGAGCATGCACACACTCGTACCCTTGCTTCTTTCATAGCACTTTCTCCCTGACCATTTAATCTACTCAATCAGCATACAACAAGCTATAATTTCTCTTGAGTTCCACTTCCCTATCTTACTACCACCCCATTTTTCTCTCTTTTTATAGGAAAATTGCTCAAAATATTTGTCTGCACTTTCTGTGTCCAATTGCTACCCAATAGTCTCTTTTGACTTATTGCCAATCAGACTTTCATAAGGCTCCAGTCCACCAGTGCACATTGCTGAATTCATGTTCCGTGCTCACTTCTCATTTGTCCTGATGTAGCTGTAACATCTGATGTGCTGCTGACTCTCTCACAGGAAACACTTTTCTCACTTTGATTTCAGGTGACCTCACTCACTTGCTCCCCTCCCATGAGGGTGACTATTCAGTCTCTTGCTCATTCCCCTTTATCTTCCCAAACTTGTAATCAGTCCAAATCTCTTTCCCAAACTCCAGACTCATACTTATGTTTCTGCTTGGATAATTAAATGATATCTCAGACTTAACACATCCAGAATGGAGATCCATATAATTCCCCCAAACCTTCTCTTTTGCAATTTTTTTTTAACGTTAGTGAATCATCTTTGTTTCCCATGTCAGAAACCTTGGAGTCATTTTATTAATTCTCACTTTCTCTCATGTACCACAGTCCAGAGTCCTTCAGTAAATTTTGTCAATTCTACCTCTAAAAATTTAGCTAGAATCCAGCTGCTTCTTACCACTTTCACACTACTGTGTTCCCATGCCACCATTGTTTCTCTTCTAGATTTTTGTACTAGTATCCTCAGGGTCTCTTCTATAGCTTATTCACAACAAAGCAGCTGGCGTCATTCTGTTAAATACAGATCAGATCCAGTCTCTCTACTGCTTAAAATCTTTTAGCAACTTCTCATCTCACTTAGAATAGAAAGCAACAAGTCCTTATTGTGGTCTGGCTATCAATTTCCTCACCAACCTCATTTCTTATATCCTCTGTCCATCTTGCGCCACCCTTTTTGTAATGACATTATTGCATTTGCTTAAGGATACCAATCATATTTACATTTCAGGGCTGTTATACCTGCTTTTAACATTTTTTCCCTCCCTACATAAGACAAATTCTTCCTTCAGGCTTTGCTTTAATATCACCTTTCAGAAAGGCCTTTTCTGATCTTCCAATCTAAAATTTGAAGCTCCTTTCCAATACTCCTTATTTCTCTTTTTCAGCTTATATTTCTTCTTAACTCTCATTAATAGCTAGTATAGCACATATTTTACTTATTTCTATATTGCTAATTTTTTTATTTTCCACTAGAGTGCAAATGCCATAAGGGAAGGAGTATTTGTTAATTTTTTTTTAAACTTCTGTAACCCCAGCATTTAAATCAGTGTGTATTTGTTGTGAGTGAGTAGAGATGAGTTTTCACCTATGTCACATATTGCTGAGAGGTAGTGGCTTCGATTTTGTAAGACAGTAGTCATGGGTGACTTTGGCAAGATCATCTAAAGAGGTATGGTAGGGAAAATTCCAATTGGAATGTGTTGAGAAAATAGAAGTCATGAATTACCAACTCTTTAAAATGTTTTAAAACTAATTGATTATTTAATTACAATGTTGTGGTAGTTTCTGCCATAGAACAATGTGAATTAGCTGTAAGCATACATATATCTCTTTTCTCTTGAGTCCTGCCCCCACCACCATCCCCTCGCCATACCACCTCTCTAGGGCCTCACAGAGCACTAGCTGAGCTCTCTGTGCTATATAGTAGCTTCCCACCAGCTATCTATTTCACACATGAGAGTGTGTAAATGTCAATGCTGCTATCCCAGTGTGTCCTACCCTTTCCTTCCCCCCATGTCCACAAGATAGAAAGCTGTTATACCATCTTTATATGCCAAGAGAAGAGAGAAATAGTGCTGCAGCTGAAGGAGGCATGGGTCAAGAAAGACAGACCATAGTAGGGTATACTGGAATGCCACTGGGAATGTTCTCAGAGACAAGGAAAAGTTGATTATGTGGCTGTAGAAGGCTGAAGTCTGTGTAGGTAAAAGCAGGCACAAATATTGACGATACCTGTATTTCAACAGAGAAGGGAGACCACATCAGTTGTTAGAAGAGAGAGCAAGATATTTAGTACAGGTGGCAAGAAAGGTGGTGGATTTTTGTGGTGGCAAAATAAATTTGTTTTCATTTGATTGTCTATTTTTCTCAATTTTGAGAAAAACTCATCAGTACTGAGGATTTTTGCTGGGTGCCTAAACTATACTTGTGAGAGGAGTTGGATTACAGAGAAAAAGAAAAAATGCATGAAAAAAATAGGCTGACCTAACAGTATTGTGACTGTCTCCTTTATATAGTTCACAAGTGTTTGTTGAGTGCCTGTTATTTGCAAGGCATCTCACTGAACAATAATTGGAGGGTAAGGGGAAAGTAGTCATCATAAGATTGTTATTTGGATTTACCTTTATTTTCTTCAAATCTCAGTTAATCCAGTTTTAGGCAGCTACAATTATATGATATTCTTAGATTCTATTTATTTTATTTTCAAGATCATCAAGAGAAAAGTAGGTTAAGTTGGCCAAACATTTCTACCAATATATCTGTCTGTCCTCCAATCCCCAAATCCCAAGATAAATTCCAGTCTTTTGATGTGCTTTCATGTATACAGTCCTAACATTGTATTGAGCCTCAGAATCTTGGAGAAAATGGCAGGTAAATACAGAAAAGAGAACATCTTTTCATCGTGTCTTTTCAACCAACAGTCATTCTAATTATTTAATTAATTAAAATTAACTTTCTCACATTCTTTACTGGAAAATAAATAGAAAAGAGTAATTTCAAACCAAGGTTTCCCAAGTAACAGGGCATAATATGCATATATAAATGATTTCATTTTTGTGTAATTTTCTATCCTTTCATGGATTTTAATCTGTGAACATTTCAAATAACTCATAGACTTGGCCCATAACTAGATATTGGGAACCAACTTAATAAGACAGATTCTAACAATCAAAGTAATAATTTTTTGTACTTTAAAATAGAAAAATGAAATTCATAAAATTCTAGCCAAAAAGTCTCTTGTTCTGAGTGTTAAGCTTTTACTAACCCAGTAACTCACAAGTCAATATATTCAGTTTTATTTTATTTTATTTTTTTAAATTAATTTTTATTTTTTAGTTTGTTTTGCTTTACAATACTGTATTCATTTTGCTATACATTGACATGGTTTTTAATATGACATGAAAAAAAAAATCCCAAAGGAATGCCCTTAAGAACTAAACTAACACAAGTTCAGGGGCTTGAGAAGCCAGATAATAAATTAAGACATTGGCTTTGAACCATGCCAGTTGAGCATTTTCTGGGTCACTGAATAAGAATTAGCAACATTTAGGGTCAAATAATATATTTGGGAGTTAAAATTTATGGAATTTTAGTTTTATGCCTGTCTAAGGCTTTTTTCTTTTGTGTGTGTGTGAAAAATGTGAAAATTCACAAATTAAAAATAAGCAGGTGATACTCTTTCCCAAATGCTAAGAGAAAATGACAGGTTAAGTTTTATAAAGAGGGGCAATAATGAGAGTTAACAAGTAGAATGTAAACAGGAAAAGAATTGCAATCCATGGGAAGAACTAACACAACTATTAAGAAAGAAGGTATGCTAATAAAAAATAAGCAAAGAATAAGGATAAATAATAAAGTTGAATTCAGTTCAGTTCAGTCACTCAGTTGTATCTGACTCTTTGAGACCCCATGCCAGGCCTTCCTGTCCAACACCAACTCCCGGAGTTCACTCAGACTCATGTCCATTGAGTCAGTGATGCCATCCAGCCATCTCATTCTCTGTCGTCCCCTTCTCCTCCTGCCCCCAATCCCTCCCAGCATCAGAGTCTTTTCCAATGAGTCAACTCTTTGCATGAGGTGGCCAAAGTACTGGAGTTTCAGCTTTAGCATCATTCCTTCCAAAGAAATCCCAGGGCTGATCTCCTTCAGAATGGACTGGTTGGATCTCCTTGCAGTCCAAGGGACTCTCAAGAGTCTTCAACACCACAGTTCAAAAGCATCAATTCTTTTGTGCTCAGCCTTCTTCACAGTCCAACTTTCACATCCATGACCACAGGAAAAACCATAGCCTTGACTAGATGGAACTTTGTTGGCAAAGTAATGTCTCTGCTTTTGAATATGCTATCTAGATTGGTCATATCTTTTCTTCCAAGGAGTAAGCATCTTTTAATTTCACAGCTGCAATCACCATCTGCAGTGATTTTGGAGCCCCCCAAAATAAAGTCTGACACCATTTCCACTGTTTCCCCATCTATTTCCCATGGAGTGATGGCACCAGATGCCGTGATCTTTGTTTTCTGAATGTTGAGCTTTAAGCCAACTTTTTCACTCTCCTCTTTCACTTTCAACAAGAGGCTTTTTAGCTCCTCTTCACTTTCTGCCATAAGGGTGGTGTCATCTGCATAACTGAGGTTATTGATATTTCTCCCGGCAATCTTGATTCTAGTTTGTGTTTCTTCCAGCCCAGAGTTTCTCATGATGTACTCTGCATATAAGTTAAATAAGCAGGGTGACAATATACAGCCTTGACCAATGGCTGATTCTGAAGAAAATGATCATAATCTCTAACTGTTATGAACAGATCTCCATTTTAAAGTAGCTACCATTCTCTTCTTTCTCTCTAGTTAACTACCTGGGACCCCCAACTTCCTCTTATTTATGTCATTTTTTTTTCCTTAAGGCTCTTTCAATCCAATGCTTCCAAGAACTCTGAGGGTTTACTTGATCCCCAAAGCATAGATCCTGCTTTTAAGGACCAGGTGGAGAAGAACTAGTAATTTGTCCTGTCTTCTCACATGGTTCCTCCTTAGGCTGCCAACTGAAGTTGCTATTAAAGACAGATTCTGTTCATATTGATGGATGCATCTAAATTCCTTGCTCAGTTCATCATTCTACATTTATCATGCGCTTCACTTGGGCTGATTTCTGTGGTGGCTCGTGAGCTTGCAAGGAGTCAAACAAGACTTAGTGACTAAACCACCATCACCACCGTATTTGCTTTACAATGTTGTTAGTTTCTGCTATATAGCAAAGTGAGTCAACTATATGTGTACACACATAACCCTTCTATTTTGCATTTTCTTTCCATTTAGGTCATCACAGAGCACTGAGTAGAGTTCCTTGTCATAAACAGTCTATTCTCATTAGTCACCTATTGTATACATAATAATGCAGATATATCAATCCCCTGGAGGAGGATATGGCAACCCCCTCCAGTATTCTTGTCTGGAGAATCCCATGGACAGAGGGCCTGGTGGGCTACAGTCCATAGCGTTGCAAAGAGTCAGACACAACTGAAGCAACTTAGCACACACATATGTCAGTCCCAGTCTCCAAATTCATCCAACCTTCCACCCCACACTTAGTTATCCATATATTTGCTCTCTTATGTCTGTGTCTGTATTTCTGCTTTGCAAATAGTTTCATTTGTATGAAAAAACAACTCATTTTGATGTTAGTCTGCTGGCAGCATGTCATCTTTTCTCTTCCCTCTACCCCTTCTGCCCCACATCTAGGCAAGCTTATAAGAAAGCAAGGAATCAGTGGAGAGTTTAAATCACTCCAGCCCCTGCCCATGCTGGAACATTTACCCCAGCATCACCTCTAGCCACAAAAAACCCTTAGCAGCCAGGTCCTCTCCCTGCTCACCCAAACCATGCTTGAGGCAGTGCTGGAGATGTGCTATGCTTTTCCCTAACAGTCTCATTATTTAGGCAATACATCTTTTCATACCCTCTTGGCATGTATGTATGTTATCATTAACCTTGATACTAAAATCAAATTTTGGGGTTCATCCTGAGGGGGACAACAGTGTGGAAACTTGATAAACATGAAAAATACAGCCATTTGTGCCATCTATTACAGTCACATTTGCTGAACTATGTTAGTCACAAATAATGCCCCAAATTCAGTAGCTTATCAAGAGCAAGGCTATTTTTTTTTTTTTTTTTTTTTTGCTGATGTTGCATGTCTTTTTCTTTGGTGGGCTTCATCCTATTCTTGTTGGCTGTAGCTGTGGTTCCTGATCAGTCACCACAGAAGACTGGTTGCTTCTGTCTACATGGCGGTGTTATATGGATCATTTTATTCTGAAATCCAAGCTGATGGAACAAGCCCACATCTGGGACATACAGTTCTAATGTCAGAGAAAAATGAGTAAAAGAGCTGCAGGAAAAACTCGATGGCTCTTAAAGCTTTCAATTGGGTGTGGTATAGGTTACACCTTTCTATATGTACTTTGCCAAAGCAAGGCATGCAACCATGGTCAATGGCAATGGGACAATCACATGTAATACACAGACAGAGAGAACAAATGTATTAATATTTAGTGGGGTGGATGAATTGGGAGATTAGGACTGACATATGTGTGTGCTAAGTTGCTTCAGTCGTGTCTGACTTTTTCTGACACTATAGGCTGTAGTCCACCAGGCTCCTCTGTCCATGGGAATTCTCCAGGCAAAATACTGGAGTGGGTGGCCTTGCTTTCCTTCAAGGAATTGACTTATCTGCATTACTATATATGAAATAGATGACTAATGAGAATAAACTGTTTATGTCAGGGAACTTTGCTCTACTCTGCAATGACCTAAATGGAAAAAAATCCAAAGAGAAAAGATATATGTGTGCAATAGTTGACTACTTTTCTGTACAGCAGAAACTAACACAACACTGTAAAGCAAACACAGTGGTGATGGTGGTTTAGTCACTGAGGTCTTGTTTGACTCTTTGAGATCCCATGGGCTGTAGCTCACCAGGCCTCTCTATCCATGGGATTTCCCAAGCAAGATCATCTATAACAAAGGGCTTATTCATTGTTCAGTTCAGTTCAGTTCAGTCACTCAGTCATGTCCGACTCTTCGCGACACCATAAATTGCAGCACGCCAGGCCTCCCTGTCCATCACCAGTTGCCAGAGTTCACTCAAACTCACGTCCATCTAGTCAGTGATGCCACCCAGCCATCTCATTCTCGGTCGTCCCCTTCTCCTCCTGCCTCCAATCCTTCCCAGCTTCAGGGTCTTTTCCAATGAGTCAACTCTTCCCATGAAGTGGTCAAAGTATTGGAGCTTCAGTTTCAGCATCAGTCCTTCCAGTGAACACCCAGGACTGGTCTCCTTTAGAATGGACTGGTTGGATCTTCTAGCAGTCCAAGGGACTTTCAAGAGTTTTCTCTAACACCACAGTCCAAAAGCATCAAATCTTCGGTGTCCAGCTTTCTTCACAATCCAACTCTCACATCCATACATGACCACTGGAAAAACCATAGCCTTGACTAGATAGACCTTTGTTGGTAAAGTAATGTCTCTGCTTTTCAATATGCTATCTAGGTTGGTCATAACTTTCCTTCCAAGGAGTAAGCGTCTTTTAATTTCATGGCTGCAATCACCATCTGCAGTGATTTTGGAGCCCCCCAAAATAAAGTCTGGCACTGTTTCCCATCTATTTCCCATGAAGTGATGGGACAAGATGCCATGATCTTTGTTTTCTGAATGTTGAGCTTTAAGCCAATTTTTTTCATTCTCCTTTTTCACTTTCAACAAGAAGCTTTTTAGTTCCTCTTCCCTTTCTGCCATAAGGGTGGTGTCATCTGCATATCTGAGATTATTGATATTTCTCCCAGCATTCTTGATTCCAGCTTGTGCTTCTTCCAGCCAACGTTTCTTGTGATGTACTCTGCATATAAGTGAAATAAGCAGGGTGACAATATACAGCCCTGACGTATTCCTTTTCCTATTTGGAACCAGTCTGTTGTTCCCTGTCCAGTTTCAACTGTTGCTTCCTGACCTGCATATAGGTTTCTCAAGAGGCTGGTCAGGTGGTCTGGTATTCCATTCTCTTTCAGAATTTTCCACAGTTTGTTGTGATCCACACAGTCAAAGGCTTTGACATAGTCAATAAAGCAGAAATAGAGGTTTTTCTGGAACTCTCTTGCTTTTTCCATGATCCAGAGGATGTTGGCAATTTGATCTCTGGTTCCTCTGCCTTTTCTAAAACCAGCTTGACCATCTGGAAGTTCATGGCTTATGTATTGCTGAAGTCTGGCTTGGAGAATTTTGAGCATTACTTTACTAGCGTGTGAGATGAGTGCAATTGTGCAGTAGTTTGAGCATTCTTTGGCATTGCCTTTCTTTGAGATTGGAATGAAAACTGACCTTTTCCAGTCCTGTGACCACTGCTGATTTCCAAACTTGGTGGCATATTGAGTGCAACACATTCAAAGCATCATATTTCAGGATTTGAATTAGCTCAACTGGAATTCCATTACCTCCACTAGCTTTGTTCATAGTGATGCTTTCTAAGGCCCACTTGACTTCACATTCCAGGATGTCTGGCTCCAGGTGAGTGATCACACCATCGTGATTATCTGGGTCATGAAGCTCTTTTTTATACAGTTCTTCTGTGTATTCTTGCCACCTCGTCTTAATATCTTCTGCTTCTGTTAGATCTCTACCATTTCTGTCCTTTATTGAACCCATCTTTGCATGAAATGTTCCCTTGGTAACTCTAATTTTCTTGAAGTGATCTGTAGTCTTTCCCATTCTATTGTTTTCCTCTATTTCTTTGCATTGATCACTGAGGAAGGCCTTCTTGTCTCTCCTTCCTATTCTTTGGAACTCTGCATTTAGACTGTTAGAAATTTCTAATTGGAGTAGAGAAACACATATCATAGTGCTATCTTTTAACCATTTTAAGTGTTTTAGCTTATTTATTTAAAAATTTATTTATTTAACTATGCATTGGAAAAATTCTAGAAGGAAACAGACGTTGAACATTTATAGAGGTATCTCTTTTAGTTAAACGTTATTTTCTACTTTTCATTTACTGTTATTTGCTAAAATCTTAAAAGAACATGTGACTTTTGCAACATAAGGAAATATAAAAAATAAGAAGTGGTGAGAATTCGGAGATCTTTGTTGTAAAGAAATATGGAAATGCAAAATTTAATTTATGACTACAACAGAATGACAATATTAATACTATGGGAAGCATACAGTGTTTATACAGCTTAACTTAGACACCTAGTTTATGGTATTTTAAAACATCATTAAGAAAAATGTCCAAAAGCATGCTATTGGAATGGCTCCAAATTGAAGTTTAGACTCTCAGCACCCTGTGATATGGGAGGGAATGCTAGGTCATTCTGGGTCCTAGGTTTTCACAATCTAGACTATTTTTCCAACTCGTGTGTGCATGCTCAGTCATATCTGACTTTTTGTCACCCTGTGGACTATATCCCGCCAGTTCCCTCTGTCCATGGAATTTTTTGTAGAAGAAAAAAGTAATGTAAAGTACTTTTGCTTTGTTGTCATTCAGTTGGATTATAATACCTAGCTGATGAGGAAGTCCTCATTTGGTGTATCAGCTGGAGAGCAGGAACTTCATCTTGCATAGACTGCGGGAGAAGCCCTGGATGGATCTGCATTCCTGAACGTGAATGTCTCTGACTGATGGCTGACAGTTCTGCAAGGCTCTAGTTTGTCACACATAGTGAATAAGTCAGAAAGAGAAAACCAAATATCGTATGTACATGCATATATGCAGAATCTCGAAAAATGATCCAGGTGAACCTATTTGAGGGCAGGCATAGGGACACAGACGTAGAGAGTGGACTTGCGTATACAGTGGGTGATGGGGAGGGTGAGAAGAATTGAGAAAGCAGCATGGACATATATACACTGCTGCTGCTGCTGCTGCGCTGCTGCTAAGTCACTTCAGTCGTGGCCGACTCTGTGTGACCCCAGAGACGGCAGCCCACCAGGCTCCCCCGTCCCTGGGATTCTCCAGGCAAGAACACTGGAGTGGGTTGCCATTTCCTTCTCCAATGCATGAAAGTGAAAAGTGAAAGTGAAGTCGCTCAGTCATATCTGACTTTTTGCGACCCCATGGACTGCAGCCTACCAGGCTCCTCTGCCCATACGATTTTCCAGGCAAGAGTGCTGGAGTGGGATGCCATTGCCTTCTCCGATATATACACTACCATGTGTAACATAGATAGCTAGTGGGAAGCTGTTGTATAGTATGGGGAGTTCAGTTCGGTGCTCTGTGATGACCTAGAGGGGTGGGATGGAGGCGGGTGGGAGAGAAATCTAAGAGGGAGGGGATATATGTATACATACAGCTGATTTTTGTTGTAGAGTAGAACCTAACACAACATTGTAAAGCAACTGTGCCCTAATAAAAAAAAAAAAAAAAAAGATGCAAGGGCCTAGGAGGGCCAGAGGCTATGCTCCCTTGAAGGCCCGTACCTGTCCATACTTTGTCAGAATCTTAAAATAAAAAGGGACATCACCTGCCTTAAAAACAGTGTGTGTTAAAAGGAAGAACTGCTTTCAATTTCAACTGCTTTTCCAATGGTTTTGTGTGTGTGCGCGCGCGTGTGTGTTAAGGACTTCTAAAAGTTAATTTACACATTCATGTGCATTCTATATAACCTACATTGCTACATCTAATACCTGGGAAACTGAGTAATTAAGTGGAATGTTTGAATTGGAATTGTAGGGACTTTGCAAATTATTTCTTGCTTTTAAATGCCAAGTCAATCTAATATAGTTTTAAATTGTTGTTTTTTTAGTCTCTAAGTTATATCCCACTCTTTTGCAACGCCATGGACTGGAACCCATTAGGCTCGTCTGTCCATGGGATTTCTCAGGCAAGCATACAGGAGTAGGTTGCCATTTTCCAGGGGATCTTCCAGACCCAGGGATCAAACCCACATCCCTGCCTTGGCAGGCCAGTTGTTTACCACTGAGCTGCCAAGGAAGCCCAGTTTTGGATTAGTAAACTAAATATGTGGTAAATTTATAATAAATTGAACATAAGTATGATGCTTACAAAATTGGCAGGAAAAAGGCAGAATATAGACCTTACCTCAATACTACATATTATGCTCTTGTGAATCCCTTTAGTGAGGGGACAGATGGCCTGTAATCTACAATGTTTCCTAGAGGATCATTATGTTATACTTCCTTCCAATGATCCTAATTTTTAAGATAACTTAAACATCTCCATTTAAGAAGAAAGAAGTATAAAATGCATCATTTCAATTAGTCTGTCAGTGGTGAGCTTATAAAAATAGTTGCTAAAAGAAGAAATGTGTTTTATTTAGAAAACACTTCATGTTCACTTTATCTTTGATTCCTTTTGTCTTGTAAAGATCAGGTCATTCTGTGAAGTAATGGGGAGAGTTTTGTTATTCGCTGTGTTTTCATTTAAGTCTTGGGATAGTTACTTCAAACGAAAGCTTTTATGGGAGTCTAGTTTATCACAAGGAGCTGCTATGCCTGCAGGAAAGATGGTATAGGAAGGGATTTGGAGTTTTGTTCAACAGGAATCCTTGATCTGGTTCTCTTTGATGACCCCTGATGCAACTTTGGAAATCTGGGCTCTAGGAGAACTGTTTTATCCATAATTTGAAGTGTAAAGCAACACAACACTGCTCTCAGAAGTAAATTCATATGCTGTCCTTCCTACTGTTAACATTTTTAAAATTAATGCCATTATGTGGTATCAGAGAAGACTCTTGAGAGTCCCTTGGACTGCAAGGAGATCCAACCAGTCCATTCTGAAGGAGATCGGCCCTGGGATTTCTTTGGAAGGAATGATGCTGAAGCTGAAACTTCAGTACTTTGGCCACCTCATGCGAAGAGTTGACTCATTGGAAAAGACTCTGATGCTGGGAGGGATTGGGGGCAGGAGGAGAAGGGGACGACCGAGGATGAGATGGCTGAATGGCATCACTACTCAATGGATGGGAGTCTGAGGGAACTCCGGGAGTTGGTGATGGACAGGGAGGCCTGGCGTGCTGCGATTCATGGGGTCGCAAAGAGTCAGACACGACTGCGCGACTGAACTGAACTGAACTGAAAGTACTGCAAGCTTATAAATTGTGGTCAGCTTTCAGGAGTTTTCAATTTCTACCACGGAAATGTTTGCATTTCAACATCTCCATTGAAATGATCAGGTGTCACATTTTCATAGAGAACATCTGTTGGAGTTAAATTTAACATGGTCTCACCTGTAATTAAGGCCACAAAAGATTTATTCAGACACTTGAACACAGGGTTCAGCATGTCACACATGCCAGCACCCTACTTTAATATGAGAGAGGGTAATCTATGGCTTAGTGACCTGGAACCAAAGGTTGCAGAATCAAGGAAACATAAGAAGAGAAAATATAATTTTTTGTGTATGGAAAGAGGCAGATTACCTAGAGTTTTAAGGCAGAACAAAGAAAGCTTTGAGTCTTGGTGATACAGGAAGCAGTGAAGGTTTCAAACTAAGCTATGTTCAGGAGAGGACAGCAGAAATATGATTGAATTTCTTCAAGGTTTTGATCTCCAGACAATCAAATCCTAAATCAATTATCTCATGCTCAAACCAATCAGCTCTTGGGTGTGCAGGGTCATACACAATTTGGGGAGTCCAGTGCAAAATGAAAACATGATACCTCTTGCCCCAAAAGCATGGAAAATCCTGCTAAAGGTACCAATATATAAAGTTTTTTTTCCCCTTCCTTTCATGGTTTTGTATCATGATATGTTCTATTTGCTATTTAATGTCACTGTAAGTCAAGTCCATGGAATTCTTCAGGCCAGAATCCTGGAGTGGGTAGCCTTTCCCTTCTCCAGGGGATCTTCCCAAACCAGAGATCGAACCCAGGTCTCCCACTTTCCAGGTAGAGTCTTTACTCACTGAGCCACAAGGAAAGCTCAAGTCAAGAAAAATTAAAAATTTAAATCACTCACATGAATTTTATTGTTCTCTTTACCTTGTACAATATCCATTTTAATGCAAATTTTAAAGCATTTAACTCCTGTACGGAATCACCAAAGTCACACAGTTCATATTTTATAGTTCATACATGAATATGTGTTTATTCCTGTCAGAATAGTGGGAATGCTACTTAAAACTAACTTAGCTGTTTCTATATCACTTTTTGATAGTTATACGTTCTATTAATATCCTCTGTCTTCGACTTACTGATAAGAAGGGATTGAAAGGAAAAGATACTATGTCATTTATCTATTTTATATACAGTAGTTTGTATCTGCTAATTCCAGACTTCTAATTTATCCTTCCTGCAACTTTTCTCCTTTGGTAGCCATAAGTTTATTTTCTATGTCTAAGAGTCTGTGTCTCGTTCCTACATAAGTTTATTTGTATAGTTTTTTACATTCCACATATAAGTGATATAATATGATATTTGTCTTTCTCTTTCTGATTTACTGTACTTAGTATAATAATCTCTAGGTCCATCCATGTTAGTGAAAATAACATTATTTCAGTTTTTTTTGGCTCAGTAATAGTCCATTGGATATATTGGCCAATATATACTGTTTTCTTTACCCATTCGTCTGTTGGCGGAGATTTAGATTGCTTCCATGTCTTGGTTATTGTAAACAGTGCTGCTATGAACAGAGGGTGCATGTATCTTTTCAAATTAAAGTGAAAAACGAATTGTCCTTTCTACTAAAATGGATTGTCGCATCTTTCCTTTTCCTTCTTTGTGATTATTTTCAGCATAAGGGGCCAGTTAACACAGGAAAGAAACATGAGTAAGGAGGATATGGCGGGACTTCCCCGGTTCAGTGGTTAACAGCCTGCCTGCCAGTGCAGGGGATGTGGGTTCGACTCCGGTCCAGGAAGATTCCACATGCCACTGGAAGCCTGTGAGCCACAACTATTGAAGCTCATGTACCCTAGAGCTTGTGCTCTGCAAAAAGAGAAGGCACAAAGTGAGAAGTCTGCACATCGCAACTAGAGAGCAGCCCTCACTCGCCACACTAGAAAAAGTCTGCGCATAGCAATGAAGACCTAGCATAGCCAAAAACAAAATAATTATTTTTTAATCGTTGAGTCTTTTTTTTTTTAAAGAAATGGTGAGTTTCCTTTGTCATTTCTGATTCTGAGAACACTGTTGCCTTATTTCTGCATTTGAATAAGTGCTGGTTTAAATGGGTACTGTGACCTTTCAGGGCTATCAACATTCCCACTTAGTTATAAAGGTAACATGATTTTCTTGGACTCTCTGAGTCTTGTTGAACTCCCACATGTCTTGGGCCCACCAGAACTCTCTGCTGTGGGGCATCTTGAAGGGTATCTGCAAATGGAAAAGGGGACTAAATAGTAATAATTAACTACCTCAGGTAGTTATCATTCCTTTACTATGATTGTTACTGCTTGGTGTTTATTTTGGTCCATTTGGGCTAGTATAACAAAATATCATAGACTGGGTGGCTTATAAATAGCAACATCTGTTTGTCACAGTTCTGAAGGCTAGGAGTTCAAGACTGTAAATGGCCACTTTTCACCATGTCCTCTGTTGGTGGAAGGGGTAAGAGCTTTTTCTCTGGTTCTTTCATAAGAGCAGTAATCCTATTCAGGGTGGCTCTGTCCTTATAGCCTGTTCACCTCCCAAAGGACCCGCCTCCTAATGCCATCACCTTGGGGGTTAGAATTTTAACTCTCAAGGTGAATTTTAGGTGTCACCAACATTCAGACCATGTGATAGGATTTCCCCACTTTGCGTTAGCCGTATCTGCAAACACTTTTCATGGTGGCCATGTGTTCTGTTTTTCCTCTGCTCAGCACTGTCTATTTTGTTGACTGTGTGCAGTGCTACTCATCTTGGCTGATTTATTGGTCAAAGAAAAGAACAGAATCAGTGGGAGATGGTAGATGTAGCTTGCCAGGAAATACCACTCCTGTTCCCCAGCTTCCTATTATTTTTTTTCCTTTTTGTGAGTCTTGCCACTGAGTCACATTTTGCTGTTCCCATCCTGTTTAGAGTTCTTCTATCACCTGGGAACATGATGCTCTAGAAATGTGGTTGTAATGCTTCTGATTAGACCTTTCATTTTCCTCAAGATTTTAATATTCTTTGCATTCTCAATATTCTTTAATATTCTTCTTACAGTAAACTGAATAATTGTTCCTTCAAAGATATGTATGTCTGTCCTAATCCCTGGAACCTGTAAATATGTTACTTTACATTGTAAAAGGGCCTTCAAACATGTGCTTAAGTTAAGGATCTTGACATGGGAGATTATCCTGAATTGTCTGGGTGGGCCCAATGCCATCAGAAGGGTTCTTTTTAGAGAGAAGCAGCAGTATCAGAGTGAGAGAAAGGGAAAAGATAAAAAGGTGGAAGCAGAGGTTGGAGAAAAGGGAAAACACTACACTGCTGACTTTGAAAATGAAGGAAGGAGCAATGAGCCGAAGAATGTTTGGAAAGGAAGTTGGAAAGGAGAAGGAAACAGATTTTTCTCCTAGAGCAGAAGGAACCAGGTTTGCCAATACCTTGATTTTAACCAAGGAAACTGATACTGGGTTTTTGACCTTTCAGGTCAGTTCAGTCACTCAGTCATGTCCGACTCTTTGCGACCCCATGAATCGCAGCACGCCAGGCTTCCCTGTCCATCACCAACTCCCGGAGTTCACTCAGACTCGCGTCCATTGAGTCAGTGAGGCCATCCACCATCTCATCCTCTGTCGTCCCCTTCTCCTCTTGCCCCCAATCCTTCCCAGCATCAGAGTCTTTTCCAATGAGTCAACTCTTTGCATGAGGTGGCCAAAGTACTGGAGCTTCAGCTTCAGCATCATTCCTTCCAAAGAAATCCCAGGGCTGATCTCCTTCAGAATGGACTGGTTGGATTCCTTGCAGTCCAAGGGACTCTCAAGAGTCTTCTCCAACACCACAGTTCAAAAGCATCAATTCTTCGGCGCTCAGCCTTCTTCACAGTCCAACTCTCACATCCATACATGACTACTGGAAAAATCATAGCCTTGACTAGACTGACCTTAGTCGGCAAAGTAATATCTCTGCTTTGAATATGCTATCTAGGTTGGTCATAACTTTTCTTCCAAGGAGTAAGCATTTTTTTAATTTCATGGCTGCAGTCACCATCTGCAGTGATTTTGGAGCCCAGAAAAATAAAGTCTGACACTGTTTCTACTGTTTCCCCGTCTATTTCCCATGAAGTGATGGGACCAGATGCCATGATCTTCGTTTTCTGAATGTTAAGCTTTAGAGGGGTTGCTTTAAGTGTTGCTTTAAGTCACTAAGATTGTGGTGTGATGTTGCAACTGCAATAGGAAGCAGATATACTTCTCAATAGTTTTGGTAATTAAAATATTTCCCCTCAATAGATGGATTATGCTTCCTAAGTCATCGAAGTGCATGATATTGTTGTTGTTCAGTCACTAAGTCATATCTGACTCTTTGCAACCCCATGGTCACATGCTAGGCTTCCCTGTCCTTCACTGTCTCCCAGAGTTTGCTCAACTCATGTCCATTGAATTGGTGATGCCATCCAACCATCTCATCCTCTTTTGTCCCCTTCTCCTTCTGCCTTCAATCTTCCCCAGCATCAGGGTCTTTTCGAATAAGGTGGCTCTTCGCATCAGGTGGCCAAAGAATTAGAGCTTCAGCATCAGCATCAATCCTTTCAATGTATAGTCAGGGTTGATTTCCTTTAGGATTGACTGGTATGATCTCCTTGTTTTCCAAGGGACTCTGAAGATTCTTCTCAGAACCACAATTCAAAAGAATCAATTCTTTGGTGCTCAGCCTCATTTATGGTCCAAATCTGACATCTATACATGACTATTGGAAAAACCATATCTTTGACTATATGGACCTTTGTTGAAAAAGTGATGTCTATGCTTTTTAATATGCTGTCTAGGTTTGTCATAGCTCTTCATCCAAGGAACAACCATCTTTTAATTTCATGACCGTAGTCACTGTCTATAGTTATTTTGGAGCCCATAAAAATAAAATCTGTTACTGTTTCCACTTTCCCCCCTTTTATTTGCCATGAAGTAATGAAACCAGATACCATGATCTTATTTTTTGTTATGATATTAACAGAAGAATTTTGGTCTTTGTATATTTCTAGAAGCATCTTAAGATTCTGCTTTTATTAGCCTAATCAGATAGAATTATATGAAATAAGATATATTTCACTAAATATAGTGAAACTTCACCAAATCCTTTAGAACTGCAGAATAAGGATGATGATGAAAGTAAGGAAGCCATTTTAGTTTGTTACCTAACATTAACCGTTTTGATGGTAAACTGTGACCAAAAAGATGTGTATGCTACGAAGAAAAATATTTGACCTCGTGAAGTTTATAAGCTACTAGTGACAAAGGTCCATCTAGTCAAGGCTATGGTTTTTCCAGTGGTCATGTATGGATATGAAGGTTGAACTATAAGAAAGCTGAGCACCGAAGAATTGATGCTTTTGAACTGTGGTGTTGGAGAAGACTCTTGAGAGTCCCTTGGACTGCAAGGAGATCCAGCCAGTCAATTTTGACGGAAATCAGTTCTGAATATTCATTGGAAGGACTGATATTGAAGCTGAAACTCCAATACTTTGACCACCTGATGCAAAGAACTGACTCATTTGAAAAGACCCTGACGCTGGGAAAGATTGAAGGCAGGAGGAGAAGGGGATGACAGAGGATGAGATGGTTGGATGGCATCACTGACTCAATGGATATGAGTTTGAGTAAACTCTGGTCGTTGGTGATGGACAGGGAGGCCTGGTGTGCTGCAGTCCATGGGGTCACACAGAGTCAGACACGAATGAGCAACTGAACTGATCTGAACTCAGTGAAATGAAATAATACACAAGTAACTGCAATGCAAGTCAAAATATGAATGCCCTCAGAGAGAGATAATGTGGTATTGGAGCTTAATATAGGGAAATAGTATATTCTGAATAGCAGAACAGAAAGGTCTTCAGACTAGACTCATATACAGTTGTCATTTGTGTTGAACTTTAGGTGATGCATAGGGATTCATTAGGTGATAACGAAAGAAGTGGTGAGAGAAAAGAATGTTTCAGGTAAGAGAAATAATGTGAATAAATGATAGGAGTAAAGTGATAGTGAACTAAATGATACTCTAATCTTAGTTTAAGAATAGGTTAAAAATAGAGTTTGCCTGCAATGCAGGAGACCCAGGTTCAATCCCTGGATTGGGAAGATCCCCTGGAGAAGGAAATGGCAACCAACTCCAGTACTCTTGCCTGGAAAATCCCATGGATGGAGAAGCCTGGTGGGCTACAGTCCATGGGGTCACAAGCAGTCGACAGGACTGAGAAAAGAATAGATGTCCCAGATTAGGAATGGACCAGATTGTTTGGAATATAGTGTATATAAAAAAGCTTAATAGGAGATAGTACAGAAAGGTGGAGAGTAGTGAGTTCAGAGGACATTAAATGCTGTGTTTAGAAATTTTGGACTTGAATCTACAGGCAAAAGTGTCGGACAAACTTGCAGAACCAAGGAGAGTCACAGGGACAGATTTTCCAGAAGGAGTTTAAACACGTATGCCTGAAGTAGGAGACAAGTGAGGTTTACAGTCAGAAAACTAAATTTTATTTGATTATCCTCCAAACTTGAATAAATCCTTTCTTATTTTGCTCATTCGTAAAGTGATTGTTTTGAAGGATTGCGGTAAGATTACTCACAGGTTTAATACTCTGTGATTCTGGGTTTAATTTTGGGGTCATACAGAGATGTCATAGTTTAAATTGTGGGAATAGCTGAGACTGCAGAGCGGGTAAGTGTACAACTAGAAGAAAGAACACCAACAATAGAATGTAGTGGGAGGTAGAAGGATGGGGGAAGTACAGAAGATGGAACCTAAGGGGCACTGAAGAGATATGACAGGGAAGAGCTTGGGGCCAGGGAAGGCACTGGGGAGAAGAGGCTCACGAGGGCAAAGGAGGGAAATTTTAGCTTGTTTATGCACTAGAAAGTAAAATTCAAAATTAAAAAGTATACTTTGAGAAGAGTTCAGATGGGCAAGATTTTCTAAAGAGATGAAAGAAATAAAACCAAAGATGCTGCAGGGAAGTTAGATACAGAAAGGAGACACTCTTCTTCTTACAGAAGAAGAGAAAGTATCAAGGTGAGAGTTGAAGAGACACCTAGAGAGGGCGCTTGGGAAGGTAAAGCATTTCAGGATAAACAGCTTCCTCATTCTTCATACAATGAGGTGACTGAATTTGCTGAGAGCGAAGAAAATTGTTGAAGGGTAAAGAATTTGAAAGAAGTGGAAAACTGAACAACCACAGCTGCAAGTCCAAAAGGGAGCTATAAACCTAAAGCTAATTTTAATTAAGTTTCAAATAATAAAATTATATAACTAAAATGTTAACAGTGGTCTGCAAAGGAGAATAATGAAAAAACTGAGCTTGATCAAATATTAAAACATATAACAAGGTTGCAATAGCTACAGTCTCATGGCTTGGTAACATAACCAGGCTGACTGATCAGAGGATCAAAGTACATAGTCCAGACATAAATTTGAGTAAATATAAAAACTTATTATTTAATGAGGAAGATTTTAAGGATGAGAAAAAGGAGGGATAGATTTTTCAGTATATAATATTGGATCAAACTTGTAAAATTGTTGACAATTTACAGTTGTTAAAAACCAGGCTAACCTTGTAAAAATAATAAAGTCTAAACTTTTCCTTATTCTTCATACCAAAAATTAGCAAGTGACTCAGAGATTTAACTATAAAAACAAAATTATGAAAATAAAGGAAATAAAAATGGTGAATATTTTAATAACTCAAAGTAGGTGGTTCTTCATAAGCATGGAAACAAATTCAAAACTTACAGGAAAATACTGGTATATTGGGTTAGCACTAAAATTTTGTTTTCAACATTGGAGAGTGAAAGGAAGTGTGTTAATCAAAATGTTGATAATAATTATCTTTGGATAATGGAATTTTAGTCATTTTTATTCTCATTTGTATTTCTTTGTGTGTATTTTTCAAGAAAATGATTTCTTATGAATGAACTAATTTTTAATTTTGAAAAAGATGTAAGTGTTAACTGTTTGGCATTGTTTGGAGTGGAAGAATTTGAGGTGAAATGTGTCTCTTTGGCTCTGCTTGGCAGCCTATGGGTCAAAGTGGGAAAATAAGTTGTGAAATATACTGAATACCAGCAATTGAATAAAGTGGTAGGTGCTGGGTGGGCTTTTAAGATACTGATGAGAAACTGGTTAAAGTGACAACCTGTAGGCTTCGGGGCCGCTTAGAAGACAAAGCAGTGCAGAAAGCCGTCTTGACTGGGACCCAGGAAGTGCAGGAAATGCAGCCAATGAAGACAAAGTAGATAGGCTCTTTAGGACGGACCCGATGGCAGCTTAGGAGAAATTCCGAGTTCAGGGCTTCAAACTTAAAACATTTCAGAGTGATGGTCCACTACCAGGAATAAATGTTCCTTGTACAGAGAAGTAGGTTGGAAATGAATGTCATTGGAGTTGTGCAAGGTAAGCAATTGTCACCCAGTATTTTCATAGAAAGAAAGGATTCTTAGAAGAAAAAAACAAAGAATGCTCTTAAAAATATAAGGACTTGGAACACTATGTTTATTATGTTATTTGTTAATATCAATGATATAATTATTTTAAAAGGTAGTGATGTCAATAAAATTTAAACCATTGTCCAAACCCTGTATTTATACCATTTGTGCAGCTTGTAAACTGTCCTTTAACTTTGCACTCTACTGTGCTACCCTCCTCTCCACCTTCCCATTTCCTAGTGTTTCAATAACTTATTGTTTCTTCTGGACTCTTATTGGCAATATTGCTTCCTTTGCAGAAACATCTGAGCATTTTTTTAGAAAAATAAAATAATGCAGTTTTGGCATGCATACAGTGTATTTTAAATGGATTAATTTTAATGTGATCAGCACTATCCCTTGTATGAGGTGACCTCTATGATTTATATTAGTTGAAATATAGTTCCATGATTTAATAAAGGATCCCCTGAAAGAAATCTGAATTGAATTATTGAATTTGTTTATACGTCGGCAGTAGAGAAGAGTATAAACGAATCTTACAAAAATTAACAGCCTTTTTCTGTTGATTTTTCGCTGTCCCTGACAATTCCTCAGAAAACTCAATTTTATATCTTAGGGATCTTTATCTTCTGCAGTTGGCTTTCATTACTTTTTAAATGATTGCCTATTTACAACCCTCTTTCAAATATTATCCTCTGTTAAGGTCGAAAAGTCAGTCTTATTATCTTCTTTTATGCATATAATGAAATTGAAACTCAGCAAGGTTAACTGAATAGAGCAAGGATACACAAAAAATTATAGTTATGTGCTCAGAATTAAAAGTGCAACATAGGTTCAGTCCACAGAATCACATTTTGAAAATGCTTTCCACGTTATTGGAAATACAGTTTTTTTTCTAATTCTGCTGAATCACAATGCTTAACGAAAAGTCAGATAAGGAATAAGCCATGAATCTCTAAAGGCAATAGTTTTATTGATATAATTCCTTTAGTCTGATGAGTAGTAAATTCTAATTCTTAACATCAAATAGTTTTTACGTGGAGTTTTCCTATCTTTTAAATCTAATGAAAATTAAAATTCTGTGTGTGTGGGGGGGGGGGCGGCGTGCATGTGTGTGCTCACTCAGTTGTGTCTGACTCTTTTGCAACCCCATTGACTATAGTCTGCCAGGCTCCTCTGTCCATGGGATTTTGCAGGCAATAATACTGGAGTGGGTTGCCATTTCCTTCTCCAGGGGATCTTCCCCACCCAGCGACTTGAACCCACCTCTCCTGCACTGGCAGGCAGATTCTTTACTACTGAGCCAAGTGGGAAGCCCAATTAAGACAGCATATTCTGCAAAAGCTTGAAACAGCTACTTGGAACAATATAGGCAGTGTTGTAAATTTCCTATTCAAAGATTCCTATTGAAATTCCAAAAGAAACTTGAATCAAAGAAGATTTTTCTATAGCCAGAACATTTGCTCATACTTGAGACATTTCTTAAGATTTTTTTTTTAAGCTAGTAAAACTTACTTTATTATTAAAGGGTAGATTGGGAGTTTTGGATCGAGTCTCTTTAAATGCCCCAAGTAGGCTTTACAGTATGGGTCTGTCTGTCTTTTGCTTGCATATAATTTTCAGTTTGTGATATGAACTGCTAAGACCCACTGACAGGACTATTAAGCTCACTATTATGGGGTGAGATGCGTCCCCCCTTCCGAATTCATACATAGAAATCCCAACCTCTGGTATCTCAGATGAAAACTTTAAAAAGGTAATTAAAGTCAAATGAGGTCAGATGGGTGGGCCCTAATCTGTTTGACTGTATTTGGAAACCGGCCTCCAAAGAGGTGAATAAATTAAAATGAGGTCAGTGGGGTGGAGTCCTAATCCACTGCCGTTCTTTCGAGAAGAGAAAGGGACACTGGGGATGCGTGTGCACAGAGGAGAGGCCACGTGAGGACAGTGAGAAGGCAGCCATCTGCAGGCCGAGGAGAGAGGCTTCAGGAGCAAGAAAGCTTGATAAAGAACCTCTAGCTTTCAAAACTGGGAGAAATACATTTCTGTTGTTTATGTCACGCAGTCTGTGGAAATCTGTTAGGGTAGCCCTTAGCTGGGGCTTCTCAGGTGGTGCTGGTGGTAAAGAACCTGCCTGCCAATGCAGGAGACTTAAGAGATGTGGCTTCGGCCTCCCCTGGGTCGGGTAGATTTTCTAGAGGAGAGCATGGCAACCCACTCCAGTATTCTTCCCTGGAGAATCCCGTGGACACAGAAGCCTGACAGGCTACAGTCCCTGGGGTCACAAACAGTCTGACATGACAGAAGCGACTTAGCATGCATGCATGCACAGCCCTTAGCTGACTAATATATTCATTAACAGATAACTTACCCAGAATGTTCTATGAGATTGAAACTTCAGGTTCTGTAAATGAATCAGTCCTTAGAACAGTGACAAATCACTGCTCTAAGGCAAATGGAAGATTGAATTTCCTGGACCCCTTGTGGATGCAGAGACTCTGTTTCTAGTTCTAGAGCATTTAATTTTTGGTGCAAGATTCTCCAGAATTCCTTCTGCCCGAGTGATTGTGAAAACATGAGAAAACATTCTCTCTGACCAACTATACATGTTATATATAAACTTTTATTCTGTGAAGCTACTGAGATTGGGGGCGAGTATTTGTTACCACAAATGTATCCTTTAATTTATCCTTTCTGATACAACTGTGTATTATATTCTTTAAAATGAGTGACAACTAGCCAATATTTTCCTGCAATTAAAGAAGAGAATTTTTTTTCAGGTTATCAGCTTATGGATATACGATCAGCAAAAACATCCCAAAACCTTGTTTATGAAAAATTGTTGAATCTACAGATAATTTGATCATTCCTTTTATCTCCAAGGAATAAGGTTAAAAATATTTTATTCATAACAGGGGAAGAATATTCTGGTGTTTAAAGTCCTGGAGCTGGCAAATGTGATTCTTCACTGTTTATAGAACATCACTGGCAAGATTCCTAAACATCACCATTTATAAAACCATAAAAACCCCCTATTCAACATGAAACAGAGCCAAAGTTCATCTGCACAGTTTTGCTGCTGTAATTGAAACCACTTAGGGCTGTTTATTGTTCTAAGACCAGAAACAATAAAGATAGCATAAACAAGAAACTGACCCAGTGTGATGCTATCGGATGAATCAAAGAAAAACAGCTAAGTTTTTGCATACACAGTTGAGCTCATGCTCTTCCTGACTGTGGAACATGCCAGCATGAAGCTTTGTATTATCTTTTTTTGAAATGGTGGATGAGGGAGAGGGCAAGTCTGTAGTGGTTATAGAGGTATCTTTGTCTCGGTATGTTTCTTTTTTCTGCTTTTTAATTTATACTTTATGACATAAATCTGACTAGCGAGAAAGTCAAGCTGATTTTACTGCAGCCATTCATTCTGTCCTACATGAAGAAAAGACTAAATGTTGCTCTCTTTATTTAAAAAGTTTGGTTCAGGATTTGAAAGAGCCTTCCATATAGACAATAAATAGTAAGCAAACATAACAAAGAACAAAGTTAAAATGAAGTGAACTGATTCCCAAATGTTCAAACTGTTAGGAAACACCAGTGAACTGGAACAGAGATCATAAATTGGGAAGGTAATAGGGGCAAGTGAGTGGTTTTTAGCATCAGAAAGGACTCTGGCCATGTCTTTCTGCTTTGTTTTCAGTGTTTGTGTTGGTAGATTTTCAGATTCAACTCTGTTGGTGTGTGTGAATGGGACTCAAGTAAGAGAAAGAGGATGGCAGAAGAAGAAAGTGGTCTTAGGGTCACTTACACAGGGTACCCAGTTAGTCACCCAGATGCCACTGCATGTGGCAAAACAAGATAGAGCCATCAGCTGAATTCATGGAAACCCGACATTAGGTATGAGGTCATCTGTGGAGACTAAACTGCAACCCACTCCAGTACTCCTGCCTGGAGAATTCCATGGACAAAGCAGCCTGGCAGATTACAGTCTATAGTGTCACAACGAGTCAGAAACAACTGAAGTGGCTTTGCATGCACGCATGAATGAGGTCACAGGTAGCAAGATTCAGGAGCCAAGAGACTAAAGGTTCCACAGCTACAACTTCAGGTAGGGAGGCAGCCAGCTAGTCAGGTCCCTGGCCAGGTCAGGCACTCAACATGAGACAAGAGTAAAGCTTCACAGGGCAGTGAGTGGCAAGGAGGTCCTCCACCTTCTGGACACACTATTTATTTAGTTTGTTTTTGTTTGATGTTTGTGGAGTAAGGCTGGGGAAATCACTGAATGCGTAGAATTTAGAGGCTGGGTTATCTGAAAGACGATGTTTTACAATGGAAGAGAGTAAGACGATAATTTGCATTATTAATTCTTACTACTATTATTATGAAGATGATGGTGTAATTTTCCTCTCCAGTACTTTGGCTATAAGATGTGAAGAGCTGACTCATTAGAAAAGACCTTGATGCTGGGAAAGATTGAAGGCAGAAGGAGAAGGGGGTGACAGAGGGTGAGATTATTGAATGGCATCACTAACTCAATGGACATCAGTTTCAGCAAGATCCAGGAGATGGTGAAGAACAAGGAAGCCTGGAGTGCTCCAGTCCATGGGGTCACAAAGAGTCAGACACAACTGAGTGACTGAACAACACCCAGGGGATGATAGATTTAGATCCATTATATAACTCAAATAAGCAACATTGCATAAGAGGTGTTTATTGTGTACATTATTGCTCCTTCTACAAATATTTATTGATACTTGCTATAAATAAAGTGGGTTTGCCTGGTAGCTCAGTCAGTGAAGAATCTGCTTGCAAAGCAGGAGTTAAGGATTTGATCCTTGGGTCAGGAACATCGCCTGGAGAAGGAAATGGCAACACACTCCAGTATTCTTGCCTGGGAATAAGATTATGGTTATAGGTTGCTCTTCTCACTGCTCTATTATTGTAAATACATGTTTACTCAGGTTTAATTTAAGATGAAAAGCATAATTGGCCATCTCTATTTGGAGATATGTTCTATCTATAGTGGTTTTATTAGTGGCATATGTTTTCAATTATTGTTTCATCTCCATTTCCTTGCTCCAGTGTAGAATACTTATTTATTTGACACCTCTCCCTCCTAAACATATGACATCTGTTCCATTGCCTACAATAGCAAAAGTACCTCAAAGAGATTTGGTGAATGAATGAGTGAATATATAATATATATATATATATACACATGTATATATAATATACACATATTGTATAACCCACAACATACTCTACAAGTCAGAGTAATGTTTATAAAATAAGAATCTTTTGATGACATATTGATAAATGTTATTCAAAATAGATGTAAGTGTTCACTGTGTTGTCACTGAACTTTCACTTGTTCTTTATATAGTTATCATATATATATATAACCAAAAGAGAAATATATTTATATATAATGTTTTATGTTTGTGTATATGCACAATCTTAAATACACACACATTGTTAGCTGATAATATCTAAGACAACAATCTCCTTCGGTGTCTGCCTGCCGAGGACTTTGGGCCTCTGGTTGCATGTAGGGCTTCTAGGCCTTTGACTGCCACCTGGCCCAGATTTGGCCCTTGCCCCTGGAGTCTCCTGCCTCGGCCTGTGCACCAGCTCTTGTGTTTGCTTCCCTCGTAGCCCAGGTGGTAAAGAATATGCCTGCAATGCACGAGACCTGGGTTGGATCCCTGGGTTGGAAATTCCCTGGAGAAGGAAATGGCAACCCATTCCAGTATTCTTGCCTGGAGAATCCCATGGACAGTGAGCCTTGGTGTGCTTCCTGGGGTTGCAAGAGTCGGACACAACTTAGCGACTAAACCACCATCACCAATCCCTGAGAATATTGATATTGTAATAGGTGGTTTTGGGAATCAAAATGTCTCAAAGAGCCCATAAAATCTCAATGGGAGAATGGCGGATTGTTTGCTTCATTTCAAATTGGGATTAAATAGTAAGAGAAGATAGAATGTATACTGAATTTTGTTATCAGAGCATAAAAAATTCATTTAAGTACACTCTCTTCCAACTCTGATTTAACTTTCAGTTTTCCATAAATATGTTCATATTGTGAATAAAAGAAATACTTCAAATTTAACCTGAAAGGCCAGATGTTCTGAGACATGGTATGGTATTGTGGTTAAGAAAAAGGCTCTAGAGTCAGAACCCTGAACTCCAATCCTAGTTCTGCTACCATTAGATGAATTGATTTGTTAAATAACCTCAAACCGCTTAACATTTCTGGGCCCATCAGTCAAATTGCTAAAATACTAGGCTTGGCCTCATAGAGCCATTGTGAGGATTAAACAGTTTAATTAACTTTAAATTTGTGAGGATTAAACATTTATGGATAGCATCACTGACTCGATCGATATGGGTTTGAACAAGCCCTGGGAGTTGGTGATGGACAGGGAAGCCTGGGGTGCTGTAGTCCATGGGGTCTCAAAGAGTTGGACACAACTGAGCAACTGAAAACCAACAAAATGGTATCAGTTCAGAATAATGATGACAGAATTAGCTAATATCGGGACATCTAATCATCTCAGGCTTGGAAACACTCATGGAGGACAAGGAATCAGAAAAGAACAATTAAAATACTTAAAAAATAGTAGAATTCTTCTTATGAGGGAAAACAAGGGTATAAAATCTGTATTGCCTGTCAAAAGGACAAGGAGAAGAACATAGCTACTACTCATTTTTTTTTTTAAAGATTCAAGTGGTAAAGAAATTACTTAACATAGTAGAAAGAAATAAAACTATAATTAGTAAGATAGAATCTAGAAAAAAAAAAAACACCTTTTTACTAAACATCAGGAAAGCCAAAAAGAGATACTCTTAAATAGAAATATAGCTATAGAGAAACAATATATGGGATACAAAGAGGAAAGAAGTAGTGAGATGGATTGGGAGATCGGGATTGGCATACATACACTTTGTTGTTGATCAGTCACTAAATCATGTCTGACTCTTTGCAACCCCATGGACTGCAGCAGGCCCGGCTTCTCTATCCTTCACTATCTCCCAGAACTTGCTCAAACTCACACACATTGAGTTGGTGATGCCATCCGACCATCTCATCCTTTGTTGTCCCCTTCTCCTCCTGCCTTCTATCTTTCCAGCATCAGGGTCTTTTCCAATGAGTCAGCTCTTCGCATAAGGTAGCCAAAGTACTGGAACTTCAGCTTCACCATCAGTCTTTCCAATGAATTTTCAGCATTGGTTTCCTTTAGGATTGACTGGTTTGATCTTGCTGTCCAAGGGACTCTCGAGGGTCTTCTCCAATATCACAGTTCAAAAGCATCAATTCTTTGATGCTCAACCTGCTATATGGTCCAACTCTCACATCCATACATGACTATTGGAAAAACCATAGCTTTGGCTATCTGGACCTTTGTTGGTAAAGTAATATCTGTCCTTTTTAATATGCTGTCTAGGTTTGTCATAACTTTTCTTCCAAGGAGCAAGCATCTTTTAATTTCATGGCTGCAGTCACCATCTGAGTGATTTTGGAGCCCAAGAAAATAGTCAGTGTTTACACTCTTTCCCCGTCTATTTGCCATGAATTGATGGAATCGGATGCTATGATCTTAGTTTTCGGAATGTTGAGTTTTAAGCCAACTTTTTCACTCTCCTCTTTCACCTTCATCAAGAGGCTCTTTAGTTCCCCTTTGCTTTCTACCATAACGGTGGTGTCATCTGCATATCTAAGGTTGTTGGTATTTTTCCCAGCAATCTTGATTCCAGCTTTGCTTCATCCAGCCCAGCATTTTGCATGATGTACTCTGCATATAAGTTGAATAAGCAGGGTGACAATATACAGCCTTGATGTACTCTTTTCCCAGTTTGGAACCAGTCCATTGTTCCATGTCTGATTCTAACTGTTGAATCTTGATCTGCATACACTAATAGGTAAATAATGAGAACCTATTGTATAGCACAGGAAACTACTCAATGCTTTGTAGTGACCTAGTGTTAGTTGTTCAGTTGTGTCCGACTCTCTGTGACCCCATGGACTATAGCCCTCCAGTTTCCTCTGTCCATAGGATTCTCCAGGCAAGAATACTGGAGTGGGTAGCCATTCCCTTCTCCAGGGGATCTTCCTGACCCAGGGATCAAACCTGGGTCTCTTGCATTGCCAGCAGATTCTTTACCATCTGAACCAGAGGGAGGAGGTCCTAAATGGGAATAAAATTCAAAATATGGTGGATATATACATACATATAGCTAATGTACTTTTCTATACAGCAGAAACTAACACAGCATGGTAAAGCAACTATACTCTGATTTTTTAAAAATGGAAATGTACTAGAATATTCATTGCAGCATTATAAAAAAGAGAGAGAAGGATGTAGTTGTGCAAAGGTTCCTAAGAAAGGTAAGTGAAGCCTTGCTCATGAAAGCATTTTTAAGGTTCCCGTGTTTGAGAGACTGTATGTGAGAGACTGTATAAAGGTTACCGTGTTATTCAGTCTGGAAGGCAGACTAGAGCAGCTTTTACTGTGCCAAATATAAACCCAGTCTTCTTTTTTTCTTGCAAGTAAGAGAGAAAGCAGTTCATCAGTAGGAGCTTCAGACTTCTGTGATACTGTGTCCACAAGGGGCTAACTAATCAGTTCATGGCAGAAATACACATGTTTAAATCAAATTAAAAAAAATCAAAATAAAAATACTTTTTCTTTCTAGCCAAATATTATAATAACTCCATTTCATAGGCAACAAGAAAACCACACCACCTTTCTCTGTTACTGAGTGTCTCAGCTGTCTGAACCGCTGATATCCTGACCTGTCTTCACACAGGTAGAATACCTGTTGGCTTGTCTTCATCTGGCGTGGCCTGTTCAAGTGTATGTTGAACATGTATAATGGGAGAGACCAAGTTCTCTTTTTTTATTAATTGATTTATTTTTAATTGGAGGATGATTGCTTTACAATATTGTATTGGTTTCTGCCATATATCAGCATGAATCAGTCATAGGTATATGCAAGTCTTGAAGCTCCCTCCCACCTTCCACCCCATCCCACCCCTCTCGGTGGTCACAGAGCACTGGATTTGAGCTCCCTGCATCATACAGTAAATTTCCACTGGCTATCTGATTTTACACATGGTAATCAGTATGTTTCAAGGTGACTCAGTTCGTCCCACCCTCTCCTTCCCCACCTGCTGTCCACAAGTCTGTTTATGTCTGTGCCTCCATTGCTGCCCTGCAAATAGGTTCATCAGTACCTGGATACTTGCTAGTTTATATTGCTAGAAAAGGTGAATTAAATTTCCATGTCATGTGAAAAAATTTAATAAGCAAAACCAGAGACCCAAGTTGGTGTACATGGTTTCTAGAGAATAAAATCAATGGGAAACATATTTTCAATGCACATTGTATAAGATGAAAAAGTGAAAAAACAAAACCAAAAGAGCAGTCCAGGACTGCAAAACAGATAGAGCACACATTACTTGCTATAATAATTTTTTTAAAGGTTATTTGAGTACCTCTTTGGAAGTATCCATCCATAAGGTTTTGCCTCTAATACTCGGAGACAAAAATTTTTTTTTAGATTTGTTTGCTTTTCTTCCTAGAGTTGACTATCTAGAGATTTTAACAAAGGCAATGTAAGCCAACAGTCCGCTTGGAATTATGAAATGAAAAAGCTGGATGGCAGATTGTTCATCTCCAGATGGATTAATTTAGTTAGTTGAATAATAATAATATCTTACATACTTATGAAACTTTTTAACTTTCAAGTGATTTCATATATGTTTTCTCATTTGAACAGTTTTGATTTATTATTTAAAGAATCAGTCAGAGAGGGAGGTCCCATCCTTGGTTAAGAAAAAACAAGCTGTTTCTACATGTCTTTAATATACACAGAGTTTTGTGTTCAGAATATTAGAAAATTTTCCAGAGAAGAAGACTATTAGCAATTTCATTTCTTTTAATACTTGTATTCCCAAAGCTAATTCAGTATGTGTTTTTGCAATTTGAAGTTGGAGGCCAAGAGATACTATTTTGTATTTATAAATCTTGACTTCACACTGTAAGTTAGAGTTCTTCAATATTTATATGGTCTGAAATCTGATCAGAACCAAAGCTTTAATTATATATTATGATTAATAAAAACAATCCGAAATATTCACAAAATAAAGTTACTTTTTTTTGAAATTGATTTTAGTTATACCATGGCTTTATGCATAAAAATAAAACCAAAAAGTTAATCCAAAATGATTGAACCTAGTTCCAGTGTTCTTGCCTGGAGAATCTCAGGGACGGGGGAGCCTGGTGGGCTGCCATCTATGGGGTCGCACAGAGTCAGACACGACTGAAGCGACTTAGCAGCAGCAGCAGCAGTCTAGGTAGAATTGTACTTGGTAAATAAAAATATACTATTACTTGTATAATATTGATGTTAAGACATTAGTTGACCCAAATAATTGTTTGAAGACTAAAATGTTCATTTTATATAGAATTTGAAGCAGTGCATTTGTTAATTGATTTTCCCTGCTACAGTTATTCCATGTTTGGCTTATAGATATTTTGCATATGGAAATTACAAGATACTAAAAAGCTTTTCCATAGCATTGGAACATGCTTCTCATCTCCCATACTAGATTTAACCTCTTAATTTTATCTCTTAAACAAAGGAATCCCTGGGTGCTAAAATTTTCTGATTGAACACAGGACAATAATGATTTCCTGAACTAACTTATTCAAGTAATGTCAAACCAGAGTAGATTTGTTCTTCTTTCTCAGACATTTTCAGTGTTATAATCCCTGCTAAGGCCAGCCACTTACACTGCAGATCTGGTCTCACTCTGCAGTATTGAGGGCACCGAAAAGCCTGATGGTGGTCTCAAGCGGGATTTATTCCTGTGAACTGGCTCGTGGTCAGAGTCCGAGAAGCTTCCAGAAGAGTGACATTTGGCCTGTGCCTTGAAGGCAGAGGAAAACTTAGTTTTGCAGGAAGACAAAGAGGGAAGGCATACTTACCCTCAAGGCACAAAGTTGTGGATGTGGGAAAAAGCAAAGTGTTTGGGTCCCTGCATTGCCAAATAAGTAATTTCATGAGCTCTAAGAACAAGAGGTGGGTTCATATAGTGTGTAGACTTGTGCAGGCTTGTTGGGTCAATGTGACAGAGGACGAGCAGTCCATCAGAATTCACAGTTTAATTTAAATGTGTGTGTGTGTGTGTGTGTGTGTGTGTAGGTATGCATATAATTTTTGTATGTAATAGGCATCACACTGGGCACTTGGAACACAGAGAAGAATAAGAGAGTGTTGCCCTCAAGAATCCTGTGGGTTGCTAGCCATGAACTGCCTGTTGCTCACATCAAGCTCCTCAGTACTTCCTGACTGGACAGAATATTCAGAGAAGAAGAGCAATGGCAGTTGGTACAAAACAACTCCAAATTTGGAGAAATCGAATAGTAAGCACCTTAGATGACTGAGAAGCAGCATGAACTTTTCATCTGAAGAGCAGTTCGTTAGGGCTGAATAACTAGTTTATTGAATAACCACAAAGAAAGCTCTTTAAGCCTGACCTGAGTCCTAGTGTTTTTAACTTTACAAAAAATTAATTATGCAACAATTTTTATTGGAGAATAGCATGTTTCAATGTGGTGTTAGTTTCAGGTATAAGGGCTCAGGGACTGATTCCAGTTTCATTCCTTTCTAGAAATTTGCATATAATGTCACTGAGCTCCATTTCCCCGTTAATAGCAGCATCCCTATTCTCTCCTGCTTCATAGAGTTCTGAGGATAAAATAAGATGATGGTTGCAAAGCATTATGTAATTGTAAAGAAAAAGCTATATAAATACAATGAATTCAGGCGTAGCTCAGAGGAGGGCATTGCTTCAAAAAAATGGCAGTTAACCCATTATTGTCTTCATTGTGGTGGTCAGACATTTGAAAATGGAGACTAATAGTGACTTCTATAGCTCTGCCAGGTCATTGTAAAAAGAGCTTGCATTATCTAAATACAAAAGTCTCCAGATTATGAAGAAATACTGTGTTTTAATAAGTTATCTCCAAGTATTTAGATAGCATTTTGAGGGCCTTCTATTTTATTAACCTTCTCAGTGGATAAGGATTGAGAATTACATTCCTGTATCGTATGAGGAATTTCACTTTATCAGCATCTGACATGACTTCAGAAAATGCTGATGGGTCTGAAACAGTTTGCTGCTCAGAATGTCTCCCATCACTGAAAGCATTAGAGACCCTTATCAAATAAGGATTGATTCAACGTACAGCTTCCCAGAAAGGCCATTAATGTAGATTAATGAGTTTCTGAGAGATTAGAGTTAGAAAGTTTTGATACAAAACATGGACCAAAATTAGTAGAGATGCCATGTCAGGGAAGAACAGAGGAAAAATGACATTCAAAACTTTCTGTCTGATTGTCTAGTCCTTATTTAGTATGCAGCTATAGATACGCACACTTTAAACAATGGTGCCAAAACATCATTAATATTGTTTTAAAAACTAATCTTCTAGTGGGGTAGACATACAATTTTCAAGATGACATATCTTTCAAGATGACAAACTTTGATTATCTTAAAGAGGTTGAACTCTGTATATTGAAGATTGCTATAATTTTTACTGGCCTGAGAAACTAATGCTTCTAAATACCAAACTTCAGTGTGTTTTTGCATTTGCCTTTTACTGCATTTTTTTTGGGAAGAAGTTACCAACTACCCAAAATGTGTAAGATAAAATTCCCCAGTTAATATTCCACTAAGAACTTTAGAATCAGATTAACAAGTTCTCTCAATATTGCTGGTTTTAAAGTTTGGATTATTTAAAATTACTGATTTTTAAGAAAAGAATTGATAATTTTTATAATATTAAGTAAATATATCCATGATGTAAAATGTGTTTCTATTGATTCAGGTTTCTTTTAGGCCTTTTAAGATAGTTTAACATTTTCTCCATTAAGTTCCTGTAAATGTATTGTTAGGTTAATCCCTAGATGCATTGTAGTCTATAATGGTGTTGTGAATGGCATCTTAAATTTTTATCAGATTTTCTCACCAGTGATTATGCTGGTGTAGAGCAAGTTTTCTCAATAGTCTTACTATTGACATTTAGGTCTGTGTAGAAAGCTGTTCTGTGCATCATAGATTGCTTAGCATCATCTCTGGTCTCTATTCACTGGAGGACAGTAGCATCTTCTCAACAAAATGTAGCCATATATTGGCCAATGGCTGCTGGCAGGCAAAATCACCTGCTATTTGAGAACCCAGTTATTGATGAATTTTTTTTTCATATTAAACTTACATTTAACAAACTTGATGAACACTCTTAAAAGTTCTAATAATTTGAGCATCCTCTCAGTATTTCACGTAGGAATTATTTACCAACTACATATAAAAATATTGTTACCTTTTCTTTTCCAATCCTTAAAATTTTTTTCTTATATTATTTCCTTAACTAAAATTGTTTCTTGGAGTATAGCCTTACCTTGTTAGCACTGAGCATCCTGGCCTAATCGCAAGACTTTAAAAGGAATTGCCTGAAGTTTCTCCATTGAGTATGACATTTAGTGCAGTTTAGAAAATCTTAGTTTCCTACATTTTTTTCTTTTCTCCTATTCATAAATATGAATTAAATGCCATTTTATAACTCATTTCTTTATTCAGAAGATTGTTCATTTTTCTCCTTTATTTCATTCTTGTGGCAAATTGCATTACATATATGAGATCAAATCATCCTTGAGTTATTGAAAAAATCCCTACATGAGTGTCATTATATCTCTTTGTGTATATCTATATCTCTGCATATAAAATTTTGTGGATTTGGGTTAACTTTTATATTATGCCTATTCCATGTTTAATTGAAGTATCAATATTATTGCTTAGTCACTAAATCGTGTCTACTCTTTTGCATCCCACCAGGATTATAGCCCACCAGGCTCCTCTGTCCATGGATTCTCCAGGCAAGAATACTAGACTGGGTTGCCAGTTCATTCTCCAGGGGATCTTCCCAATCCAGCGGCTGAAACTACATCTCCTGCTTGGGAGGTGGATTTTTTTACCGCTGAGCTACCTGACTTTATAAATAAATTGGCAAATTTATTTTATTTTCTTGAAAGATGTTTATTAAATAAGCATTACCTTCTTAGCCATAATTTTGCTTCTATTGACTTATTGTATTCTTGCTTAGTTTTTGCATTCCACAAAAGTCTTTTATTACTATTCCCTCCATGTTTTCTTTGAACTATCTACACATTTACTATAAAAGTATATTTGGTTGTTGGGGAGCAGGCTGGTTGGATGGTGATAGTGGGCCATAGTTTATTCTCTTCCAGGTAATTAGACCCTCCAGTATAGCCAGCTAGGCTCAATTAGTCCTCATTTGCTCTGGTAAGTACCTTTGGTGTTAAAGCATAGTGGGAGCTTACCATGTTAGATCTGCTGACTTCCCCTTGATGGGAATGAAACTAAGCCATGCTGTGTGGGGACACCCAAGATGGATGGGTCATGGTGGAGAGGTCTGACAGAATGTGGTCCACTGGAGAAGGGAATGGCAAACCACTTCAGTATTCTTGCCTTGAGAACCCCATGAACAGTGTGAAAAGGCAAAATGATAGGATACTGAAAGATGAACACCCCAGGTCAGTAGGTGCCCAATATGCTACTGGAGATCAGTGGAGAGATAACTCCAGAAAGAATGAAGGGATGGAGCCAAAGCAAAAACAACACCCAGCTGTGGATGTGACTGGTGATAGAAGCAAGGTCCAATGCTGTAAAGAGCAATATTGCATAGGAACCTGTAATGTTAGGTCCATGAATCAAGGCAAATTGGAAGTGGTCGAACAGGAGATGGCAAGAGTGATCATTGATATTCTAGGAATCAGCAAACTAATGAACTGGAATGGGTGAATTTAACTCAGATGACCATTATATCACTACTGTGGGCAGGAATCCCTTAGAAGAAATGGAGCAGTCATCAGGGTCAACAAAAGAGTCCGAAATGCAGTACCTGGATGCAATCTCAAAAACAACAGAATGATCTCTGTTCATTTCCAAGGCAAACCATTCAATATCACAGTAATCCAAGTCTAGTAATCCAGTGGCTGACTTTATTTTCTTGGGCTCCAAAATCACTGCAGATGGTGACTGCAGCCATGAAATTAAAAGCTGCTTACTCCTTCAAAGGAAAGTTATGACCACCCTAGACAGCATGTTAAAAAACCGAGACATTACTTTGTCAACAAAGTGCTGTCTAGTCAAGGCTATTGTTTTTCCAGTAGTCATGTAGAGATGTGAGAGCTGGCCTATAAAGAAAGCTGAGCACTGAAGAAATGATGCTTTTGAACTGTGGTGTTGGAGAAGACTCTTGAGAGTCGGTTGGACTGCAAGGAGATCCAGCCAGTTCATCCTAAGGAGACCAGTCCTGAATATTCATTGGAAGGACTGATGTTGAAGCTGAAACTCCAATACTTTGGCCACCTGATGTGAAGAGCTGACTCATCTGAAAAGACCCTGATGCTGGGAAAGATTGAGGGTGGGAGGAGAAGGGGATGACAGAGGATGAGATGGTTGGATGGCATCACCAACTCGATGGACATGGGTTTGAGTGGACTCAAGGAGTTGGTGATGGACAGGGAGGCCTGGTGTGCTGGGGTCGCAAAGAGTTGGACAGAACTGAATGACTGAACTGAACCGTTTTAGACCTGCTGACTTCCCCTTCATATTCACTCTTTCAGGTTCATGCGTAAGGATATCTTCCTTTCAGTATTTCCTTTTTTAAAAATTTCACTACATTGTAGTGTTTTTTATTTTCTCAAGTAACAGTCAGGGAGATTCTAGAATTCTGATTCATTTCATAATTTGTTTAAAAGGCTTGTCTTTCTATTTGTATTATTGTGAAAGGGAAAGTTGCTCAGTCATGTCCACCTCTTTGCAACCCAATGGACTATATAATCCTGGAATTCTCCAGACCAGAATACTGGAGTGGGTATCCTTTCCCTTCTCCAGTGGATATTCTTGACCCAGGAATTAAACCAGGGTTTCCTTCATTGCAGGCAGATTCTTTACCAAGTGAGCTATCCGGGAAGCCCTTTGTATAATTGTGGGAAAGGTCAATTATCAGACACATTCTCTTAACCTCTATAAGTCCTAAAGTGATTTTACTTACTATGGGGCTAGATCAGGGGCATGCCCAGATCCAGTTTCCGAGTTTTTAAAATTCCTTAAGGTGATAAACAAGAAACTATCCAACATTAGATAGGTCCATGCAACAATAAAATATTTTAGCTAGAAATTAATATTTTTATTAAATGTAGCATACAATCCCATTTGTATGACATATATTTATAATATGCATGATGAGTATTGTACACATAGGAATTAGACAAGATGGTAAAGTAGTCATTAATAGATGTTGTTAATCTAATTTTTTGTGTAGCCAAACTAGACTTTGAGTATCTTTCATTATTGATCACAGCACTTAAATGGACAATTATCTCTGCTAAAAATAAAGTCCAGACTCTCCCATAGCCATGGGTCCTTATTCTTCTGCCATTCCTTGCCCAGAACTCCCTTGCTGTTACTTCTGCCAGATATAGGGCTACCTAGAATCCTTCATTGATTTCCAAGGAGACTTTCATTCTGCTTTTCATAACATGTCATCTTTTTTCAAAGGTCTTTCAAATAGAATATCTAACTCTCTCGCAATCAACATGAAAGGACCAGTCATTGTGTTGTAGCCCCCTTTGGTGGCATGAGCTCATCACCTTGCCTGGTATGGAAAAATTTTCCTTTGATGCCTAGAACCTTGACTTTCTTTCTTTTTTGTACATATATTCTCAAAGGGAAAAATATGTGAATGAAACAGCAGTACTGTTTCAGTACAAAAATTTTTTTTCTTTCTTACAGTTTCCAAGCTAAGGATGTGAGTATTTAAATATGTTTGTTCTTTCCTCTTGACTTTGGGTATGTGATTCTCTACAATGTTTACTTTCACTCTTTTCAGAATGGCAATTTTCTGAGATTTTCTAGCTCTTTAATTAAATTTTCAGAAAACATACTTTTCCTATAAATATTCTGAGTGTGATTGCCTTTCTTATATTCTAAAGTATCTCATTTGATAGATCAAATGTCCCTTTTACCTTTTGGTTAATCTTTACTTAAGTTCTATATAGCTTAATATTTCCTGTAGAATTGATTGAATTTCAGTCCAATTGTTCAGTTATTCAGCAGTTGAGCTGCAGCCTCAAATATTCGGCAGAGAGAAGGTCTCCATCTTCTCTCTAGTACATGCCTAGTACAATTTCTGATTTTTATTTAACTTTTACCAAGTACAGTTGTGTTGCTTTGCTGTTTTTATAGAAAGACAAAAAAATTAAAAACCTATCCCAGAAATGCGTAGTGGCATATGGCAATAAGCATTTCTTTCCCCTATGGATAGTATGGGCTGTACTGCTGATGTCGTGTAACTTGGTCATGTGTCCATATTTTGACTTAGAGTCTGTCTGCTTTGCTCACATGTCTCTCCTCCACTTGGACCAGTGAGGGAAGCTTTACTTCTCATGACAATGACAGAAGACAAAAAGTAAAAAGAAAACGGGTATTCTGACAAAATGACCTCATTCAACTGGCTAAAGCAAGTCACGTGTTCAAACCCAAAGTCAAGAGTCAGTAAAATATGCCTTCTCCTTCAGTAAGAGAAACTAAAAAGCCACATGAAAAAGGGTGAACATAAAGGGAAGGAGAGAGAATTAAGGTTAATTCAATTCACTGCAGTTGTCTTTCTGTTACCAACAGCAGCAAGCTCTGCCTGGCTGAGCTAATGTAGTAAAAGAGAAAATACAGCTATCACTCTGGATGCTACAAGGAGTACAGTCGTCTCTACTAACACACACAGTGCTTACCCTAAGCCAGACATGTAAAATATTCTCTTGCATTATTTCATTTAATACTTATAGGAATTCTAATTTGTAGGTGTTATTATTATTCTGGGAATTTTATAATATTCCATTCAATTTACCAAATAGTTAAGAAGTACCTAATCTTTCTAGGCATTGTTTTGCGCATGAGGATTACAGCAGAGAACAACTAGACAAGGGCCTTGTTCACACCTTGAGGCTGTAATGGGAAGGCAGACCAGCAACTTAACAAGATAATTTCAGGAGGGTATATGTTTGTAAACAATAATCTGTCTTGATTCAGTTGGTCAAAGAAAGTCTTCTGAGGAGTAATTTATTTAAGACCTGAATGATTCAAAAGAAGTAAGCAGGCAGATGTTTAAAAACAGGTATTTCCAAGGAGAGATACTGTCTAGTGCAATGTCCTAAGTCAGGGTAAAGCTTAGTAGAAACAGAGATGATGAGGGTGACTAGATCATAGCAAGGAAACCAGAGATTAATACTAGATAAAACTGAAAAGCCAAACATTATGCAATATATGTTGGATTTTAAATTAATGCAATTTGGTGGTGGTGGGAGGACACAATTTATTCCACAACGTACTCCCAACCACAACATAGTAAGAAAAGATAAATAAAAAATCTTAAAGCAGTTAAGGGAAAGAAAACAGATATTACTTCAAAAAGCAATAATTTATTAACAGACTCTTCAACAGGTAACAGTGGAAGTGGGAAGCCAGCGGATAATATTAAGTTGAACCATATGATAGTGCTATTTTTGTACATTAAAAATTGTCAAACATCATCAATTTCATATGATTTTTAAAAATATCTTTAAAGTGAAGAAAGGCAGTAACTGCCAAGCTGTGCTGTGCTATGCTTAGTCGCTCAGTTGTGTCTGACTCTGCGACCCCATGGACTCTAGCCTCTGCACATGGGGATTCTCTAGGCAAGAATATTGGAATGGGTTGCCATGCCTTCCTCCAGGGGATCTTCCTAACCCAGGGTTCAAACCCAGGTCTCCCGCATTACAGGCAGATTTTTTTTTTTTTTTACTATCTGAGCCACCAGGGAAGCCAAAAATTGTCAAACATCATCAATTTCTTATGATTTAACCAAATATCTGTAAGTGAATAAAAGCAATAACTGCCAAGCTAGAATTCTATAACCATTAAACATGTCCTTCAAGATATATGGGAAAATAAAGACATTTTTAAACATTTACTAGTAATGTTGAATGTCTCAAGTTGAAGGCAAATGATTCCAGATGAGATGTATAATATGTAAAAGAAATGAACAAAGAAAAGTATTAATATGTGAGGAAATGTGAACAAATATTGACTGTACAGAACAGTAATGATATCAAACTGAAGTTAAACAAATTTAAATATTAGATAATTCATTTAGATTTTCTAATGGAGTCAGTAGAATTAAGATTTGTAAAGACTTCAGATTATTTAGGAAGAGAATAGTGGTTTTGATTAAATTTAGACTTTGATAAAGTATATGATTTCCATGTTTATCAGTAAGGTTGAGCACCTTCTTGTATGTCTTTGAAACTTTGGATTTTCTCTTTGACAGTGTGCTGATTAAAAGTTTTGTGCCCATTTTCATGTTGTGGAAACTCTCATTTTCTTTTCAGTTTGTTGTCTTTATGTTTTATGCAATTTCTCTATATATTATATTTCAAAAAATGAATTACAAAAATGTAGGGAGGTAAGAACTAATGTTGATTGAAGATATGTTTATATATCTACTATTCTGTGAAATCTGGTAAAATATCCATCATCATTCCTGTTGTGAAGAGTGCAATTGAGACTCTAGGAATTTAATTCAGTACCCATGTTCATGCAGTTTGTGAAAACCAGTGAGCGACCTTCAGCTCTGATTCCCACTGTGTTTGTCCACTTGTCCAAACCAAAGAATTAAAAGTTCATCTGATTAATATATCTGGAATATTGTGTATAATTCTAAGCATTGATATTAAAGAATATTTGAGGATTTGACATAATTTCTAATTAACCCTGAATATTCATTGGAAGAACTGTTGCAAAGCTGAAACTCCAATATTTTGGCCACCTGATGTAAAGAGCTGACTAATTGGAAAAGGCCCTGATGCTGGAAAAGATTAATGGCAAGAGGAGAAGAGGCAGCAAGGATGAGATGGTTGGATAACAAAATGACTCAATGAACACGAATTTGGGCAAACGCCTGGAGATAGTGGAGGACAGAGGAGCCTGGCGTGTTGAAGTCCATGGAGTTGCAAAGAGGTGGACACAACCTAACAACTGAAAAATTACAACAAAGCTAATATATTAATGTTGAGACCTTTAAACTAAATCATGTACATTTTAAGGCTTCTTTTGATAAAAGAAAACATAAAGGAATATGGGGAAAGGGAGAGAGGAAGAGTGTTATTTTTCATGACATCCCCTCAAAAATTTGGAGGAAGTGATATGAAAGAAATAATGAATATGTACTATATTAGCAATACCAAATTACTCTATTTAATGGGAAGTAAATACAGTGCCGAGTCTAGAACCATGTGCTTTAAGGGCCTATGGACATGTTTGAGTTTGGGGAAAAAGTTAGTGCTAAAATATGAAAAGAAAATAGAAAAATCAAAAAGTTAATTAGAAGTCCACAAAATTTAACATTATTAAATTACAGATTGACCAAATTTTATTGATTAAATTTTTATTTGCAAAAATGTGATTTAAATCAGGAAAGATCTTTAATAGGTTTACTGAATGTACGAGCATGTACTGTTCCAATACCACAGGTTTGAGTCCTAAAATAGATTCTGATAAATTTTATTTTGTGTGATCTCCATTAAATATATATAATTGGTAGATTTATTATTTTATATACTGTCCTATCAAATATGTTTTCAATAGAAGGGAATTTCTATTTGACCAGGTATTGAAATAAGAATTGAAATCTTTAAAGAAATTTTTACATGTCTGATAATTGGAAGAATTCTCCATACACTGGATTCTGGCTCAATAATTCCAAGACTCATTTATTCTCTTCTACCACATACCTCTAGGGCTGATGCTCATGTATCATTCATTATTATTCTAGAGCTTCTAACCCTGATCACTCATATGGCAATTCTAGGTGAGTTTGCTTGTGAGATGCATGAGTTCTAGAAGCTGTCTGTAAAGTAAGTAACTTAGTGGGCTTCTCTGGTGGCTTGGTGGTAAAGAATCCACCTGCCAATTCAGGATACTTGGGTTCGATCCCTGGGCTGGGAAGATCTCCTGGAGAAGGAAATGGAAACTCACTTTAGTATCTTGCTTGGAGAATCCCATGGACAGAGGAGTCTGGTGGGCTACAGTCCATAATAAGGTCACAAAAGTGTTGAATATAACTAGAGACTAAAACAACAAGTTAATCCAATAGGCTTAGGGAGTTCAAACCCTGCACATCCCAGACAAAGAAGTGGTTCTTGACTAGCTTCTGTGAAATAACCTCCAAGTCCCTGGAATATATAGCCCAAGAAGAGTGTCTTTGTATACCTTAGGCTTTCAGTTCAGTTCAGTTCAGTCGCTCAGTTGTGTCCGACTCTTTGTGACCCCATGAATTGCAGCTCGCCAGGCCTCCCTGTCCATCACCAACTCCCGGAGTTCACTCAGACTCACGTCCATCGAGTTGGTGATGCCATTCAGCAATCTCATCCTCTGTCGTCCCCTTCTCCTCCCGCCCCCAATCCTTCCCAGCATCAGGGTATTTTCCAGTGAGTCAACTCTTCGCATGGGGTGGCCAGAGTACTGGAACTTCAGCTTCAGCATCATTCCCTCCAAAGAAATCCCAGGGCTGATCTCCTTCAGAATGGACTGGTTGGATCTCCTTGCAGTCCAAGGGACTCTCAAAACTCTTCTCCAACACCACAGTTCAAAAGCATCAATTCTTTGGTGCTTAGCTTTCTTCACAGTCCAACTCTCACATCTATATATGACCACAGGAAAAACCATAGCCTTGACTAGACAGACCTTTGTTGGCAAAGTAATGTCTCTGCTTTTCAATATACTATCTAGGTTGGTCATAACTTTTCTTCCAAGGAGTAAGCTTCTTTTAATTTGATGGCTGCAGTCATCATCTGCAGTGATTTTGGAGCCCCCCAAAAATAAAGTCTAACTCTGTTTCCACTGTTTCCCATCTATTTCCCATGCCACACCAAATAGCTCACATAATGAAGATTCATGGTGGTGGTCTGCTTTTGTTTACCTAGGGCTCTGGGCCAGGGCTCTGTGTCAGTGTCATCTCTGGAGGGTTTAGAGACTGAATAGTTAAGATCTGTCATGTGGATACTCCATGCATATGAGATTATCCTCTGGTAAATTACCCAGGATGTCAAGACCTGGGAAAGTTTCACTGGTTGGCAATATTTTGTAAACGTTGTAAACATCTTCAGAATGGGGAGAGCAATTGCAACTAGCTTCTAGGTAGTTATAATGATTAAATGAGATAGTATGTGTGATATGCTTAGTATAGTGACTGACACTGTTCTAATTAGAACTGTGTAAATCTAGAGCTTGTTAAATAAAACTAAGGGCTTCCCTCATGGCTCAGATGGTAAAGAATCCACCTGCAATGTGGGAGACCTGGGTTCTATCCCTGGGTTTGGAGAATCCCCTGGGGAAGGGAATGGCTACTCACTCCAGTATTCTTGCCTGGAGATTTCCATGGACAGAGGAGCCTGACAGGGGCTACAGTCCGTGGGATTGCAAACACAACTGAGCTACTTTCACTTCATTTCACTTCACAGGAATGCCAGAGGTTGGAACCTGCAGGTCTATATCAAGCATTGGGGTAGGGGAGATGAGGTTAAAAAAGTCAAGAGGCAAAGAGATCTGGAGCAAATAAATAAATAAAACAAGCTTTGATGCATACTCATGCACATAGCTAGGCAAAGTATAAAGCAGAGGAAGAAATTGGTTTGGTTTAAGACACAGACCCTAGTCTAAGCAAAAGTTTTAGAAATTTACCTTGTTGGGTTCTGACCAATAGAAAAGTAGAATGAAAACTATAGAACCTGGCAAATAATATCCTCTTGTCCTTTCCTTATATTTCATTTTTCACTATATTGTTTTTTAATTTTTATGTTATACTGTGATATAGTTGATTAGCAATGTAACTTTAGGGGTACAGAAAACTCATTCAGTTGTACATATACTTGTATCTATTATTTTTAAAATTCTTTTCCCATTTAGTTATTACAGAGTATTAAGCAGAATTCCCTGTGCTATATTGATTGTTAACTATCAATTTAAATATAGCAGCGTGTACATGAAGAAGGAAATCACAACCCAACCCACTTCAGTATACGTGCCTGGGAAATCCCATGGACAGAGGCCCTGGTGGCCTACAGTCAGTGGAAACACAAAGAATCAGACATGACTTAGAGACTAAACAGATGCAACATGTGTACAGGACATTATATTTCATTTTGCAGAAAGTTTTCTGAAGCTGTGGCTGCACCAGTGGTGATTCTGGTGAACCCAGTGTTGCCCTTCTCACCAAGGCTGTGTTAAGTGCCTGAGAAATCTACATAAATATATTGACTTAGCTGTACACAATTGGAGCTTCCCTGGTGGTGCAGAGGTTAAAGCTTCTGCCTTCAATGTGGGAGACCTGGGTTCGATCCCTGGGTTGGGAAGATCCCCTGGAGAAGGAAATGGCAACCCACTCCAGTATTCTTGCCTGGAGAATCCCATGGATGGAGGAGCTTGGTGGGCTACAGTCCCCGGGTCGCAAAGAGTCGGACACGACTGAGTGACTTCACTCACTCACTCACTCACTCACTCAGTTATACACAAGCAGCTTCGAAAGGACCTCCCTATTTATCTGCCCTTCAATCATCTTTTTCTCTCCAATCCTTTTAGGTTCTGGAGCTTCTACCATTCTGGAACATGGTAAAATGAGACACCATGATCCCTCCATTTGTGTGGAGTTTATAATTAAGTCTTCATAAAGCTGAAGAAGTAGTGTGTGTGTGTGTGTGTGTGTGTGTGTGTGTGTTGGTTGCTCAGTTGTGTCCACTCTTCACGATCCCATGGACTACAGCCTGCCAGGCTCCTCTGTCCATGGAATTCTGCAGGCAAGAATTCTGGAGTGGGTAGCCTTTTCCTTCTTTAGGAGATCTTCCCAACTCAGGGATCGAACTTGGGCCTCCTGCATTGGAGGAAGATTCTCTACTGTCCAAGCCACCAGGAAAGCCTGAAGAAGGAACAGCTTACAATTTAAGGAAAGCAGGGATTTTTTTTGTAGGACAATTGATAAAGGTTGCTCTACAAATCTAAGGTCATTACAAGTGTTTAAGAAACCGCTAGACACTAAACATTTCTTCTGGTCACTGGGTATCACCATCTTATTGGGTAACAACTATGAATTTTTCAGGATAAGCCTTATCATTGACTGATCATTGACTTATCATAAGCTGATCATTGACTCTCTTCCTATCTTATTGAATGCATGCTCATCCTTTTACTTCCTAAATATTTATTATAGTATATATGTATTAGCTCCTGATTCCTTAAGTCTGTGTTTTCTGGGCTCTCATTTCTTCCAGGTGATTAAATCATGCTTCTTCCTTAATTTCTGGGGCTTTCCTGTGGGTATAAGAAGAGAGAAAGAAGCAAGTTCAAAGTAAAACAGACAATTACCTCTATTCATCCACCAAAAGTCAGAAAAAGAGAGAGGAACTCTCCTTGGAATTTGAACACTCCGTCTCATAGTGAGAGTGAGAACAGAGACTGCACCTTTTGTGTGCTCTTTTCGTGTGCTTCACAACTGTCAAGCGGCCTGAAACTGTTTCTTCGTGGAAAGTATTCACTCTCAAAACCAAGATCGGGATACAAAGGCTCACAGTCTAGTAAAGTCCAGAAACTGAACAGATGGAAATTTCTTTCATTTAATTGGGTTCACAGGCTCTGAGGGAAGGCAGAAAAAGTAATTTGAAGGAGGTCAATCTGGGAAGAAATCATTTTCATGGTAAGAGGGAATGAATTTACCATGTAAGAAACCTCATAAATATTAAGACCCATACCCTAAGGAATACTATCTAGTGTCAGTAACATCAGTTATGTCTCCTAACATTCAAGAGGAACAAAAAAATCCCTTGACTTTAAGGAAGTCATCCTTAGTTCAGATTTAATCTTTAAATCTGTGAAGTTATGGTGCAGATGGAATCTTTGGTGGCCATAAAATGTGTCTGCATAAGGAGATATCTACTTAGGCTGATAGATTATGATGTTAGCTTAAAGATCATGGGTTCTGCAATTCTGTAACCAATCCCCCTGTAATAGATTTGTTTGTGAAAATAAGATTATTTAAAAAAGAGAAACCATATGTCTTGAAATGGCAAATGTAGAGACTGTGAATTGGAGTATTAATTAGACTGCATCATGGCACGCAGGATATTTCATTGTGGTGCACAGCTCTCTAGTTGTAGCACGCAAACTCTCTAGTTGTGGTATCCAGGCTTCGGAATGTGCAGACTTGGTAGTTGTGGTGTGCAGGCTTAGTTGCTCTGTGGCTTCTGGGATCTTAGCTCCCTGACCAGGGCTTGAACCTGAGTCCCCTGCATTGCAAAGTGGATTCTTAACCACTAGACACCAAGGAAGTTCCTAGAATCCCATTCTTTACAAATAAACTGCTCAGGCTGCCTAGTTATTTAATGCCCTCCAATTTCTCACCTATAGAATCTAGGATCTAAACTCATCATATATAATAAATCTTAGAAACCTAATTATGAAAGGATCTTACATCACCCTTGAGATTTAGGCTGGGAATCTCTCACTCACTCTCATGGAAATCATACAAAATAAAAAATTAAATTCTATTCCTTATGTGTGTTAGCACCTAACACCTTCCTTGGGTCATATTTTGGACCTCCCTTGTGGTGCTAGTGGTAAAGAACCCTCTTGCCAATGCAGGAGATGTAAGAGAGAGATGCAGGTTTGACCCCTGGGTTGGGAAGATCCCCTGAAGGAAGGCATGGCAGCCCACTCCAGTATTCTTGCCTGGAGAATCCCCATGGACAGAGGAACATGATAAGCTACATTCCATGGGGTTGCAGAGAGTCAGACATGGCTGAAGTGACAGCATACATTGAGAACAATTTTGATTCTAGCTGAAAATACAACATATTTCTCCAATTCTTCCCTTTGATATTTTAATTTTAAGGTTAAATTTTCTAGTGAAAATACTTTCCATAAAGTTTAAAAATGTTTTCTAAAGAGTTCTTGAGATAACCGATATTTCACAGAAAGAAGTGAACAAATGTTTCTAATGCCAATCTAAGAGATGGTTAAAAGCACAGTAACAATGCTCAATGTGTCATTCATTAAAATCAATTGTAGCTAGTTTGTAAGTTAATTGAAACTATATCTTTAAGTGATTCTCATATTTATCATTTTAATACCAAATATTTTTGAAAGGAAAGCAGATTCTTTACCAGCTGAGCAACAAGGGAAGCCCGAAATGAAACCACTCACTACATTTTCTTTTGAAGTCCATTGGTCATTATTTAATTTCTTATTGATAACTGACAACTTGTAGTTATTTCCATGATCCCAAGTTATTTTTAATGCTCTGGTTCAGAGATGTACTCTGGGTCATTTCTTGATCTTATTTAAATGGCCAGGTTCCTAAATTTATTGCCTTAAGTGGACTTTTTGTTATTTTTTCTTTCTCCTCTTGCTACTAGTCATTACTATTAGATGTTACTTCTTATTGCTATGGTATACCTTCTTGTACTCTGCATTTCTTTTTAATTTGTTGTATCTAAACTTCTATGGACCAAGAGTCTCAAAGTTAATTAAACTAGTTGAATAAGATCAACTTTTACAAAAAAAATTTAGGCTTAAAATTCAAGATGGGGAAGAGACATGTTAAGGAATGTTCCATGATGAAATGGATTCTGACTGATACACAGAAATAAAGAAGAGCATGCTCACAGAAGTGGTGATGGCATCAGCCAGAGGAAAAAGAATCTTTCACAAATAACATGCTCAGTTACATGCTTCAAGGGCAGCATGCAAATAATGAGGATGCAAAACATCGGTATTTGAGGAACACAGCAGTTGCACTCAAGTTATAGAAACTTAAATATAGTTTCTTATTTATGACTTTTGAAAACTAAGAGGATAACTAGTTCCTCTCTTTTGTAGGTAGCCCAGGGTCCCTTTAAATATAAATAAATGTAGAAGTAGTAATGAGGAGGAGCTGGGATAAAGTCACCACATGTTCATCAAATACTATCTAACGAGCCTCTGCTGTGGGGAGGTACTTTGCCAGCAGTAGGGATATCGCAGTGGTGGCACTGGTGGTAAAGAACCCGCCTGCCAATGTAGAAGATAAAAGAGGCTTGGGTTCAATCCCTGGGTTCTGAAGATTCCCTGGAGTAGGAAATGGCAACCCACTCCAGTATTCTTGCCTAGAAAATTCCCTGGGCAGAGGAGCCTGGCAGGCTACAATCCATAGGTCTGCAGAGTCAGCAGACAGCTGCACAGTAATGAGGCAGGCCTATTCTCCTCCCTCCTGAAACTTCCTGCCCTTCTTGGCACTTTGAGGGATGCTAAAAAAATGTAACATTACAGGGAGCTAAGTGAGGAGTATATGGAAATTCTCTGAACTATTTTGAAACTGCTATAGAAGTCTGAAATTTGTTCAAAAGAGGAAAAAAAAAATAGTATAAGGACATTTATGTCAGGACAAATTCAGGATATAAAGGAATATTTGATGAATGAAGAAAATCTGGTGGTCTGGGAAAGAAAGGGGTCAATTAAATCCAGATAGAGTAAATGGTATATAGAATGGGGCTGTGGTGGGGAACAGTGTTGGTGTAGGACTGACAGTGGCATTTAAGATGATGGAGCATACAGAGTGAGGGGTGAAGAGATGCCTGGCCCCTTGACCATCCCGTCATGGATCACTGCTCCAACAAGGGTGCTGGCAACAAGGTTTTTTGAAAACCAGAGCTGCTGACTTTTAACATATAATCTTAGCTAAGTGCTGAAGAATTGATGCTTTCAAATTGTGCTGCTGGAGAAGACTCTTGAGAGTCCCTTGGACAGCCAGGAGATCAAATCTGTCAATCCTAAAGGAAATCAACCCTGAATATTCATTGGAAGGACTGATGCTGAAGCTCCAATACTTTGGCCACCTGATGCAAAAAGCTGGCTCATTGGAAAAGACCCTGATGCTAGCAAAGATTGAAAGGAAATGGAGAAGAGGGCAACAGAGGATGGGATGGTTGGATGGCATCACCATCTTGATGGACAAGAGTTTGAGCAAACTCTGGGAGATAGTGAAGGACAGGAAGCCTGGTGCACTGTGCTTCATGGGGTCTCAAAGAGTTGGACATGACTTAGTGACTGAATCAACAACAAAACCTTGGTCTGATCCTTTTTCCTGACTTATTGACATAAAGCTTCTGCTCAGCCAAGCTTTATATTACACTTTACCCACTCCCCTGCTCTGAAAGCCAAGCAACTAGATTTTTCCAGTAGAATGTTTGGTTATAGGAAATTGTGAGTTATCACATGGAAGATACTCTCCTATCATGAAACCCCTAGTGTGTGAACTCACTAACATTTTGCTTTTATTTATTCCGGTATCTAGGGTTGCCTTAACTAACAGAGATATTAACTGGAAACTTTTTAGAGTTTTTCTTTGTTGTTGAGAATCCTGAAGTTTCTAGATCATCCAAAAAACCCTGGGTATATAGATCTTTGTTCTTATTCCTTCAGGCATGCTTATCTTTTTCTTTAACAATTATTTGTTGAATGTCAACTGTAAGTAGGAAAGACAACATAGTAAAGTAGAAAGGCCCTTGAATTGGGGATGGATGAGCAGCATTCAGGCCCTCTCACTTACTGCTAGCTATATAATATTACATAGCTTACTCATCCTGAACCCCCATTTTGCTTGATGTATTGTGAATAGTAAGTGAAGTCAGTATATAAATTTTTAGGTTTTGCAAATATTTCTATTATTTATTTTTTCAAATAACTCTTTATTTGATGTATGTTATCTCAGTGCACTCCTTTTTTACTGACACTAATGTTTTATAAATAATTAGTCTCAAATTGGTGATGTTAAGAAATTTTACTAAAGTCATAAGGCTGATAAATATTGTAGCCAGGATCTTTATATAGGTTTTTTTTGACTCAAAATCACATGCTCATTCCTTTTCTCAAAAGTATCGTTATCATTTATAGTACATGAGTATAATATCAGGAAAAATGTAAAAAGATTACATGAAAACTGGCTTGATCTATTTTCCTTTCTGAGTTTTTAGCCTCAATTTTTATTGGCCTTCAGCTCATCTGATTATGGTAAAACTATTTGAAAAAAAAAAAACATGTTCTCAAGTCTCTTGATGTGCCTACAGCTTATAGGAAGTGTAGTTACAAGAGAGATAAGAAGTTGGGTGGTGAGTATGTGAGGTTCATTATACTAGTCTCTACTTATTGCATGATTTAAACTTCATAATCAAAAGTATATAAAATCTTTATATACAGAGCCATCTCTCCCCTTTGTTTTTCAGCTAAACTTCTTGCTAGAACAACAATACCACATTCTCTATTCACTGTGCACATATCTGGAACTTGTCTTCAACCTCCTCCAGAGCTTTGAAACTGCAAAATGATAACAAATAAATTCTTTATTTTTTATATTGAATTATAGTTGATTTTTAATTGAAGTATAGTTTTTATATATATACATATATATACATATCAATTAAAAACTATACTAACATAGATATACATATGTCCTCTTTCAAGTTCTTTTGCTTTATAGGTTGTTATAGAAAATCCTATGGATGGAGGAGCCTGGTAGGCTGCAGTCCATGGGGTCGTTAAGAGTCGGACATGACTGAGTGACTTCCCTTTCACTTTTCACTTTCATGCATTGGAGAAGGAAATGGCAACCCACTCCAGTGTTTTTGCCTGGAGAATCTCAGGGACAGGGGAGCCTGGTGGGCTGCCATCTATGGGGTCGCACAGAGTTGGACATGACTGAAGTGACTTAGCAGCAGCAGCAGCAGAAGATATTAAATATAGTTCCCTGTGCTATACAATAGGTCCTTTTTTGTGTATCTATTTTATATATAGCAGTGTGTATCTGTTAATCCCAAATTCCCAATTTATCCTCTCCTCAACAATAAACTCTGTATTGACAGTTGTGTGAGTAAGTTTTAGAGATCTACTGTACAACACAGCACCTACAATTAGCAATAAGGGCTGCTCTGGTGGCTCAGACAGTAAAGAATCTACCTGCAGTGCAGGAGACCTGAGTTCGATCCCTAGGTTGGGAAGATCCCCTGGAGGAGGGCACGGCAACCCACTCTAGTATTCTTCTTGGAAAATCCCCATGGACAGAGGTGCCCGGTGGGCTACAGTCCATGGGGTCGCAAAGAGTTAGACATGACTGAGCGACTAAGCACAATCATGCGCTTAAAAGTGTGTTAAGAGGGTAAGCCTCATATTAACTGTTCTTACCACAAAAAAACACATAAACAACAAGAGGACACAGAAATACATTGCAGGTGATACATATGTTTATTATCTTGATTATAGGATGGTTACAGGAATACATATATGAATATAGATGTGTGTGTGTGTGTGTGTGTGTGTGTGTATATAATATATAGAGAGACAAACCTAGGCATTGTGTTAAAAAGCAGAGATAGTATTTCACCAACAAAGGTCTGGATAGTCAAGGCTATGGTCTTTCTAATAGTCACATACATTTCTGAGAACTGGACCAGAAAAAGGGCAGAACACTGAAGAATTGACGCTTTTGAATTGTGGCGCTGGAGAAGACTCTCCTTGCTTGGACAGCAAGGAGATCAAACCAGTCAATCTTCAAGAAAATCAACCTTGAATATTCATCGCAAGGACTGATGCTGAAGCTGAACCTCCAATACTTTGGTCACCAGATGTGAAGACCTGACTCACTGGAAAAGACCCTGATGCTGGGAAAGATTGAAGGCAGGAGGGAAAGAGGATGACAGAGGGTGAGACGGTTGCATGGCATCACTGACTCAGTGGAGTCTGAGCAAGCTCCAGGAGATGGTGAAGGACAGAAGCCTGGCCTGCTGCAGTCCATGGGGTCCAAAAGATTTGGACATGACTTAGCAAATGAACAACAGCAGCAACATTCCATCTAGTATTAAAAGTTGTGCCCAATTCTATCCACTAGATTGTCCTAAGGGTAGGATTGTCTTTTCTTTGTCATCTTTATACAGTGATCATTCCAGTATTTTCCAATAAATATTGGTTGAATTTAATCTTAATGTTATCGGAAAATGTTCCCTTTCCCCCCTCCCCCCATCCCATGCTTGAATTAAATCAGGGAAAATCATTTGCAAACCTCTGGTAGTTGTGAGCTTTGCCCAGTATTTGTCTAAATATGACTTATGGTTGACAGACACTAGCAGTTTTTGTTACCTAATTTTTTCAAACAGATTTCCATTTGTCAGAATTTGGGCTAATCTGTTTTTCCATTTCAAAATCATATTTCAAGTCCTAGTTCAATTTTGTACAGATTTACCTTTTGGCTCTCACGTAAAGTAAAAGTTTTCTAAAAGGCACGGCATTATATTTAATAGCTAGTGCTAGGCAGAGGCAACCAGAGCATTACTGAAATCAAATTAATTGGCCAGAAGGGACTGAGCCTGGAAGCATTTTGGATTAAAACTGTTCTCTACACTGCTGTCTGGGACAATATATTTCAAATAAAACTGCTTTACATAAAAGTTCTGTTGCAATTCAATTCTATAGAGATTTTTCTCTTCTCACAAAACATCTAGAGTGTTTTTCCAATAAAAAAGAGTGAACTGGAATTGTTTTATCTTCTTTCACATTAACTTCACATATTTCCCGTGATAAAATTAAAAGCAGTTCACCTGTTTTATGCACTGGATTGGAGTGCCTTTACATAAATACATTAAGAGAGTTCATAGATATGTATATATGCATATTTTTAATATATGAGTCTATAGCTACTAGGGCATTTGTGGGATTGAAGAGAGTCTTAAATAGGAAAGAAAGATACAGGCTAGAGGACTACATACTTGCTAAAATTTACTTGAGTTCTACTGAAGTGTTGTTTCAGAAAATGCACTAGAGAAGGTAAATCTTTATTTTTGAGATATTTTAAAATCTGAAATTAAAAGAGACTGTTTCAAAGACCATTTACATATCTAGACAGTTCAGTTCAGTTGCTCACTCATGTCCAACTCTTTGCGACTGCATGGACTACAGCATGCCAGGCCTCCCTGTCCATCACCAACCCCCGGAGTTTGCTTGAACTCATGTCCATCGAGCTGGTGATGCCATAAAACCATCTAATCTTCTGTCATCTAACCTTCTCCTCCTGCCTTCAATCTTTCCCAGCACAGGGTCTTTCCCAGTGAGTCAGGTCTTCACATCAGGTGACCAAAGTATTGGAGCTTTAGCTTCACCATCAGACTTTTCAGTGAATGTTGAGAACTGATTTCCTTTAGGATGGACTGGTTTGATTTCCTTGCAGTCCAAGGGATTCTCAAGCATCTTCTCCAATACCACAGTTCAAAACCCTCAATTCTTCGGTGCTCAGCTTTGTTTATGATCCAACTCTCACATCCATACATAACTACTGGAAAAATCATTGCTTTGACTAGATGCAACTTTGTCGGCAAAGTAATATCTCTGCTCTTTAATATGTTATCTAGGTTGGTCACAGCTTTTCTTCCAAGGAGCAAGCATCTTTTAATTTCATGGCTGCAGTCACCATCTACAGTGATTTTGGAGCCCAAGAAAATAAAGTCTGTCGCGGTAGACAGTTTAAGCTTTATCTCTCTCTCTTTCTCCCTCTCTCTCTACATATATAGGCACATGATTTTTGACATATTTTGTCAGTAAGAATTCCAATGAAGCCTGTAAATGTACAAAATGAGAGTCATATTCCTTAAATTATTGTACCACAGCTCCCTAAAAGGTGACTTCACAGAAGGTCACTGCTTTTTTAAAAACAAGGCATTGAAGAGTTTCTTTAGGTCCAATGAGATTTACTTGGAGACATGTCTATGTTCTCGACTTTCATTTTCCCCTCATTCTTTTGAATATAGTTAAGGTAAAACTTTGCTTTTACTTTTCTTTCTCTTAAAAGCAGGTTTGATAGGTGATCCTGAGGGAATGAGATAATGAGGAAGGAGAAAATGTAGCTCAGAAAAGGGAAGGTGAAATAAAAGTTTTTAAAAAGTCATTTGTTTATTTATTGCCAGAGTAGTTAGAGCTTCCTCCTTCACCTCAGCCAACAGAAGTAGTCCACAGAAACCTAAAAATAAGTTAAAAGGAAACATTAGTGAAAATTACTAGGGTTGAGATTTCATTTTGGCAGTTTTAGGAATTTGTCAAGCTGAAAGTGACTTGGATAGGATCATGGAAATGTAGTTAAAATAGATGTGCTATTGTATGTATTTTCCCTTAAAAATCACTTTGTTTTTAATGCTAGAAAGAAAAGGTAAGTATGAGGAGATTGTAATCAGAATTCAAAACTGTCAGATATCATGAACACCAAACTTAATAGCAGATTTATGAAAACTCGGTCAGGATTTGGGTTAAATTTTAGAATTTTCTCCTGTATTGTTTTAAAACAATAGCAACTGATAAAAATTGAAAATACAGTATTACAAATATCCTTGTAAGCTTAACCTTGATTCACCAATTATTAGTATTGTGCCACATCTCTCTCCATGTCCTTTTAAAAAGATAAGTTTCAAAAGTACAATGATAATATCAAGATACTTAACCTTTAAGAATTTCAGTGGGTAACTCTGACATAATCACACTCAAGCATTTTAATATTAATACAATACCAATATCTAATATACAATCCATATTCCTATTTACCCAAATAAGCCCCAAGAAAGTGATAGTGAAAGAAAGTGAAAAGCACTCAGTCCTACTCTTTGTGACCCCATAGATTATACAGTCCATGGAATTCTCCAGGCAAGAATACTGGAGTGAGTGGCCTTTCCCTTCTCCAGGGGATCATCCCAACCCTTCTCCAGAGACTGAACCTAGGTCTCCGAAATTGCAGGCAGATTCTCTACCAACTGAGCTATCAAGGAGGTCCAATTAAGCCCCAAAGGTCTGTTTTAAATTTTCAACTCAGTATCTGATTAATGTTATTACAGTACACTTGTTTGTCGTATTTTTTAAAACTCTTTTAGTTTAGAACAGTCACGTTACACTTTCTGTTTTTCCTGATTATGATATTTTTTGAAGAATCTGGGCTGGTGAGCTCATAAACTCCCTTACAATCTGGATTTGCTCAATCACTTCTTTATGATTAGATTCAATTTACACATTTTGTCAAGAATAATATCTAGGTAATAGGAGGAAGAAATGACAAGCCAGTCTAATATTCTGCCTGGAGAATCCCCATGGACAGAGGATCTGGTGGGCTTCAGTCCATGGGATCTCATAGAGTCGGATATGACTTAGAGACTAAAGAACAACAGTATGCTAACTGGGTTTCCCTTGTGGTTCAGATGGTAAAGAATCTGCCTGCAATGTAGGAGACCTGTGTTCGATCCCTGAATCAGGAAGATACCTTGGAGAAGGGAATGGCAACCTGCTCCAGTATTCTTGCCTGTAGAATCCCATGAACAGAGGAGCCTGGCGGGCTCTAGTCCTGGGGTTGCAAAGAGTTGGACATAACCAAGCTACCAACACAACAACAATAATGTTGATTAACTTGATTGTGGTGATCATTTCATAATGTATACGCAAATCAAACATCAAGTTGTACATCAATATAGACAGCTTCCATTTGTCAGCTATGCCTCACTAAAGCTAAAAAAATTTAAAAAGAAACTATTTTACCTAGATAATGTTTTGTACTTCCTTCTGCATCAAGTCAAAAGACTAATGATATCTGGCTTTTTCCTTTTATTGATGATTCTAGATTAGATCACTTTTAAGATGGTATCTATAAGGTCTTGCTGTTGTAAAGGTGCATTTTCTGCTTGATAAGTCATGTACATCCTATGTGCTGATACTTTGAAATTATATGTATAATGTGATCTTCAGTAATTTCTCAGCCAATAGTTTTAGGGCCTATTAATGGCTAAACCATTACTTTGATGTTTGGCACTAATTCTTTTTAATTATATAATTCTACATTAATTAACTGACATTATTCTACAAAGAAGAACTTCTACTTATTCATCCTTTTAGTATAGCTGTGGGTTCCCAGATTCTTTTTTTTTTAAATGAATACTTGAAAGCCCATTATCACTTATTTTGATATTTACATTAGTCCAAAATTATCCAGGGAGATATATTTTAGCTTGGATTTGTGCCCTATTGACATGTCCCTAATTAAAACTTAATTCTTCAGCAATCATTCTAGCTTGCATCATCCAGATCCTCACTTTAGGAATAAAAGATTTATTACCAATTGTTCCAAAGACTGAGGCTGACACCTCCAACTGTCTGCCCTCTCTGGGACTCATACTTCACTGAAGATAGCTGCCTTTTTCAAGATTATATTCCCTTTCTGAAGTGAGGGTCTATGTATTGGGGAGAGAGCTGGGAACCTATATCTGATAACTAGTCAGTGAATACCTGGAAAAGCTTTGCTTCCTCTTTTCAGTTTGGTGCAACTCAGAAGAGTCATGCCAGTTTCAGAGCTCCCTATGAATTTGACTAAGGACTTGATATGACTACACCGCAGATCAAATTTTCCCTCTACCTATATTTGCCTTCGTTCTCTTCTCCTACTGGTATTGACCCCAAGAGCCTTCCTTACTGGACCTCCAAGTCGCTACTTTTCATCTGAGTATATTTTGTGTGGATCCGAACTTGTGACAGTCTGACAATAGTCTGAACAAACAGATGCTAAAATGGGATTTTGGAGTATGAAGAGCTGCAGGCACCAGGTGGCAGTGATAAAGCTTTCAACGTGGGCAAAATGAGAGGCTGTGTTGGTGAAGGGAAATGTAATGGTGGGTTCAAGGTATCAACCATCTGAGATATTGGGTTGGCTAAAAAATTCATTTGGGCTTTTCTGTAACATTTTAATGATGAACTTGTTGGCCAACCCAATACATGTGTGAAACAGTGATCATAAGAGCAATGGCATTGAATAGTACTCCCAGCCAACTGATGATTTCAGAAAGAGAAAATGAAGGCTAACCATCAGTAAAAGGCTAAAAGTGAGAACCAAAGGTCTAGCTTGGAAACACATAGTGAGATTCTTATCTCCAGCAGCTTTATGGTAGAAAAAACTGGAGAACTAGGCTCAGAAGGCTAGCATAGCTTAATTAAACTCTTGACTAGTTAGATCTGCCACAACAAGACTAGGGCCCTCATTGGCAAAGAATGGAATAAAAAGCTATCAGTTCAGTTCAGTTGCTCAGTCATGTCCGACTCTTTGCAACCCCATGAACCACAGCGTGCCAGGCCTCCCTGTCCATTATCAGCTCCCAGAGTCCACCAAACCCATGTCCATTGTGTCAGTGATGTCATCCAACCATCTCATTCTCTGTTGTCCCCTTTTCCTCCTGCCCTCAATCTTTCCCAGCATTAGGGTCTTTTCAAATGAGTCAGCTCTCCACATCAGATGGCCAAATTATTGGAATTTCAGCTTCAACATCAGTCCTTCCAATGAACACCCAGGACTAATCTCCTTTAGGATGGACTGGTTGGATCTCCTTGCAGTCCAAGGGACTCTCAAGAGTCTTCTCCAACACTGCAGTTCAAAAGCATTAATTCTTCGGCACTTAGCTTTCTTTATAGTCCAACTCTCATATCCATACATGACTACTGGAAAAACCATGGCCTTGACTAGACTGACCTTTGTTGGCAAAGTAATGTCTCTGATAGGGACAATTGCTTGCTGCACTTAGAAATTTTGAATCCTCAGATTCCTCAGGATCCACCAAGTCGGCAGAAATAGCTCACCACTTTTAGAGAAAAAAAAGTATTTCCTCTAAAAATAGGGTGTGGCTTAACAAGATTAAATTAAAAGCTGACATCAAAATGTAAAATTTGGCTTTGATATAAATTTAATAGCTATGAAGGAAATAAGGTTTGATAAGAGGGAATGAGTAACATATTATTGATTTAAACATTTAAAGCAATGTAAAAAAGAAAGTTTAAGTAGAATTTCTATAATTATGCTGAGATAACTTATTTGGTAAAAAAAAAAAGTGAAGATGTTGCAAATCATAAAATAATTTATTTTGAATTTCTCAGTGTTGGTGGGAAAAGCTTGCTTTGACAAATAAGTTCAGGCAAATACCTCCTATTTATTATGAAAGCAGGCAACCTATAGAAGAATTATAAAGAGATAAAAATGTTTTACTTGAAGGAAAGATGCACATGGTGCTTCCAAGTACATTTTTTAAAATAATAATATATATTGATCATTTTGTAATGCTCAGTTTTCACTGGAAGGTATTTGGTCTTCACAGAAAAATAAGAAAAAAGCAAGTGAGAGGTTATATATCTGTCTCATGCTTGGCCAGATTAAAACAAGCACAATACTATGAGATGGTTGGCTCCAAATCAGAATTTTTCAAGATTAAGATCAATGGCTGTTTTATATCCAGACAAAATTTATTATCTCTAGAAATAATATATATATATCTTCTTAAATTATGGCAATTCAATATTATTCTGAATATGATACTTCATAGACAGAACTAAATTTTCTTGTTAATCATCACCTAGATGTGGCAAATTGATTAAGAAGAAAAAAGTTTTGTCTACTGACTAAAAAGTTGCTACATATCGAGAGCCAACAGACACCCTGTACCAAAGCACAGAAACCTAAAAAGCAAAGTTTTGAGTTTTGGGCAAGAGCACTAATAGCCCACAATTGAATCTAAGTGACAGCCCAGAGAATTTCCACTTAATAGCAGCCCTGTGTAGAGACAGGACACTCTATCAACACACATACCCAAGCCCACACACACCAGCCTTCCTGGCCTCCAAGCCAGGACAGATGGGATCTGAAATAGACACATAACACTAACCTGTCCATCATTCTCTCCCATGGGCTTATATACACAATGAGCTGGAGGGATCATTTTTTCTTTGTTTTCCTCAGGGATTTAAATTAAGGGCCAGAGAGAAAATCTGACTGCTATTTTCCATATTTCTTTGACAAACTAGTGCGTGATTTCCATCTGTGGAAAACAGAATTATTCTTCAGAAGGGAAATGGGTGGATTCAAAAGTGTAGAGAGTGGAATGAGTACAAAAATTGAGGGCAAAGGGAAAATGAAAGGAAAAGGAGATACACAAAGGCTGCCTGGACTCGGGCAAATAATTTTATACGATGCTGAATAAAAAATAAGGGCTTGTAGAATATCAGTTCAGTTCAGTCGCTCAGTCATGTCCAACTCTTTGTGACCCCATGGACCCCATTGTAGAGTATATGGACATGACTTTGAGCAAACTCTGGAAATAGTGAAGGACAGGGAAGCCTGGCGTGCTGCAGTCCATGTGGTCGCAAAGAGCTGGACACGACTGAACACAAGAGTATATGGGATCATGGGCTTGCTGGATGAGGAGTATCAATTCTGCCCAGCAACCAATTATGGAAGAGCTCAAAGCAGGAAAGTGTTATCTCGAGTGGGAGGCTTGATATCTAATTACAGCAGGGATGTGCAAGGGAGCTGAGATACTTACAGGAAGACCATCCTGGGGGGGTGATCTGACCAGGAAAACCACTGTAAGCACCCTTACTGTCACCTTCATTATTTCACTTCTTCACTCACTCTTCCTGACTTTATCCCATTCTTCCACTGTTCTTGTTTAGTCATCTCAATTGTGTCTGACTCTTTGCTACCCCATAGACTGCAGCACGCCAGACTTCCCTGTCCTTCACCATCTCCTGGAGTTTGTTCAAACTCACTTCCATCAAGTTGATGATGCCATCCAACTATCTTGGTCCTCTGTCACCCTCTTCTCCTCCTACCTTCAATCTTTCTCAGCATCAGGGTCTTTTTCAATGAGTCAGTCCCTTGCACCAGGTGGCCAAAGTATTGGAGCTTCAGCTTTAGCATCAGTCCTTCCAATGAATATTCAGAATTGATTTCCCTTAGGATTGACTGGTTTGCTCTCCAAGGGACTCTCTATCTCCGTTCCTACTGGATGGACTTCTTACTACCATTACTTTGTGGTCATATTTTAAGCAGTATGTTGTTGTTGCTTAGTCACTAATTCATGTCTGACTCTGTGATCCATGGACTGTAGCCCAGCAGGCTCCTCTGTCCATGAAATTTCCCAGGCAAGAATACTGAAGTGGTTTGCCATTAACTTCTCCAGAACATCTTCCTGACTCAGGGGTCCACCTGTATCTCTTGTATCTCCTGAATTAGTAGGTGGGTTCTTTACCACTAAGCCCTTGGGAAGCTTTTAAGCAGTATCCACTGTTGTAAATTTCTTGAATGATGACTTCTCTGCCTGCTGCTGCCACTTCTGTCTTTCTCACCTTACTATTTGAATTTCCTGAAACAATTATCTAGAAATACTTTTGGATCTATATAACTTTTAATCTATATAACTCTAAAATGTTGGAGGTTGGTGCTATTTTTCAGACATAGAAGTTTCAACAATTTTCAACATTAGGGTATAAAAAAGTCATTTCAGTTTTCCAAGACTGTTTTGGCTCCACTTGCATTTTCTCATCCAAAAACATACTTAATTGACTTTGCTGCTTCATGTGTTCTATTGAAGAATGTTGAAAGTATAAGCATCTGCTTTTAATAAGTGTAAATTAATGCTAGTATTAGAGAAGTCCAACCATAAAGAAGATAATAAATTAATAATAAAAAAAAGAAAAGAAAGATATATCTAATGTTTAGATAACTCACTCTTTGATATGTATGAGTGAGTCAGCATTATGGAGCAATTCTTTTAATAATTCCTCTCATTTAAGTGAAATTCATTTAAGTGTTGTCCACTGACTTTTTTTCTGGCTGAGAGGAAAAGATAAAAATTCTGGAGGCCAGGTGAAAAATAAGAAGAAATTAAAAAAAATATTGATATTTTGATGTAGATAAACTGGAAAGATGGAAATGATTTACCAGAAGTCTATCCACAACTTTTTAGCACTTCTGGATGAGCTCAGGAACAAGTTTTACACTAATTTCATTTGTCTGCTCTGCAGACCCACTTCACTTTCTTAGTTACCATGCATGTGGATGAGGCTGATTTTCATGGTGGGGTCCTGAGAGGAGGACTTGGGGGGTATTAAGGGAAAATCATTTTGCATTTTCAGTTCATCCATATCCTAGTTAGTAGACATGAGCTTGCCTTTCTCAATGAGCTCACCAGTGGACTATAATTATGGAACAAGAAAGTTGTAAATAGGTGCCTCAATAGTCTTAGAGCTCCAGCTACTGTCATTTTGACACTCACCATGCCCCACTTCCTCCACATAACTCTGTGTGTATGTGCTTAGTTGCTCGGTTGTGTCTGACCCCATGGACTGTAGCCCACCAGGCTCCTCTGACCATGGGATTCTCCAAGAACACTGGAGTGGGTTGCCATGCCCTCCTCTAGGAGATCTTCCGATCCAGGGATCAAACTTGCATCTTCTATGTCTCCAGCATTGGCAGGCAGATTCTTTACCACTGTGCCACCTGGGAAGCTCCTGTATAATTCTGGAGACTTTCAATTCTGTTGCCAAGTAGTTCTTGCCTCTGAAACTGTGCATGGGTCTTTGATTTCAGGAGTGGTGGTAGGCGGAGGGACGAGAGAGGACAGAGATATTACCAAATCTGTACCCACAAGTCCACTACAAAGACTTGAAATTATGTCAACAAATTGTGTGAGGTTGCACAGGTTGATTTCATGTCCTTAAAGCTTTTTTAAACTTTTCATCTTTATTTCATATAATTTTGTCTGAGCACTTTTAGATGTGCAGTCAATAGTGAAGATGCATTTCTTATCTGTGCATTTTCCCATTTTGTCCAGGAATCTTTATCCTTCATCTCTGTCCAAACTCCTGAAAATTACTTTTTTATGGAGTTATTCACAGTTAGCCTGGTTTGATGTTCTTGATAACTTTATTGCTGTAGGATTCAAAAATAAATTTTGAGCTATATTGAGCTCTGTGTTAATTCTCTTACATGTTATCTCCCTGAATGTGTTTTGGTTATTGTTTTAATGTAGGTTCCTGTGTGTGTATAAATAGTTTCATCAAGAGTCCCTAAAGTTAAGGATTATGCCATAGATTTATTATATCTTCCTGTGTCTCTATACTGTCCTTTTCTCAATAAAACAACATTGCTGGCTGACAGCCCAGGATCAGAACACAGCAGCCTCTTTGGGAAAATGTGTTTTAATAGGATACATAAGTAAATGTGCTTTAGAGAGCTGGGGGATGTACTGGGGATTCCCCCTAGGTGGCTCTTTCAGTCCTGGTCTTGTTCCTCCTGAATCCACACTAAGTTGCTTGTCTACTGCATCAGCTGCCAGCCATCAAGGACATCCTGGAAATTCCAAACTCTGGTCATTTGGCCTTTCCTTCCTTTGTTTCAGAGCTTACACACTGCCAAAGATTTCCACAAATGTAACAGTCTGTGAGTGTTATATTACTCAGATTAAAATGCCTGCCTGTGGTCTTGCACTGAATCCTCACTGACTTCCTGCAGAGTCCAACAACTGGGCTGTGAAAAGTTCCCCAAAGTGTGCAGATGTTTAATGACTCTCACTTATTCCCTGCAGCACTCAAATGACTGATCACAGCAAATCAGAGGATTGAATGTCAAAACAGACACTGAAAATTCCAGGAAAATTCAAAAGACCAAAGCCTTCCTGACTTGTGTTCTCTTAACTGAATCCTGGAAGAGACAGCATGATTAACCTGGGCCACCGCTGAAATGCCAGTGAGCAGGAACCTGAAAATCCTCAGGCGAATCTTTCTGAAAAATGGCCAAATGGACATCCTAGGAGGGACTGCGAACATGAATCAAATACATCTTGGTAAATCTGTTATTATGCACCAGGCATTGTACTGGGCACTTAGAGAATTGTCTAATTTTATTCAGTCAAATCTCCCTGCATGTGAAACTAGTTTTTTTTCTGTTTCCTGTCTGGGCTGTGTCTTTTCCTATGTGAGTAACCAAAGCAGTTGTTGAGAAGAAATATATTAGGATCCTCGAAAGTTTCTATTTTACTACATGTAAGCCCGTGAATACAATTGAGAAAGAGAGGACTGCAACCTAAAACAGCCTGCAAGATAAAGTTAATGACCAACAATTATTTAATCAGAAAGACACCAGACATTATAACTCACATCATAACAATATATCTTTGAGTGAGACTCACATCATAAATGATATAGTTTTCATACATGATTTATTTTTTAAAATTATCTTTATTTAAAAAAGGACAAATTTGTAAAGAACGTGAAGCAAAAATAAGATATTGTAAAACATTTCAACACAGAGACAGCAACATCTAACAATGTCTAGGCAGCTTTTGCTACATAATATCCATTTTAAAGTTGGCAAGTTTAAAATAAGAATCATTTAAATTCACTCATATGCCTACAAGCCAGCTTGGGATAAATGATCTAGGCTGGACCGGGCTGAGTTTGATTCCAATCTCAGATGAAAAGTTGGATGGATGGTGTTCCTCCACATGTTTCTTATTCCCTTGGAGCAGTGGGAAAGTTAGGGCACAGTCTTCTCATTGCATGGACAGAGGTGCAAGAGAGCATGTGGATTTCAGGCAAGCACATTTCAAGTCTTTGTTTGCATCACTTCTTCTAACGACCCAAAGGTCAACGTTAATCATAAGGCCAATTCTAAAATCAATGTGACAGTGAAATAAATATACTATTCCATAGTGGCAAGGGGTCTTTCCACTTGCTTGCCAATGCAGGAGACATAAGAGATGTGGGTTTGATCCCTGAGACAAGAAGATTCCCTGGAGATGGTGGTTTAGTCGCTAAGTCATGTCTGACTCTTGCGACCTCATGGACTGTAGCCCGCCAGGCTCCTCTGTCCATGGGATTTTCCAGGTAAGAATACCAGAGTGGATTAGCCATTTCCTTCTCCAGGGGATCTTCCTGATCCAGGAATCAAACCCAGGTCTCCTGCATTGCAGGCAGATTCTTTATCAACTGAGCTATGAGGGAAGCCCTGGGGGAGGGCATGACAACTCACTCCAGTATTCTTGCCTGGAGAATCCCTTGGACAGAGGAGCCTGGTGAGCTGCAGTTCATAGGGTCACAAAGAGTTGGACTTAACTGAAGTGACTGAGCACACACATAGTGGGAAGCAGTGAGGAAGCAAAGATTTCCTGAATAGTAATTCAAGGTCTTTCTTTTTATAAGTGCTTCATGATTTTACAGATGATACAAATATTCTAGTGCAAACTTCTTTTTTCAATGTGATAATTTAGCTAAAGGCTCCAGACCTTTCCAAGCCGTACAGAAATGACCTCATAGCTTTTTGATTACATTCTACTTATATTTCGAAGCTTCCTTAGCATCATCTCCTCAAGGAAAATAGGGCGAAGTGCCTCTCTCCATCTTTAATGTAGCTCTTCGCATATTATTTTCAAATTTTCTAATCACAGATTTCTGTCATAGCTGACAGAAATCTTCTCCAGGACAAGTTTCAGGTCTAATTCTAGATACTTTGTATTTGGTGAGTTGAAATGAAAGTACATAGCCTGTCTCTGTCCTTTCCTTGTCTTGTTACTGATCATCATTTTCCAAGAGGTTTAAGGGACCATCTATACAATATTTCAATTGATAATAAAAACCGTACCTCCCGTCCGCATAGGGCTTTAGATTTTATAAGCTGTGTCTATAGTCACCTAATTTGAGACTAGAAACTGCTGTCTGTCTTTACTTCTCATATTTTCACTCATTTCTATCACGATCCTCTATTCAGTTCAGTTCAGTCGCTCGGTCGTGTCCGACTCTTTGCGACCCCATGAACTGCAGCACACCAGGCCTCCCTGTCCATCACCAACTCCCAGAGTTCACTCAGACTCACGTCCATCGAGTCAGTGTTGCATTCCAGCCATCTCATCCTCTGTCATCTCCTTCTTCTCCTGCCCCGAATCCCTCCCAGCATCAGAGTCTTTTCCAATGAGTCAACTCTTCACCTGAGGTGGCCAAAGTACTGGAGTTTCAGCTTTAGCATCAGTCCCTCCAGTGAACACTCAGGATTAATCTCCTTTAGGATGGACTGGTTGGATCTCCTTGCAGTCCAAGGGACTCTCAAGAGTCTTCTCCAACATCACAGTTCAAAAGCATCAATTCTTTTGCACTCAGCTTTCTTCACAGTCCAACTCTCACATCCATACATGATCACTGGAAAAACCACAGCCTTGATTAGACGGACCTTTGTTGGCAAAGTAATGTCTCTGCTTTTGAATATGCTATCTAGGTTGGTCATAACTTTTCTTCCAAGGAGGAAGCATCTTTTAATTTCATGGCTGCAGTCAACATCTGCAGTGATTTTGGAGCCCAGAAAAATAAAGTCAGCCACTGTTTCCATTGTTTCCCCATCTATTTCCCATGAAGTGATGGGACTGGATGCCATGATCTTCATTTTCTGAATGTTGAGTTTTAAGCCAACTTTTTCACTCTCCTCTTTCACTTTCATCAAGAGGCTTTTTAGTTCCTCTTCACTTTCTGCCATAAGGGTGGTGTCATCTGCATATCTGAGGTTACTGATATTTCTCCCAGCAATCTTGATTCCAGCTTGTGCTTCTTCCATTCTAGCGTTTCTCATGATGTACAGCCTTGAAGTACTCCTTTTCCTGTTTGGAACCAGTCTGTTGTTCCATGTCCAGTTCTAACTGTTGCTTCCAGACCTGCATATAGGTTTCTCAAGAGGCAGGTCAGGTGCTCTGGTATTCCCATCTCTTTCAGAATTTTCCACAGTTTATTGTGATCCACACAGTCAAAGGCTTTGGCATAGTCAATAAAGCAGAAATAGATGTTTTCTAGAACTCTCTTGCTTTTCCCATGATCTAGCAGATGTTGGCAATTTGATCTCTGGTTCCTCTGCCTTATCTAAAACCAGCTTGAACATCTAGAAGTTCACGGTTCATATATTGCTGAAGCCTGGCTTGGAGAATTTTGAGCATCACTTCACTAGCATGTGAGATGAGTGCAATTGTGGGGTTAGTTTGAGCATTCTTTGGCATTGCCTTTTTTTGAGATTGGAATGAAAACTGACCTTTTCCAGTCCTGTGGCCATTGCTAAGTTTTCCACATTTGCTGGCATATTGAGTGCAGCACTTTCACAGCATCATCTTTCAGGATTTGAAATAGCTCAACTGGAATTCCATCACCTCCACTAGCTTTGTTTGTAGTGATGCTTCCTAAGGCCCACTTGACTTCACATTCCAGGATGTCTGGCTCTAGGTGAGTGATCACACCATTATGATTATCAGGGTCGTGAAGCTCTCTTTTGTACAATTCTATGTAGTCTTGCCACCTCTTCTTAATATCTTCTGCTTCTGTTAGGTCCATACCATTTCTGTTTATCTGTCAGCTGTATCTCTCTTTTATTTTCCTGACTTTCATTGTTTTTTAATCCCAAGGATCTCATCTGTGAGTGATTTTTAATTCAGTTCAGTTCAGTTCAGTCACTCAGTTATGTCTGACTCTTTGCGACCCCATGGTCTGCAGCACACCAGGCCTCCCTTCATCACCAACTCCTGGAGTTTACTCAAAACTCATGTTCACTGAGTCGGTGATGCCATCCAACCATCTCATCCTCTGTCATCCCCTTCTCCTCCTCCCTTCAATATTTCCCAGCATCAGGGTCTTTTCAAGAGTCAGCTGTTCGCATCAGATGGCCAAAGTATTTGAGTTTCAGCTTCAACATCAGTCCTTCAGTGAATATTCAGGACTGGTTTTTCACACTTTTTAGAAAATACATAGTGATGCAATAATTTGATTTAAGTTACATTTTAAGAAAGGAGGATGAAACTCAATGTTATTTGCTGAAACATTTCCTTTTGCCTGAAATGCTGTGTCATTCTGAGAAACTTGACAGAACTTCATTTAATTTTTCAAACAAATTCAAATGACTTCTCCTTTCCCCACCTAAGTAATCTCTCCTCTTTTAGTGGAAGCTACTATTCAGAATACTTTACATTTCATTCAACTAAATCATCTGTTTATCTACTTTCCATATAGACCATGCTTTCCTCCTAAACGTCATGTCCTAGTTTTGTGCAGCCAGCACTTATTACTTTATTTTTGAATAAATGGCTGAAGGCTGAAGTTTCAAGGGGATTATTAAGAGGTAAAGAGGGAGGAAAACTGATGAAACCCAACTATATCCATAGTGAATTTGTATGCCACAGCCATCATTGTTAGGAGCCTGGAAAATACAAAGAACTGGAATGAAGACATCGGTTTTCCTCCTGAAGTGTTCACCTGCTGACCGCAGCATTCTAGAAAAATAGGTTTAAAAAAAATCAATTTTGAGGTAATCTGTTGAGGGTAAGAGTGGAGAACAATGCTCATTTGAGTCACTAAAGCTGATTGAAAGCGTGATCAGTGCTCAGGGCAGAAAATCACTCCAAATTACCTGAAAACTTATTATTATCCAAGCCCCAAATAAGGCTGAGTTTAATGCAATAGGAAGTATCTTTTAAATAGATTCGTTCATCTATCTATCTGCCTCAATCTAATTTACAATTTGCAATTTTAAGCATTCATTAATCAGTTAACAAGGCATATTTATAAGGCACATTATCATAGGCTACAACAGTAAGCTGTCTTATGTTAAAGCCAGTCTTGATATCTGAGCAAGGAAAGGCTAAGGCTGTTGATTCCAGTGCTTGGTTTTATATTAAACAATTGGACTGGGAATTAGATTTAAGACGTATATCAACCATTATGTAAATAAATGCTTTATTATTAACAATTTAAAGAAGTGAATTGTTGATTGAGTCTAGATGATATATGATAGATGCAACATGAATATCAACATTTAAAAAATACAGGCAATAGAAGGACATGATTCAGTAATTAATCTTTCATGTTAGTATGTTGGTTTCCTGTCTTTGTCATCTTTGAGAAATGTGATCATAATTTCTTGCTATTTGTAAGGGAAAAGCTTTAAAACAAGTTATAAGGGAAATGATATAATTTTTAAGCTCTTAGAAGCATTTACAGTCAAGTGTTCTATATGTTTAAGTTACTGAATAAGCATTTTGGAAATGATAATAATGTAATTCTGGTTTCCTGCATCTGTGAATTTAAGGTCCAAAGTATATGACCAAAGGTGAGTAATTATTTCAAAGCAAATGGATGCTCTTTCAATGTAATTCCACATAAACTTCTTTTCTTGGTCTGGAAGTCTGCTGATACAGTGATAATTTAGAATCTCTGTTAGTGTGGGAGTTTCCTCTTCAAGTTCTCATTCATTGAATTGAGTAAAAGTCAAATTTTAGTCTTTTGAATGGCTTTCTATTGTTAGATTTTTTGCCTTTTTCAGTCTTTCTGAGCCGAAATACAGTTTTCAGGCACTCTTTACCTAATCTGACACTGACCATCTCATTAAATATGGAAAATATTATCACAAGCTTAATCAATGTCTGCTGAAACTCCCATGCCCTAACAGTTAATCCAGAACTTCCTGATTCAATAACAAATCTTACCTGATAATTGTAAACCTACTAGCACTTTCAAGGGAGCCAGAAATATGTAAATCTGATTTTATATTTTCTATCCAGAGCGTTGCATATGATTAGGCTCTAATGCCTGAAGTTTTAGCAAAAATATTGATTAGCTTTCAAATAATGCTACAGCTAGTAAAATGTTGAATTTTGCTGCAGGTAAAATGTGTCTTGCTAAATAATAATCAACAGCCAATTCACTTGTGTATTTGAGGAAAGAATTCACTTTTGGCTGGTCATAAACCAACATAGATATTAACATTGATCTGAGTATTTCTTACTTGTTTTGAACACTTATCACACACATTTTCAGAAATGTCTTGACGTTGAACATTAATTCACATTAACATTACTTTTCCTTCAATTAAAAGCTATCCTAAAGACAATTATTATGTTCCTGCTGTTCAGTTTCCCACCTATGATGCAAAAGGGCCAAGTTTTAAAACCATATTGAACATATTTTCAAATCCAACTGGTACATACTGAAGAATGTTACGACATTATCTCAGCCCACAGCTTCAGGGGAAAGTCACAGAGGTAAGAAAGAGCCTTGCTGCAGCCTGGATTCGGGTGATGAAGTGACTTGGAGTCGCAGGGGACTCACTTTGCCGTCTGGATTTCAGTCAGTACAAAGTGAAGGCTCTCCACTAGACTATCTCCAGGGTCATTTCCAGTTCCAGGGAGAAACATTCAAAACCCAGAAGTTCTAATTTTCAAGCCACTCGACTCTGCCTCACTTTTTAAAATTATGATTTTTTTAAACTTTTAATTTTGTGTTGGAATATAGCTGAGGAACCATATTGTAGTAGTTTCAGGGGGACAGCAAAGGGACTCGGCCATACATATACATGCACCCATTCTCCCCCAAACTCCTGTCCCATCCAGGCTGCCAAGTAACATTGAGCAGAGTTCCCTAGGCTATACAATAGGACTTTGTTGGTTATCCATTTAAATAAAGCACCGTGTACATGTTGATTCTAAACTCCCTAACTATCCCTTCCCCTCCTCTTTACCCGCTTCTGCCTCACTTTTTCTGTTAAATTATTTGATATGATTTAGGAATTGCCATTTAAGTTGTGTTCCCAGTCTTCAGCCCCCATTGTCTTGATTATAACAGCCTACTTCTTTGTGACCTTTTCTTTCTAACTTGAGCAAAACATAAGCAGATTCTATGTGTTATATAAGGGAATAAATATGTGGACAAAATAACCCCTAACATCTAGTACTCATAATTAAAACCTCCTCTCAGAAAGGCAAAGCTGTGTTTGAGGCTCTATTTTGGTAATCCAGAAATGTGGAGAGTGATGTGTAGGGATGAAATTTACAGATAACTACAAAATTAATTCACATACTACAACCAAGTTGGAACCTTTATTTTTCCAAAGCTTTTGGATAAAGGCCTGAATTGCTATGATTTTACCTCTAGAGAATAGAACAATTTCTTAATATTATAAGCTGTTTCATTAAATAGCACTTAATACCACCAATAAACTATATTGCAAATCGCTAAGCAAAGAATATAGATTTAGGACAGCTTATGACCTGTCATTATCAGTTACAAAAGAAGGAAGCAATTTCTTTGTGCATAATTGCATTTAAATTTTATGCCATAACAGTTGAAATGAGAATGGTTAGTCATTTAAAGAGGTATTTTAAGGATTAATGTAATGACACATACTTGGACTATTTAAAGAGTCCTAAAAATAATAAAAGGGAGTTCTATTTGGAAAAACCCCTCACTTCTTTGCATCCCATACCAGAATCTATTACTACAGCTTTCTGCTATTTGAATAGATTTGTGTGGGTGGCTGGGAGGAGAGAAAAGACGGGCATTTACCCAGAGACCTTTCCATTTTTTAAAAATTGAAAATCCTCTGTCACCAGAAATTAAGTTTAAATCATTTGATATAAAATATCTAAAAACAATAAGTTGAAAAGGGAGAAAAAAAGACAAAATGAGAGTAAGAAAAAGTGTCAAAGAGCTGAAAAATCCCTTGTAATACAATCAAATGGAAATTATGAAGCTCTCAATATGGTACATTAGTAATTTAGGTTGTTACTCATGCACCAGTCAAGCTTCAAATTATAACATGCACTCAGAAGCAATTGGCCCCAGGGTTATGAAACCAGATCTTTCCCCCTTGATTCTGATCTGATTTTCTGAGAGATCTGGAGAAAACCTCAAGGAAATTTCTGAGAGAGACAGTTGGTGGGGTTGGTAGGATGAGGAGAAAAAGGGAAGGCTGGGCAGTGGTGGAAGGTTAAGGGTGAGGGAGAATATGTGGAGTGCAGAGAAAACCTGAAAGGAGGGTGAGAACAGCTGAGAAGCAGGGCATAATTGGAACGAAGGCAAAGTGATCCGCAAGCTTTTGGATTCTTGACATCTATACATCCCAAAATAAGATTTAGAAAAGAAAGTAACGGAGGGAGACTGGAAGTTCAGCAATTTCTTCCTAGAAACCATTTATCATCTTGTTGTTCAGTCACTCAGTCGTGTCCGACTCTGCGACCCAATGGACTGGAGCACGCCAGGCCTCCCTATCCATCATCTCCCAGAGCTTTCTCAAACTCACATCCATTGAGACGGTGATGCCATCCAACCATCTTTCCCTCTGTCATCCCCTTCTCCTGCCTTCAATCTTTCCCAGCATCAGGGTCTTTTACCATCTTGAAAATTAGGAAATTCAACTTAGTTGAAGTCACCATTATTATTTTTCTGGAAATGTGAGCCCCTACTATAACTTGTTTATGGCCTATAAATGCTATTTTTTCCATCACAGCTTTTGACTACTTCCATTTAGTCAAAATTTCATTCTTAAGACACTGTAAAACACAAGCATAAGAGATTTTGTGAGATTTTGCTGGTTTGGTTCCAGACCATTGCAATAAAGTGGATATCACAGTAAACAGAGTCACACAAATTGTTAGGTTTCTCAGTGCCTATAAAAGTTATGTGTACACTCTTCTGTAGCCTATTAAGCTTGCAATAGCATTATGTCTAAAAACATAAGGTATCTACCATAATCAAAAATACTTTTTGCTAAAAACGGCTATCAGCTGAGCCTTCAGCAAGACATAATATGTTTGCTGGTGGAGGGTCCTGCCTGGGTATTGATGGATGTTATAAGCGTGCTGTTGCCAAAGGTTGAAGTGGCTGTGGAGATTTCTTAAAATCAGACAGCAGTGAAGCTTGCCTCATTGATTGGCTCTCCTTTTTAGGAATGATTTCTATGTAGCATGAAAGGCTGTTTGATAGCGTTTTATCCATAGTAGAACTGCTTTCAAAATTAGAGTTGCACTCTTAAATCCTGTTTCTGTTTTGTCAACTAAGTGTGTGCATACGAAGTCACTTCAGTCACGTATGACTTTAGCCGATGGACTTTAGCCTGCTGGTCTCCTCTGTCCATGGGATTCTCCAGGCAAGAATACTGAAGTGGATTACCATGCTCTCCTCCAGGGGATCTTCCTGACCCAAGGACTGAACCAGCATCTCCGGATCTCCCTCTTTGGCAGGTAGATTCTTTACCACTAGCACCACCTGGGAAGCCTAACAACTAAGTTTAAGTACTCTCAATCCTTTGCTGTCATTTCAACAATCTTCACACCCTCTTCACCAGGAGTAGTTTTTAATGTCAAAAAAACTGATATGTAATGACCTTTAATAAAACAGAAAACTTAACTGAGCATTTATTTGTTGTTAAATATTAGGTTTTATTCTTATAATATTTAACTCTAAAAAGATGGGTGAGATAAATTGTATTTGAAAAGGCACGGCCAGTCCTGTCAATCATGTTTTGAAAAAATATATATAATTTCTCTTAATTTCTTTCTTCCCATACCTTCTCATTCCTTACCTCCAGAAGAAGTATACTCTGAAAACTTCCAATGGTTATATATATAAAGTATATTTATTATCCAAAATTCAGAGATTTATTTTTTTTAATGTACCCATTCTCTCACTACCCAGAGGTGTATAGTGAAGGCATTTTTGGTGTACTTTGTTTCAGTAATGTGTCTATGTATTTCATGATCACATAGGTGTATCCTGTGGTATATACAGATTTATATCAGGTCTTATTTCTTGTCTTTGCATTATGATCATGCACGTGGAAAGGTGCATTTCCACAGGTTAACAGGCATCTTCTGGAATCGAGATGATAAAGAGCCCATCACACTCAGTAAGGGAGGGGAATGCAGGCAGATTGAGGAATTAATGTTAAATGCAGAAACCACAGATAATTGAGTGATGCTGGTAATAAGCAGGGTTGAAGTCACTAATCTAGACGAGGGCTTGTAGATTGGTGGTTTTCCAGCCACATCTGGCCTTCACATGCTTTGGTTCAGTTCATTGCATTTTTTTTAGTCGAGTTACTGGCCAACATTTCTAAATTGATGAATTTCACATATGAAACCTGACGTGACATTTTGGAAAAGCCAGAAGAATTGGCAATGAAGGATCACATTGCTACATGGCAAATATTGGCTGGAGTCAATAGTGGATAATTAGTGAGATGGAGGGTGCTCTTGTCTCCTGGGCAACTTGGCTTCTACAGGTCTTTGACTGGGCAAAACTAGGGGCCAATCTAGACGCAGTTTTAAAAATAATTATTTATTTATTTTTATTTTTTTGTGAGAGCGTTAACGTCTCCTAGAGACTTACTAGATAAGACAGAGCAGGAATCTTTTTTTTTGTTTTTCTTTATATGTGGTCATCACGTCTTAGTGATTTGCATTAGAGATTCTCAGTTCATACCTGAAAACTGGCCACATACTCTGATGGACAGGAAATTTTAGTCTAAAATATCATAGCCTAGGATATGATAAATTGAAAATATATTTGACAGTATCAATTTCCAGGTGAATGACTTAGCAGCAATAAGAAATTAGAGCTTCCATGAAGTTTCCATACTTATTAACTGAACTGAGAAGCTTCATTGAAAATGATTTTCATTTCAACAAAAACTCTACTGTTTTATATGCAACCTGTCAGAAGAATAGATCTTCTTTTCATGATGGGCATCTGTGGATGGTGGGGGTGAAGAGTAAAGCAGAAGGGCTATTAAAAATAGTAATTTGTAAGCAGTAGAGGAGTGGTGACCTTTGTATCAAATGTTAACATCTAGTCCTTCTGAGATGAAGATCGTATTCCCAAGCAAATAAAGGTATTATTCAGAGTGAACTATGGAGTTTCTGTACTGCTTTATAACATCCAGACAAAGGAGGAATACAGGATATAAGACCAAAGAATACCCCATGGAGCCTTAGACATTACAAGCAATCTCATAGGAGTAATGGTTTTTAAAATCCACATATGGATAATGATTTGGAATAGCTGAAAACTTTCTCATGTCTAACAGCCCTCTTGACTCCTTCTAAAGTTTCATGCCTTCATGGTGGGGGAAGAGTGAACCGAGGGAGAAAGGGATTTTCTTTATATTCAAATCATTCATTTTGAATGCATACAATATGTTTTTCATTTCACGTTTTGTGAAATCTACTTTTCTTTTTTTCAGCAGCCTTATTCTCGTAAAGAGAAACATAAAGGGGCTTTCTCTGGGACCACTGACCTTGACTTATTAGTTATCTAGGTCTCTGCTGAGTACTCTTTGTTTTTACTCTTACCAGATGCAGACATTAGAATTTAATGGGAACAGAAAGATAAGGATTGAGAAGACAGGAGACAAGAAAGGAGGGGAGAGCAAAATTTAGGTTATAGAATGAGGCTAATATGCTATGTCTGAGAAAGCATGGGACTTAGGGATCTTTTCCTTTATTTTCATGTTGATAAGAACATATAAATGTAAGGACAGCAATGCTGTACTCTTGCCTGGAAAATTCCATGGACATAGGAACCTGGTAGGCTGCAGTCCATAGAGTTTCAAAGAGTCAGACATGACTTGAGCACACACACACATGTGAGGGGACTGAGAAGCTTATACCTTGCTCAAGGTTAATTCCTTTGGATTCTGCTTAGGGTTATTTTTTGGCTTATATTCATGACAATCATGGTATGTATTCAAGGTCAGGTGAATCAAATCTTTCAAGTTCTACAGGGCAGACTTTGTTCTTTCTGTATCATCTGAAGTGACCACAGCTACAGCGAAGATTTTATGTTATCTTTTTTTTTTTTTCCCTGAGCCTATGTGTTTCTTTTAAAATTTTTATTGGCGTATAGTTGCTTTAGAATGTGTATTTCTACCACACAGCAATTTCTTTGAGCATGGCCTGGAAGTATGAATTTTTGACAAACTCTCTAGGTGATTCTTATGCATTTGAGAACCGTTAACCAAGTGGAAATTGAAAACAAGATCTTAGAGACAGGTTTAAAATAGAGAAAATAATAAATGTTTAAGCATGAGTCTTTTAATTGTGTTGACAATACTGAACATAATATAATTATATATTTTTCTGTAATTTGGAGTGTGTCTTGTTCATTACCTTCTCCTCTGTGTGTTTTCTTTCAAGCACAAATCTTGCCTGCTATGCTTTCAATTCCACCAAAATCCAAATGACAGTCTGTCAGTGACTTGAATTAGATTTAATTCATCATCCAATGTTTCTATGTATTGTTTAAAATTTATTTCTTTTTAATTGAAGGATAATTATAATCTTTGGTTTGTGCCATATATCAACATGATGTATGTATTTTTAAAAGGAAAAAAAAAGTCTTTGCACTTTTATATCCATGTTTCGATTCATGTAAGACAAACTCCTCTCTGCCTTGGTAATCTCTTTAGTGTCACCCAAAACACATACAGTCAAGGACTGCCAGGGGAGAGAAGACCCAGCTCTGTATACTTTATTTCTGAATCAATCACAGGCTACTTTGCAACATCACTGGATAGACACACTCATTTAAATTAGTGCAAATTATATGGTATTGCTTTAATTTTCTTTCCTTTCAAGGATGAAACATCCCAGAAATAACTTGCTGACTCCTTTCGCTGGACTTGGTATTCTGTTATGTTCTTACCTCATCCTGCCAATGAAGAGGCTCCCATCCCACTATCTGCTGTAACACTCAGACTTCCCATCTGTTCCCAGTGTTGAGATGCTTTCATTCCTAGGCTTTCATTTCGTCCTTGGTTTGTGGAGCCCTGGCTCTGTTGATGATTAACCAACACAAATCTCTTTAAGTACCTGCAACAACACTTGTACATGAATAATAGCTCAGGTTCACTCAGTGTTAAATTAAAAATTGCCCAGTGATGGTGCTTAAGAGGTTTTGAAATCTAATAAATGCTGAGAAATATGGTGTTCTTTAATGCTTTAACTGCTGTCACGCTGCTGTGTACAGTTGCCATGTGGCTCACTAGCAGGTTCTGAATCCACCTGCCAGTCGGGAGTCAGAGGAAAGATTTCAGAAAAAAACAGGTACTTGTGTGCATGCAATTCAATTATTGTTTGGGGAGATCAGTGTAATTTATATTCATATGTGGTACAATCTAATTACCTAGAAAGTAATAGTATCTTCTTGAAAATATTCAAAGAAAGGCATAAAATAAAAAGCTTGGGGAAGTCTCAATGAATAGCTTGATGGGAAAGAAAAATAAGAGTCTGAACTAAAACTTTATAACCTGTATGAATGTTTAGATGTTCCTTTTAGTATTATTTGGGTATATATGATTCCATTTCATTCTTTGGTTTCTCAAATGCTGGTTAAAGTTAGTTTTTTGATTCACCAATAGTTATTTTTTATCTATAATATAAAATACACTGTTCTAGAGACTAAAGATTTCAGAGAATCATGGGACATAATACAAGAGAATTCTTTGGAAAGAGATCAGGATTCATTTTTCTCCACACGCTCTTCAGCATTCATCGTTTTTAAGATTTTTTGAGGATGATGATTCTGACTGGTGTGAGGCGATACTTCATTGTAGTTTTGATTTGGATTTCTCTAATAATTAAAGATGTCGAGCATCTTTTCATGCGTCTCTTGGCCATTTGTATGTCTTCTTTGGAGAAATGTCTCCTTAGGTCTTCTGCCAACTTTTTGATTGGGTTGTTATTTATTTATTTATTTTTGATATTGAGATCCACGAAAGGGCTTCAAAGGCAGTCTAAAGACATCTTTAAAGAGCCATCTAAGTTATTATTGGATAGTTCTTAGGTGATAATTTAGGAGTCACTATAGATTTTTTGAGTTTATGTAGTGTTCTCACTGCTGTTTTAGAAAGACAGATCTAGCAGTAAATGTATAAGAGAGTACTGGAGAGTTTGCTAGCATCCTTGGTAATAGTTAGATAAGAAATCTCCATTAGAGTAGATATGGAGAGTAGGAAAAAGTGTTATAGTAGAATTCATTCAGAACATATTTGCTTTTCTCTGCTTTATTTACTTTAAAAATTTTAATTCAATTTTTTTAATTGATGGCAAATTGTTTTACAGTTTTGTGTTGGTTTCTGCTGTATGACAACACAAATCAGTAATAACCCATTCCTCCCCTCTCTCCCCTTCCCCATCCCTTTCCTCGAGGTTATCACAGAGCACTAGTCTGGGCTCCCTGTGTTATTCAACAACTTCCCAATAACCATCTATTTTACAATGTAATGTATACGTGCCAATGCCACGCTCTCAACTTGTCCCACCCACTGTGTTCACAAGCCTGTTCTCTATTAGCTTCATCAGTACCATTCTTCTAGATTCCATATATATATGCATTAACATATGATACTTGTTTTTCTCTTTCTGATTTACTTCACTTTGTATAAAAAGCTCTAGGTTCATTCACCTCACTACAACTGATTCAAATTCACTCTTTTTTATTGCTGAGTAATATTTCACTGTATAAATGTACCACAACTTTATCCATTCCTCTGTTGATGGACATCTAGGTTGCTTCCATGTCTCAGCTATTGTAAATATTGCTGCAACAAACATTGAGATACATGTGTCTTTTAGAATTGTGGTTTTCTCAGGGGATATGCCCAAAAGTGGGATAGACAGGTCATGTGGTAGAGTTATTCCTGCTTTTTAAGGAATCTCCATACTGTTTTCCATAATGGCTGTCTCAGTTTACATTCCCACTAACAGTGAAAAAGTTTTCCCTTTTTTTCCATATCTTCTCTAATGTTTACTGTTGTAGGTATTTTGATGAGGGCCCCTCTGACTGGAGTGAAGTGATACCTCATTGTAGCTTTGATTTGTATTTCTCTAATTGTGAGTGATGTTGAGCATCTTTTCATGTGTTTATTGGCCACGTGTGTGTCTTGTTTGGAGAAATGCTAGTTTATGTCTTCTGCCCATTTTCTGTTGGGTTGTTAGTTTTTCTGATATTGATCTGTATGAACTGTTTATATATTTGAATGAGAAGAGGAAGAGAGAGAAAGGAGTCAGAAAGAATTTGAGCTTTGAGTGATTAGCATTTGGGGATTAGTTTAGTTCAGTTCAGTAGGTCAGGCATGTCCGACACTTTGCGACCCCATGGACTGCAGCATGCCAGGCCTCCCTGTCCATCACCAACTCCTGGAGTTTACTCAGACTCATGTCCATTGAGTCAGTGATGCCATCCAGCCATCTCATCCTCTGTTGTCCCCTTTTCCTCCTGCCTTCAATCTTTCCCAGTATCAGGGTCTTTCCCAATGAGTGAGTTCTTCACATTAGGTGGCCAAAGTATTGGAGTTTCAGTTTCAGCATCAGTCCTTTCAATGAATGCTGCTGCTGCTGCTAAGTCACTTCAGTTCTGTCCAACTCTGTGCGACCTCATAGATAGCAGCCCACCAGGCTCCTCCATCCCTGGGATTTTCCAGGCAAGAATACTGGAGTGTGTTGCCATTTCCCTCTCCAATTCATGAAACTGAAAAGTGAAATTGAAGTTGCTCAGTTGTGTCTGACTCCTCACAACTCCATGGACTGTAGCCCACCACGCTCCTCCGTACATGGGATTTTCCAGGCAAGAGTACTGGAGTGGGGTGCCATTTCCTTTCAGTGAATATTCAGGACTGATTTACTTTAGGATGAACTGGTTGGATCTCCTTGCAGTCCAAGGGACTCTCAAGAGTCTTCTCCAAAACCACAGTTCAAAAGTATCAATTCTTCAGCGCTCAGCCCTCTTTATAGTCCAACTCTCACATCCATACATGACTACTGGAAAAACCATAGCCTTGACTAGATGGACCTTTTTTGGCAAAGTAATGTCTCTGTTTTTTAATATGCTGTCTAGGTTGGTCATAGCTTTTCTTCCAAGGAGCAAGAATCTTTTAATTTCATGGCTGCAGTCACCATCTCCAGTGATTTTGGAGCCCCCCAAAATAAAGTCTGTCACTGTTTTTTTGGATAGCTATGGGCTCAATTTTGTTCTTCCCAAATTTATATGTAGAGGTCTTAATCTCCAGTATCTCAGAATGTGACAGTATTTGGAGATATGGCCTTTATAAAGGTAATTAAGTTAAACTGAGGCCATTAGGGTGGGCCCTATATACCAATTCAATTGATGTCATATAAGAAGAGGAAATTAGGACAGAGAGGGAAAGAAAGAGAGAGATCAAGGGTACATGAGTACAGAGGGACAGGCACGTGAAAAGGCAGCAAAAAAGTGACCATCTGCAAGACAAAGAGAAAAACCTCATAGGAAATAAAACATTGCCAGCACTTTGATCCTAGATGTCCAGCCTCCAGAACTGTGAGAAAAATTAATTTCTTTTGTGTAAGCTGCCTTGTTTGTGATATTTTGTTATGGCAACCCTAGTAAACTAAGTCTGATATAGTAAGAGAAACAGAGAGACATCAGAAAAAGAGATAAGCTTGGGGCCTGGGGTAGGGTAGAAAAAGAAAATATTTTTCTGACCTTGGATGTATCTAGTCTCAAATATTGATGAGACAGCTAAAAAGATAATAAAAGGAGAAACATGATTTGTTGTTACCAAAATTACATACATACATAATACATGCTTTCATACATAAATAGAACAAAAGGAAAGAGTCTTATTTTAGAGATAGGTTGTAGAAAATTTCTCATAGATATTTGGAGGTGTCAAAAAGTGACATTTGTTGAATCTGAATTTATCCTTTGGCATTTGAGGCTTAACAATGTAATTCACCTTTTAATATGCTTTCCTCCAAAATTCTTAGAGAGCTTTCCATATAGGAAAATAAAACTTTTTCTCAATTTTTGCCTGCAACTGAACAATCTTCCACTGTATGAATTTCCATAATTGAATCAATTCTTTTTGGTGTGCATTTAGGTTGCTTTCATTAATGCATTGCTATTGCAAACAATGCTGCTGTAAGTAGTTTTGAACATATGTCATTGCTGCTGCTAAGTCGCATCAGTCTGTCTGACTCTGTGCGACCCCATGACAGCAGCCCACCAGGCTCCTCCATCCCTGGGATTCTCCAGGCAAGGATACTGGAGTGGGTTGCCATTTCCTCCTCCAGTGCATAAAAGTGAAAAGTGAAAGTGAAGTCGCTCAATCGTGTCCTACTCCTTGCGACTCCATGAACTGTAGCCCATAGGCTCCTGCATCCATGGGATTTCCCAGGCAAGAGTACTGGAGTGGGGTGCCATTGCCTTCGTATGCCATTGAGGTAGACAGATTTTTAACCCTCATGATCTTTCCCCTCTAGTCTTATGCCTGTGTATGTTACAATACATGGCAAAGAGACTTCGCAGATGAAATTATGGCTATGAAACCTAAAGTGCAGAGATTATCTCAGACTATCTATGTGAGCTGAATATAATCATTAGGTCCTGAAAATCAGAGAAGCGAGGCAGAAGAGTCAGTCGGAGTGAGGCAGTGACGGAGGAAGAGGTAGAGGAGATTTCAGGTGTGAAGACCCCCTGCTTCAGGTGTGAAGACCCCCTGCTTCAGGTGTGAAGACCCCCTGCTTCAGCTTTTAAAGGCAGAGGAAGGGGACTGGGATCCGGGGAATGCAGGAAGACTCTAGAAGCTGATGGGTGGTGGCCCTCAGCTGGCAATCATCAACCAACCAGAGATCTTGTATCCACAGCTGCAAAGGAACTGAATTCTGCCAACCACTTAACCCCTCAAGTGAACAGGAAACAGATTCTCCCCTGGAGCCTCCAAAACAGAGCACAGCCCTGCCAACATTTGATTTTACTCTTATGAGACCAGCTTCAGCCTGAGCTAAAGAGTATGGAAAACGTGAAATAAAAAGTGTTAAAAATGAATGCTTTGACACTATATATAAAATAAATAACTAATGGAAACCTATTGTATAGCACAGGGAACTCTTCTCAGTGTTCTGTTGTGAACTAAATAGGAAGGAAATCCCAAAAAGAGAGGACATAATTCTAGCTGATTCACTTTACGGTACAGCAGAAACTAACACAACATAACTCTACTGCAATAAAAATTATCAAAAAAAAATAAGCAAACGTTACGAGTCAGAAGTAAAGCTTAACCCAAGGCATTCATTTTTAAAGGTTTCTGAGAAAATATAGCCTTTAAAATAATTGTTTTACAAATTTTGGTCAAGTTTGCTATAAGGAAAAATTACAGTTTTGAATGTTCACACTTAAATGTGCAGCAGTCAGTCACTGCCATGTGAAACCTTAAGGAAAACTAGTGTAGGACTCAAGGCTTTTTTCCACAACTAAGCAAAATCACAAAAACTTGTCCAAGTATCCAGATTTGAATAAAAGTGTCTAACGTGGGGCCTCATAGGCTGAAATGTAAAAAAAATTATGAAATGATAGTGAATGTCACAACTAATATAAACAGAGCATAATTAACTAAAAAATCTATTTTAGAAAATTAGGTAGTATATCCATAAACGAAGAAGAAGTAGTTTCAAAAACTTGTTTACAAATTTTTAAAAAGATGTAATATTTCATAAAACCCAAGGAAAATTTCTTGCTAAAATATTATGTATTCCCACAATGAGCTCCATTCAACTTTATTTATACACATGCTTTAAGTTACTTTTACAAAGCAAATGGAAATATGGAGAGGAAGTTAGATGAAGTGCATTTGGATTGAGTAAAAACAAAATCAAACAAGCATACACACATGCGTGCACACACACACACACACACACACACAAAATCTACCCTCAGAGGATATTCAGTTAAACAAATTGTAGAAAAATGTCCAAGCTTAAATTCAAAGAATAAGATCTAATTGAACTTAAGAGTTAAACTTAAAACACTGAAGCAAATTGTCATTTTTCATAAATTTAACTGAGCAAATAGTCCTGTTTTGTAAAATTTGTCTTTGGTAGACATCCACTGTCATTATATATTTTATTTAATGATACTGAATTTTCTTTATTTAAGAGAAACAAACTGTGAAGTTAGATGTTTCCATCTACAGCTCCCTAATATAATTTTTCCCATAAAATTTTGTATCTGTGTTGTTTAGTTCATTGAGCACCTCAGGAAAGGAACAAGTTACTACAGACTTCTATGAAATCACTGTTTCCATGAATGTTGGAGTCCAACTTACCTTGTGAATTGCCTTTTTAGATTTTAAAGATGTCTAGATTGTTTTAATGTAATTGGCACTTGACTCTGTGGAAATTCAAATAAATATTCAGCACAGGGAGAAGAGCTCAACTCTACCTCCTGAGGCAGGAATGGGTTTGCTCTGGTTCCTTCCTATGTATTAATGGCCTGTGCAAAGTCTGAGGACTAAAAATAAACAAATGAACTGCATGATAGGGGTTACTAAATAATTTAATATCATTAACCTGGTGAGTAGAGACTTCTTCATCAAAGAGAACACCATTTGTAACAACAATGGTTTGTAACAAATTAGGGGTTTGAAAGCAATTATATGCACAAATAATTGCAGGAGAAGAGAAATCATGAGAAAATGTGGCACTCCTAGAAATAAATCAAGAAAACAATGAAAAAGGAGAGATGTACCAGGTTATCTTACAGTTTTCAGAAATTAGCAGTTCAATATCCTGGTAGAGGAGCCTGGCTGGCTATAGAACACGGGGTCACAGGGAGTCGGACGACTGAGCATGCACACACACACACACATCTTGATATTACAGGTAAAGATAGGTGGTCAAGCACCTTCTAATCCATTCTTTTCATCTACTTTTTGAGCATTTATTATGAAAATGTTCTTTGTTTATTACTGTGCTATACGTGGGAGATAAAAAATAAAATTGGCAACATACCCCTGGACTCAAGAGGTTTTCAATAATGTTGAACATGTGGTAAGTCAAATCTATACAGAAAAGATTAAGTGGAGGATTCATAACAACCTGATATTTTGGATCTTTAGATCTGGATTCTGTAAAATGTTTGGGATAAACCTACAGCATAGCTGTTCCTTAACCCTACTCTTTTGTGGATAATCTAAGTGGAAATAGCATCAGTGAAGGAAGGAAGATATAGTGGTAGACAAACCATCATAGCCATTCTCTCCTTGATAGTCTTCATTTACAAAAAATAAAAAATCCAATAATGAATAATATAATAGCCTTTAGAGTAGAAGTCAAAAGAAGCTCTATTACTTTTAGTTCTGTTGACATTAACTTTATCATTAATGTTGCTTGGATGTCTATTCTTTTGTAACACAAGGCTGTTATTAAACATTTTAAAAGTAAATGATTTGGCAGCTTTCTTTGGTAGGATTTTTATTTACTTTTAAGTATCACCAAAAGAAAAAGTAAAAATAACACATTTTGAGATGATTTACCTATTGTTGCTTTTGCATGAAAAAGTGTTTCTGGAGAAAATGCTTTAAGTTTGACTCTCCAAGTTTTTCACCCTGTATTTTGTTTCTCAGTCCTACACATAAGCACGAGAGAATATATTTGATCTTGCCCTTATTATTGTATGCTGTACAGCTACTAATACTCAAAGTTTCCTAATCTAGTCTGGGTCTATTCCCTGTAGCTTTGAACACTTCCTGGACTGTCGAATTGTCAAATCTAAAGGCTACCTGAGACAGGGGTTCATTCTGGCTTCTACGGCTATTTATACATCCTATATTGAATTTGCGGTCACAGCCCCTTGATGTGCACTGGTTAATCCCCACTGTTATCCTTCAGTTGCTGACAATTCTTTCCTTCACTATTCTCATTGCTTCCAAGCTGTTATTATCAAATCCAAGTCCTTTGATGTCTTGGAATTTTGGACTTGTCCATTCATGTGTAGTTCAAACATGGTTATTAGGTGATTAATGTGACTATTGTAACCTACAGCAATAATACTCTCTTGGAAAATCCTCACTTTAAACCTGGGATACAGTGGATATTCTTTATGAATTTTTCATACACACAGAAACCAAGGCTATTTCTGAGAAAATGTATTAGAATCAAAAGCACTAGGCAAGCAGTAACCCAGTACAGAGAGGTTTCTGTTTTTTTTTTTTTTTTTTAACATTTAGGTTTAAATAGATTTTCTACCTTTCAAGATTTTTTTTTCACCCATCCATGTTTCCATCCATCAATACATCTTTCAAAATTTTCTCAGTGTCAGTCATTGTCCTAGATATTCTCAGGGAGAGTAACAAGTAATATAGTCATTCTCTATACCTTTAGAGAGCTTGGAGTTAATTAACACTTCAGATAAGTAACAGGAAATTGGAAATAGTGTGTGTGTGTGTGTTGTGTGTGTGTGTGTGTGTGTGTGTGTGTGTGTTAAGGGTTTTGAGAGCAGAAGTAAGAGGCTCTGTGGCAATATATGGGAGAGGCAACTATCAGGGATTTGACGATTCAGAGAAATAAGTGTTAGTGAAAATGAGAGTGAGATAACATTATAACAGAGGCAAAGTGAGCAGCATAGATGTTTGAGGAATCAGAGGCAGAATAGTTCAAGGAGGAAATAGGAGAGTAGGGAAAGAAGTAGAAAGTAGATGAGTTTTAGGCAGGGTCCAAATTATAAAGGACCTTTTAGCAAAATTAAATCATTTGAGCCTCAAACCAACAACAAAGGGCACTCATTAAAGTATCTTGAAGTAGGGAATGATGAGATAGCGTTGGGAATGGATTGGGTGGGAAACGCCTGGTGATACAGAGACAAGCGTAAGCCTATTGTAGGGATTCAGTTAAGACAGGATAATGGCTTGAACTAAAATGATGGTTCTAGGGGTGGATAGAAATTGATGGAGTAAAGAAATTCTTGGGCAATATGTTGAGAAAAACTGGAGAATGATTTTAATATTGGAAGTGAGGACAAAGCTGAATATAATGAATTCAGAATTGTTTTGAGTACACAAAGTGATACTGTATATTGAGAGAATATCAAAGAATGAAGAGTTTAGGGGGAAAGGAAATGACAGATTATTTTACAACTTATTACCTTTAGTATGTGAGTGGAGTTGCTAAGTGGAAATGCTAGAGTTCAGTTCAGTTCACTCGCTCAGTCGTGTCCGACTCTTTGCGACCCCATGAATCGCAGCATGCCAGGCCTCCCTGTCCATCACCAACTCCTGGAGTTTACTCAGACTCACGCCATCCAGCCAGTGATGCCATCCAGCCATCTCTCCTCGGTCGTCCCCTTCTCCTCCTGCCCCCAATCCCTCCCAGCATTAGTCTTTTCCAATGAGTCAACTCTTCGTATGAGGTGGCCAAAGTACTGGAGCTTCAGCTTTAGCATCATTCCTTCCAAAGAAATCCCAGGGCTGATCTCCTTCAGAATGGACTGGTTGGATCTCCTTGCAGTCCAAGTGACTCTCAAGAGCCTTCTCCAACACCACAGTTCAAAAGCATCATTCTTCTGTGCTCAGCCTTCTTCACAGTCCAACTCTCACATCCATACATGACCACTGGAAAAACCATAGCCTTGACTAGACGGACCTTAGTCGGCAAAGTCATGTCTCTGCTTTTGAATATGCTCTCTAGGTTGGTCATAACTTTTCTTCCAAGGAATTAAGCGTCTTTTAATTTCATGGCTGCAGTCAACATCTGCAGTGATTTTGGAGCCCAGAAAAATAAAGTTTGACACTGTTTCCACTGTTTCCTCGTCTATTTCCCATGAAGTGATGGGATTGATGCCATGATCTTCATTTTCTGAATGTTGAGCTTTAAGCCAACTTTTTCACTCTCTTCTTTCATTTTCAGAGCTTCTTTGGTGGCTCAGAGGTTAAAGCGTCTGCCTCCAATGCGGGAGACCCGGGTTCTATCCCTGGGTCGGGAAGATCAGATCCCCTGGAGAAGGAAATGGCAATCCACTCCAGTATTCTGGCCTGGAGAATCCCATGGAGGGAGAAGCCTAGTACGTTACAGTCCATGAGGTCGCAAAGAGTCGGATACGACTGAGCGACTTCACCTTCATCTTCTTTCATTTTCATCAAGAGGCTCTTTAGTTCCTCTTCACTTTCTGCCATAAGGGTGGCATCATTTGCATATCTGAGGTTATTGATATTTCTCCCAGCAATCTTGATTCCAGCTTGTGTTTTTTCCACTCCAGCATTTCTCATGATGTATTCTGCATAGAAGTTAAATAAGCAGGATAACAATATACAGCCTTGACATACTCCTTTTCCTATTTGGAACCAGTCTGTTGTTCCATGTCCAGTTCTAACTGTTGCTTCCTGACCTGCATACAGATTTCTCAAGAGGCAGGTCAGGTGCTCTGGTATTCCCATCTCTTTCAGAATTTTCTAGAGTTTATTGTGATCCACACAGTCAAAGGCTTTGGCATAGTCAATAAAGCAGAAATAGATGTTTTTCTTCCCAGGGATTCTCCAGGCAAGAATACTGGAGTGGGTTGCCATTTCCTTCTCCAATGCATGAAAGTGAAAAGTGAAAGTAAAATCGCTCAGTCGTGTCTGACCCTTAGCTGCCCCATGGACTGCAGCCTACCAGGCTCCTCCATCCATGGGATTTTCCAGGCAAGAGTACTGGAGTGCGGTGTCATTGCCTTCTCCGCATGATGTACTCTGCCTATAAGTTAAATAAGCAGGGTGACAATACTCCTTTTCCTATTTGGAACCAGTCTGTTGTTCCATATCTAGTTCTAACTGTTGCTTCCTAACATGCATATAAGTTTCTCAAGAGGCAGATCAGGTGGTCTGGTATTCCCATCTCTCTCAGAATTTTCCACAGTTTATTGCGATCTACACAGTCAAAGGCTTTGGCATAGTCAATAAAGCAGAAATAGATGTTTTTTTTTCTGGAACTTTCTTGCTTTTTTCATGATCCAGCAGGTGTTGGCAATTTGATCTCTGGTTCTTCTGCCTTTTCTAAAACCAGCTTGAACATCTGGAAGTTCATGGTTCATGTATTGCTGAAGCCTGGCTTGGAGAATTTTGAGCATTACTTTACTAGCATGTGAGATGAGTGCAATTGTGCGGTAGTTGGAGCATTCTTTGGCATTGCCTTTCTTTGAGATTGGAATGAAAACTGACCTGTTCCAGTCCTATGGCCACTGCTGAGTTTTCCAAATTTGTTGGCATATCGAGTGCAGCCCTTACACAGCATCATCTTTCAGGATTTGAAATAGCTCAACTGAAATTCCATCACCTCCACTAGCTTTGTTCATAGTGATGCTTTCTAAGGTCCACTTGACTTCACATCCCAGGATGTCTGGCTCTAGGTTAGTGATCATACCATCGTGATTATCTTGGTCATGGAGATCTTTTTTGTACAGTTCTTCTGTATATTCTTGCCACCTCTTCTTAATATCTTTTTCTTCTGTTAGGTTCATACCATTTCTGTCCTTTATTTAGCCCATCTTTTCAAGAAATGTTCCCTGATATCTCTAATTTTCTTTAAGAGATCTCTAGTCTTTCCCATTCTGTTGTTTTCTTCTATTTCTTTGCATTGATCGCTGAAGAAGGTTTTCTTATCTCTCCTTGTTATTCTTTGGAACTCTGCATTCAGATGCTTATATCTTTCCTGTTCTCCTTTGCTTTTTGTTTCTCTTCTTTGCACAGCTATTTGTAAGGCCTCCCCAGACAGCTATTTCGCTATTTTGTGTTTCTTTTCCATGGGGATGGTCTTGATCCCTCTCTCCTGTATAATGTCATGAACCTCCGTCCATAGTTCATCAGGCACTCTATCTATCAGATCTAGGCCCTTAAATCTATTTCTCACTTCCACTGTATAATCATAAAGAATTTGATTTAGGTCATACTTGAATGGTCTAGTGGTTTTCCCTACTTTTTTCAACATGAGTCTGAATTTGGTAATAAGGAATTCAAGTTCTGAGCCACAGACAGCTCCTGGTCTTGTTTTACTGACTGTATAGAGCTTCTCCATCTTTGGCTGCAAAGAATATAATCAATCTGATTTTGGTGTTGACCATCTGGTGATGTCCATGTGTAGAGTCTTCTCTTGTGTTGTTGGAAAGGGGTGTTTGTTATGACCAGTGCATTCTCTTGGCAAAACTCTGTTAGCATTTGCCCTGCTTCATCCCGTATTCCAGGGCCAAATTTGTCTGTTACCGCACATGTTTCTTGACTTCCTACTTTTGCATTGCAGTCCCCTATAATGAAAAGGACATCTTTTTGGGGCATTTGTTCTAAAAGGTCTTGGAGGTCTTCATAGAACCATTCAACCTCAGCTTTTTCAGTGTTACTGGTTGAGGCATAGACTTGGATTACTGTGATATTGAATGGTATGCCTTGGAAATGAACAGAGATCATTCTGTTGTTTTTGAGATTGCATCCAAGTACTGCATTTAAGACTCTTTTATTGACTATGATGGCTACTCCATTTCTTCTGAGGGATTCCTGCCCTCAGTAGTGGATATAATGGTCATCTGAGTTAAATTCCCCATTCTAGTCCATTTTAGTTCGCTGATTCCTAGAATGTCAGTGTTCACTCTTGCCATCTCCTGTTTGACTACTTCCAATTTGCCTTGATTCATGGACCTGACATTCCAGGTTCCTATGCAATATTGCCCTTTATAGCATCAGACCTTGCTTCTATCACCAGTCACATCCATAGCTGGGTATTGTTTTTGCTTTGGCTCCATCCCTTCATTCTTTCTGGAGTTATTTCTCCACTGATCTCCAGTAGCCTATTGGGCACCTACTGACCTGGGGAGTTCCTCTTTCAGTATCCTCTCATTTTGCCTTTTCATACTGTTCATGGGGTTCTCAAGGCAAGAATACTGAAGTGGTTTGCCATTCCCTTCTCCAGTGGACCACATTCTGTCAGACCTCTCCACCATGACCTGCCCATTTAAGTGGATACTTGTATTAAAGGAGACAATGACTAAGATTGAAGAAGGAAATTCTTGAATGTAGAATTTCAAGTACTGTGGAACAACATGAAGGCTACTAGTTTGGGAGTCCACAGGCGTTTCTAGTGCTTTTCAAATTAGACCATATAAGTGGTCAACTATGGAGAAAGCAATGGCACCCCACTCCAGTACTCTTGCCTGGAAAATCCCATGGATGGAGGAGCGTGGTAGGTTGCAGTTCATGGGGTTGCTAAGAGTCAGACACGATTGAACAACTTCACTTTGACCTTTCACTTTCGTGCATTGGAGAAGGAAATGGCAACCCACTCCAGTATTCTTGCCTGGAGAATCCCAGAGACGAAGGAGCTTGGTGGGCTGCCATCTATGGGGTCGCACAGAGTTGGATACAACTAAGGTAACTTAGCAGAAGCAGCAAAAATAAAGTGAAAGTGAAAGTCACTCAGTCATGTCTGACTCTTTGTGACCCCATGGACTATATATTCCAAAGAATTTTCCAGGTCCATATACTGGAGTGGGCAGCCTTTCCCTTCTCCAGGGGATCTTCTCAATTCAGGAATTGAACCCAGATCTCCCACATTTCAGGCAGATCTTTACCAGCTGAGCCACCAGGGAAACCCAAGAATACTGGAGTGGATAGCCTATCCTTTCTCCAGCGGATCTTCCTGACCCAGGAATCAAACTGGGTTCTCCTGCATTACAGGTAGATTCTTTACCAACTGGCTATCAAGGAAGTTTAACCTTAATTAGCAAGGTTAACTTTATTATGTGCCAACTACATGTACAATGTCATAATAAGCAATATCTTCATAAACTGCACATGGTACAGTCTTAACCACAGCTGAAGGGAGGAAGGAATAAATAGGGTGAAGTAAAGATGTTGGATACAGGGTGACGAAATGTAATTAAGACTCCAGCTCATGTATATCTTATTTGAAATCTTGATTTCACTATATCATTTGTGCATTAAGATTTCAGAAGTGACTAAAGAGTTGTTGCATGTGAGCAAGAGTATTAAATTTGCTGGTAACTGACTGACTGATGGTGCAGCTTAACCTCCTGGTTGAGGTCAATGTTATTTGTCAAAAATGGTGATTACTAGGCTGTTCTGCAGCAATATTCTGAGTATACAAGGAGGCTCTAAAATAGTTTGAAGAAAGGCAGAGATGGAATTATTGATTGATGGAACACTAATCTGGTTATTGGCAGTTTCTGTAATAGTATACACGTTGTAGATAAAATAACAGGTATCTTGGAACTGTGGCAAATTAATAATAATAAAAAACATGGCTTTGTGCAATAATTTTAAAAATGCTTAATATCCATGTGTTTCACACATATAGTATGCTATTATATTAATACATAACATTAATATATATAATGTTATATTTAAATTAATATGTTATTAACCCAAACTTATGGTTAAGTTTTCTTAGTTTGCTTATGGCTATCCATACCATTAGTGGGACAAAATTTATTATTTTCTCTGTTATATCACTAAGCTTTACCAGATCCTCTACCAAAGTAGTCTCAATACAAGTACCATATTGTCTCATTTTGTGAAGTACCAAACTGCTAGAAAGGGAAGGTAGTGAGAAATTCTTTCATGATATGGCCAAACAGTCTGGAGCTTCTGTAGTGGTTATAACTTGGGGCTTATTTGGTAATGGGCTCCATAACAGTCACTTTGTTCAATCTCAGGCCTAGAACAATTTAATAAGAGTAGCTGAGGATACTTAATATTGGTTACCAGTAATCTTTCACTCAAATTTTGTTTTGTGTGTTTCCTTTAACTGTAGTGTAATAAGGTTTACTTGAAGGACATAAGTGGAATAGCAAAACAATTGGGGTTTGATGCAGACTTCAGGTTATTATTTAGATTTATTTATCTACCAATAAATGCAGGAATATTTCTAAATAATTAAGTTTCAAACAGCAGTGATATTCCTGCAAATCTAACATGATTTTAAAGTTTATTTTCCAAAGAAGAAATCTATCATCTATAAAACCTCTATGGGTGAGATGCCAGTGCTGCTTAAGTCAACTTAATAAATTAGCCCAGCATTATATCAAAGATGCTAGTTTTTTATATTTTATTTCTATTGCTAAAGAAATAAACTTGTACTTCCCACATACCCTTGAAAGCACAAAGGAAGGGTTCTTATTCCACTGCCATAAATTAATCTACAAGAACACCTTGAGAAATAAAAGGGAAAAATCCAATAGTACCAGTAAAATAGGAGTATCTTCCTATTCATAGGCTTACTATGAAGACCATGTGAAATAAGGTATATATGTAATGCTCTTCGCTCCATGCCTAGTATCCTGTAGGTTTGCAAAAAATGTCAGTTCGCACGTGTCTTCCCACGAATTCATACTACATCAAAGCCCGTCATGTTATTATCTGAAAAACTCATCACCATCATCCATGACAACTCTAGATATAGACTTCTCAAGAAAGCATGGGAAAGGTTAATAAACATCTCTAGATTATGCAGATAGAAAAACACTGTCAGTGTTGGCTTAAGCATCCCAGATCCTACCTTGACATTTCAATCACAAACCTTATCCACCTTCCAAATGTCAGGGCTTGCATTGGGCTTGTTGCTGTAGATGATAAAAGCTATTAGGGAAAAAAAAATAGTGTGGACGAAATAAAGAAATATTTTATTTCCTTCCCAAGGACCAGAAGAACATATTTAGGGACTGAAAAGTATAGTTAAATATTCTATAACCTGTCTCCCCAAAATATAGAAAAATTATGTAATTGCCCCCCTTCCTTGGGGGAGAGGTAGATGACTCTCAAAGATCAAGGCATCAGGGTGCAAAGAAATTCTACTTTTCCGAAAGGATGGTATTCAGTGTGGCTTAAATACTGCAAAAGAAATGCAATGATCATGGTAATCATTTTTTCTCCCTGTGGGGCATGTCAATTGGCCTTTTTCATTGTGTCTGCACATATGTAGTAAACTACAGAAACACTTGATTTCTACTGTGTTCATATTTTGATCGTCAGAATGGCTGATATGTATCAATAAACTTAAACTCCAGAACAGAGATGTCCTTTGCTCCAGTGTGTGTGTGAGGTCACAGATGTCTGCAAACTGGGGAACTCAGAGGTTACCTACGTACTACGCAGCACGTTCCTTAACTCCAATCATTTTAGCTCAGCGCTTTTTTCCTCCTAGAGCAAGGTTTTCCTTCCGTTAGCCAGCTTAAAAGGTATGTGGTGAGGGGTATATGAAATTTAGGGGCTCTGCAATCCGATGTTTCCATGGCTGGGACTTGTGATGGTAATATTAATGAAGAAGCTGCGCAGTACTGGCAGTAATTCTTGACCAAATCAGATATTCTCTAAGTACCGAATGTCACCCGCTGGATTTGAGTGGGGGAGCACCGTCGCTTTAAAGGGCTCTCAGACACAACACAAAATGTTTGTCACCTCAGGTCGCATATTACTCAACAGGAAGCAAAAAGCAAAGGGCACGGCACACTAAAGAAACAGACACACAGACACGTTTTGCAATGATGAACTTTATGTGGCATCAGGAATGGCAACCTGTTCTGTTTAGCAATTCCGAAGTACGTTGTTAAGATTGCTCGTCAGGTTAAACCGAATAAAGGAACCGGAATACGGAATACAAGGGAGCGCTGGAGCTTCTCGGCAATCCTTTTCAAAATATAAAAGTGTCACCAAGTGACTTAGGTAAGCTAATAAAAAGGCTCGCTGTATGCCCTTATATTCTCCTCTTAAACTTACGTGACCATCAGCAGCGCTGTTCAAATTCAGCCAACAGCTGTTACACCAAGACACAGATCCGCAGTGTTTATCTCCCCTGAGTTATCGGTGTTCACTGAGACTCTCCGAAAATTAGGGTCGGTTTTCAATGAGAACTTAATAGAGGATCCTTCACCCCATCTCCGCTCCCACTATCCCAACCCTTGAGCCCCCTCCCACTTGCCCAGTATAAGATTTCTTGAAAACGTAGACCATACCCTCAATTCAGCTGCACCTTCCGCAGCCTGAACCTTTACCCAGAGACACCCACGTTCAGTCTCTCGTTCTCTCCTCCCTCCCACCTGACTTCTTGAGATCCCCCGCCCTGGGCCACCGTGCGCCCCCCGGATAGGTTTGGCTTCTCCTGTTCCCCTATCTTATTCTAGCATAGTAACTGACCACCTCCAGCATCTCTGCACTATTCGCGTCTTCTTTCTTCTTTGGTGGCCCCTAACTAACTACACTATTCTAAACGGACGAAGGCCATCAAGCGAGCACCACGGTGATCTCGACGACTCCGACGACAACGTTGTGCAAGAATAGGTAAGAAAAGTTCATATGCAATCGCAGGTTAGGGGCAGGCAAGCCGATGGAGCAGCCAAGGCTGCCAATCTAGCTGCTCCAAAGACAGGATCAGAAAGATCGGTGCACCCGAGGAGTGGAGCGTCCTCGGTGAGCACCAGAGCGCCTACCCAGCGCTGGTGAAACTGCACAGAGCTCTTGGGCTAGATAAGGGATGAGGGGTGGAGCCAAGAGTGGCCAATCAGCGTTCAGCGTTCCACTGCCCCCGGCTTGTTTGGACCCCTCTATTAGTGCAACTGGAGCCTGCTGGCAGGGGGCGCGAGACTCCGTGGTGGTGGTGATGGTGGTGGTGGTTAACTTGATTCAAGAGGCCTGGAGATTGGGGGGAACTAGAGTCAGTCACGGGTGGGGGTTGGTTCTCAAGAAATGTACTCCTAAATATTCAAAGAACTCCCCTTCACGAACATACACACACACCCCACAACCTTGAACATTTGAGGTCAACAAACACTTCTTAAATCTTGGAAGTTCCAAAGAACTTTGAAACTCCCTCCCCTTTCCCCAGCAGAGCAACAGGCATTCACAGTGTCAAATACACATTTAGTGTGAAAGGCCTTGGCCTTATTTTAAGTGTCCATTCCCCACCCTTTTCCCCAGGCCCAAATGCAAAGAATGGAGAAAGGAAAGCACTTGGCCTTCGTGCCCCAAGACAGCACGACTTTGTTCCTTTCTTGAACCCACAGGCCCCGTGCTAAGTGCTTAGAATGACACCCTCAAGGCAACATCTTCAGGTTTCTAAGATGAGGCTGCACCTATTTCTCCCCTCGACCCTGGGGGCCACAGCTAAGTGGTTTGCCTAACCGCTGCGAGGGCTACCATGACATGGTCAAGGCAGCAGGGCACGAGGTAAACCATTTTGGCCAAGAAACTGAGCTGTAGCCTGGCAAAGACAGCTCTTCTTCACTGGCTCCTGGGGCACCAGGCAGGTGCCTGCCGCGTCCAGTCAGCAGCACAGACAAGGGCGGTCGGGGCCACCTTGGCCTAGCCGCTTTGGGGGTCACCAAGACCAAGCTCAGTAGTAGCAGTGCTGCCACCAAGAAAGGGGGAGAACAGATTTCTCCTAAGAGAGAATGGAATCGAGAGGTCTCAGTTCCCAACGGAGGCTCCGTGGCACTATGGGAGAAGTGGTGAGAAGTGGTGAGAGAAGTGGGAACTGGCTCCCAGCCTGTCCGAGGTAGCTGGACCTAAGGAAGAGATTGAAACTCTGGTTCTGCTACTTGGGACCAGTTGGCAGAGCAGCAATTATATGGCAGAGGCTACAGGGGGGACGGGCAACAGATTGGAGGCTCAAACCCCACGGAGCACGGAAGAGAAGTAAGTCGTCCGCTGCTGAGGGGACTGGTTGCCTCAGTAGCTCTAAAAGTTAGGAACGGGGAAGGAAGTGGGAGCAGTGGTAAGGTTCGGGCTCCTTCACTCTTCTGGAGGGACCT